>CM026206.1:28186414-28299606 GCA_014839995.1 Xenentodon cancila
CCTTTTAACTCTTGCGTATTCTATGGGATTGATATCGGCAGGGGAGGAGCAGGCCTAAACCAAAATGATGAACTGGAGGCGGCTGCTTCGGGTCTCCAACCGATCGTTCCTTGCCTTCATCTTCTTCTTCTCCATGTCCACCACCTGCCTCTACTTCATTTATGTGGCCCCTGGAATAGGTCAGTAAATGCCTATTAACGCTAAACGCATTACACGGTGACAGTTAATGTAATTACGTCTGGATTAAGCTCTGCGCCTCAGCAGGCATCAGCGGCTGTCACCGTTAAAGCCGGCGTGGACGCCTCGAGGCCGGCTACACTGGGCTCCAGCGCTGGAGGAGTGCTGAGTTTATTTCTGATATTTGAAAGGCGACATTTTGATAAATATGATTTTTGTCTTTGATTGAGGGCACAGTTTTGCGCGTCTTAGGTAGCTGCCAAATTAAAGACTCAGAACACAACACAGTCATTTGCATTTGTGAATACCTTGGTCTGAAAATCTGTCATTGGGGGGTGATTCAGTGACATCATGGACCTGTATCGGAGTAGAAATGTCCCCCCTTCCCGTCTTCATTCATCCTCACAAATTCAGATCAGGAAAAGTGTAGCATCAGTGTCTAAAGAGCCAGGGCCTGTTAAGGAAGAGTTGGGGTCAAGTCTAGTGGATGACCCCGCCCCCTCAAACCCGAGCCATTATGCAGTATCTTTTAGGATTTTTCCACCAAACTTCGGAGCTGGTGCCAACCTAAAGCCAATTTGTTGTTTTTTGTCCGTTGGCCACAAAAGAAAGTACTGGTTAAGAGCCAGGAATACTGGTGGTACGCTGGCACCCAAACTTTACTGGGTTAGACAGGGATGAGGGGCGGGACCGTAGCAATCAAAACTGCCAGTGTAAAAATTACGTTAATGTTGAACTTGTAGAGAAGAAATTAATGACAAAGAGCTGACTAAGAAGAATCGCAGGGCAGCCATTGATAATGGAAGCAGTTTTTGAATTCAGTTGTCAACAGTCGCTGTAGATTGTTTTCTGCAGAGCATTGGGGGATGTTCACAAACACCAACTGCTGATTTTAAAAGGAAAAAGTTTCCTTTATGTGTTGCCTCTTCATTAATCGACACAGTTGAGTGTTTCAGTGTCAGCCGCTTGTGTTTGTGGATAATCAGGGAAGCATCATTTGCAACAGTGTTCATTAATAGCAGCCAACGTTTGGACGCACTGAAAAAGAGTAGAAAGCATCTACTGCGGCTGCAGTTTTAATTGAAAAAAACAACACGCTTTGCAGTGTGATTTACAAAACATTGCTGGATTTTCAGTATCACATGCTGGTGTTTATGGATCCCTAAAGCAACAGGGATAAATCACGTTTGTAGCAGTGTTCATAAATTCCAGTCAGTATTTGGAAACGACAGTTGATATCTATGATACTGCTTCATAAAGCTGCGTTGATGATAGCTGGTTTAAACTGAATGTATCAGCAGTGTTTGCATCTTTGTTACTGAACAATGTTTGTTTTTTTTAAAGCGATCCGCTATCATTTTGGGAATAAGCTCACTTTGCCATCAGTCTGTTATCTGGCAGCTTTCTGGAAACGGCACAATGTGTTGCTTTTTGAACAGATTGCTAGAATCTGCAGTAAAAGGGATACATCAACCAGTCCACGATTTAACTATAGTATTACAATCTACAAATCTCCTCAGTCCAGCGGGCTCCAGCAGACCCCCGTGACCCTGTACAGGATTAAACTGCTACAGAAAATGGATGGATGGACGTTTCCTCAGTCTTTCAACTTCGAGCAAATACATGAGTAGTGTTCTGAGTGAAATCGCCTCCTACTTCTTAGAATAGAATCAGAATCTGATCACTCAGTGTGTATTGGTATTTATTCAAAATAAATTAGTTGTACATTTGACTCTGTAGTTTGAACGGAATTAAAACCATCAGATTAGGTTTTATGTGAACAACACACAGTCCTCATTTTTGAGCTGATCCCTGCTTCTAAGTCTGAAAGCCACTGACTGAGAGATTTAGTTAGACCTGTGATTAAACAGCCGACAGTTGTAGGCCGGGACAGTCTGGACGACGTTCCTGTAAAAGATTCAAGACATAAATGCTGTTCCGGTAAGCAGCTACTCCTTCAAAACCCACATTCAACACCAGTCACAGTAGCACTTTCATCACAAAAACACATCTGGTAATGTTACACTCCCTACAACCCTTTGTCTCTTATTTCATGATTTTAAAATTCCTTTCAGATTGGATGTGGTGGATACTGCGCTCCACTCTAGAACCCTTTTTTTTTCTGTGTGGGAGCAGCACAAGAACATCTAGTGTTCCCTAATTCAGGTCCTTGAGGGCCCCTGGCCTGCATGTTTTAGATGTTTCCCTGCTCCAACTCAGTGGCTTCAAAAGAATAGCTCACCAACAACCTGTCATCACGGTATGCACTGTTAGTGCTCCATTCAATCATGCTGCACCCAAGCAATATCTAAAACGTGCAGGGTGGTGGCCCTTCAGGACTGGGACTGGGGAACCCTGGGCTAGATGCTGCCATCCCATTTGCCATCCCTGCGCTCTGCACTTAAGGTGAATTTACATTTTGAACTTGTGGTAGCTTCAGTAACAAATTAAACTTGTTTTCTCTCTTGATATGGAGGAGGGTGTGCACACAGTGTGTGCCCGATGTGTACATGCAGCATCTCCTCTTGATGATCATTAGACAAACTAGTGGTATTATCCAAAAATTAAAAGAGGTGAGAGGGCTATATCTGTCCAGAAACACTCACAAAAGCCACAGTCAGTAGCGTTGCCATCACCTTTTCAGTGCTGCCCTTCGTTCGTTGTTTGAGAGCGTGCACACTTCAACTAAACAAACAGTTGCTTGATGTGAAGATGTAGGTTCGAGCAGCATATCTGAGACTGGGGAGGTGCGAGTGTGGGCTAGTCGGGGGTCAGTTGTACCTGAGCCAGTGTGAGTGCCACTTTATACACCAGAGACAGGAGGCTGAAGCCATGCATTGGTGCTAACGAGGTTCGTTAAAACACTTAAGCAGGCTGCTCACAACCTGGTCGCGTCCCCTCCTGGTATCATTTACAGTAATCCTTTAAAGAGTATTAAGTCTGAAACAAAGCAGAGTGTTAAAAATGTTGTGACCAGATGGTACAGTAATGTAAATAACAGTCGTTGGCATACTGCCCGCACAGATTCATTAGAGCACTAATTCTTGAATTTTGCAATTTAAAAAAAAAAAAAAAAAGATTAATTTACAGGATTAATGGACAGCTAACTGCTTGTTCCCAGGACGACACCTCTCTGCAGATTAGTGACACTGCAGGGTTCTGTCACAGTTTGACAGAAGAGGCGTGTCGAGCAGCAGACTGGAAACGATTAATACGTACAAAATACAAAATACAATTACAGCCAGAGCATCAGTCACTTTGCTGGGACTGCAGGCCTTCATTCAACTATGACATGGCTCCAAATGTGTAGATGAGCAGTGAAAGCAAGATCAGACATTTTCATTGACCTAAAAGGCTGGTCATCCAAGACAATGACTTCTACAGTTTGATCTACTGTTGCTGTGGGTTTCTTTCTCTCTTGTTTCTGAAAAGCTGACTCCAGAGTTTGCTGCTGACGTTCCTCCAGCGTCCCCTTTAACCTAATAAAGTTCTTGTGCCTTTTCATCTGATGGCTTCTTAAATACTTTATAAGGTTGCTCGTGTTACATTTAGCCACTTTCATGCAACCTCTGGAAACCCCAGCCTTGCAAAGTAAATACTCCAGCTTCGCATAACGACAGATTTCTGACATCAAGTTAATGCCACGATGTTAGCACAGTGCAACTACTCACATCTCTGTCTGACGACTCAAAACAGGACGTTTCTAGCAGCATTGATAACTTCGCGTACTGGCTTTTAAGAGCCGTAAGATGAATTGGGATTGTGTTTATAAAAAGTATATGGTATCAGTTGTCAGTGCCTGGAGTTGGACGTCTGTAGTTTCAGCTCCACACAAAACACGAACAGATCGGAGCTCTTATCCATTTTATCGAAAGTATGCCAAAAAAATGTAAATGATGTGTCTGTGGTACTTGTAATACCGAGTACCGCCGCTGCTGTCATGAGTTTATCTCAGATAATAGAGCTACCCAACACCATATGCATAGTTCTAACTTTGAATCTAGTAGCCAGCTATCAGCCAGTGTCATATCCTGATAACTTCAGGTCTGGTCTTAGTTAATATTACATCTGAAGTTGTGCAGGGTTATAAGTTAGAAGCTGATACTTGCTGTACAGCACTGTGGAGTTGTGTAGCATGGTAGACCTGAAGTTGTCTCTGTCCAAAATAAACCAAATAGAAATAAAACAACGGTACCACGCAGTCTATGAAGTGTTTATCCTGGATCTGTTACCATGACAACAACAAGCTGAGTCGTCTTGTGCTTGAAGAGTGATCTGTAAACCCTCGCCTCCAATTTAACATTATTGTACCTAGTTTTAGATCTTGTAACATCCCTCCATGGCATGTTTAAGTCTCACTTAATTGACCCTTAACGAAAGGCGGTCCTTTCATGTCCAAAGATGAGTCTAAAAGATCTTGGGACTATTTTCTTTTACCCAGCCGATGGGCGTTGGTAAAACTTTAAACAGTGCTGGTAGATTGTCTAGGTTAGCAACGGTAACTAAGGAGGCAGGACTTCCCTCCTCGTCTTTATGTCTGAAAGCAGAAGAGTTTGATGAATACCCTTTTTATGCCTGATCCTGTCATCAGTTATTCTGTTGGTTTTGAAAATGTTGGTTGATTAAAACATTGAAACTTTACCCTGGTTGTTTGTCTCATGATAAACAAGAAGAGTCTAATGGCATTTAAAGGTCCTCAGACAGAGGTACGCTGTTGGATCTCTGCTGATGCCTGACATATCTGACAGGGAAACGGTTATTGATTTGCTCTGTGCATTTAGACCTTAATCAAATGTTTGCATTTTAGTCTTTAGATTGCATCATAATTCATAATTATTAATTAATCACATCTTTTAATGTACTGAGTAAGTAGTTTAGTTCTTCTCCCACAGATTTGAAACTAAACAAAATAAAGCATCCCTTTTGACCAGAACTCAGCACATATGTTATACGAAATGTGTTGAGCGCCACGTTACGGCAGCAAAGAAGCTTTGCAGTTACAGGAGAGCAAACTAGACCAAACATCACATCACCATGGCAACCTTGTCATTCAGTGGGGGATAAAGTATTTTTTTTTTTTTAATGTAATAATATTAAAAAGTTAAATCGTATCAGATAATGTTAACTCAATGTTTGCATGGTGTTTTGGGGCCGAGGCAGAAGTACTTTCACTTTTGAGCCTCAGGTTAAAGCTCTCCAAGTTTTCTGTGCAGCTGTCACAACATAATTAGCAGCCAAATAACTTACTAATTTGCAGGAAACCAGCGAGAGGATGATGTTGGAGCATTACAGCTGCTTACCACTGATGGAAGTGTCACAGACACTAACAGTTCTGCTCAGACTTGCAGTCTTTTCCTCAGACTGCGTCTCAGTAGCCACTTCAACACAGCGACTGGCGTGAGGCCTCCTGTTCATGCTGCCTCCAGTCTGCAGCAGAGGTGCAGTATTCCCCGTGTGTGCTCTCAGGAGGCGTTACACTGTTCTCCCGTTCAACTGCTTCACCGTCAGCAACAAGTTGTTTTAGTGAGGCTGAAACTTAGAAAATTTTTTTAACTTCAACTTCATTGTTTCTGTGGGGGCCACAGTAGTGCTGCTCTGTCGCTGCTGGAGTTTGGGGGGTGGGGCACTGAGGCGTGGGGGTGGGGCACCAGTGGGGGCACTGAGGCGTGGGGGTGGGGGCACCAGTGGGGGCACTGAGGCGTGGGAATATTTAGGCGCCACACGATTTGATTCCAAATCAAAAACTGCTGATGGTTTACTTCTTTATTCCCTGATCCGTCAAAGTTCAATGTGTTTTACTTTATTGTATTTGTTGCACTTTTCTTTGGGAACATTATTGATGGCAGCTCGGTTTCCATGTGCTGACACATTTAATTCATTTCTACCACTTTTCATAAAAGGTGCCTGTTTGCTGTTTAAAAGAAATGGTAACCTCCTTAAAATAGCGATTTAAAAGGAAAAACCGATATTTTTAACCAGTTAGGGTGCTGTGATGTTGGGAATCATGGCTGTTAGTGCTGTTTTACCTCAGAAAGTAAAATGCTTATTAAATATTTTTAGCTGCCCTCTGACCAGTCATGTCATGGCCCACTAATAACTGTTTCAGAGCATTAAACAGAAGATTAGTTTGTAATAACATTTCCAGGCAGTAGTGGATTTCCTCCCACTAAGGTAAAAGTGTTTAAGGCTTGCTACATTTATCCACATAATCTTGCTTTTCTGGGCCGATGACGCATTTCGTGACATTTTTCTGCCCATATTTCCTCCACTTATGGGAGGATGTGTGTTCCTGCTGTGATTTGCTGATTTCTCTCCATTCATCACCGTTGTCTATTCTGTAGCTTCTGTAGTTTTTAAGACAAGAGTATTTACCTTCAGAGAGAGACCGGACACATCTACAGAACCTCGATGTTGTGTCCGTCCACGCTCTGATTTGTTGGCTGCCTTCAGCTGCCTTCTCCATTCTTTTGGGGTTTTCCATCATTCTTTTTTTTATTGCATAAAAAGGCTGTTACATAAAAACACACTTTCCCATTCAGTTGAATGTGTTTCCTTGCTTTTGACAGGCATGTACACTTTTTTTTAAAGATTTTTGTGGCACTAGTGGCCTTTATTCGAAGTATGTGGACAGGAAATGGGTACAGCAAGAGGGGGGAAGACACGCAGGAAAGACAGTCAGGCCGAGATTCGAACATGCGCCGCCTGCGCGAGGACAATAGCCTCTGTAAATGGCGCCGGCTTAACCCAGGGTTCGACAGGCATGTGCACTTTTAGCCTTTTACTTGATCAAAAATCAAATCTGGTGTTTATGTTGCTGAGGATACGGACTTTGTCTCGTCAAAGGATTCTTTTCACAGCATTCAGACTGTGTTTTTAAAAACGTTTGGTCAGATCTTCAGAGACCCTTTTATCAATCAGTTCCATCTGCCGGTAATCTATCAGTTTATCAGCTGTCATGTTCTCGTGATTTCCCATTTTCTATTTCCTTCTACTTTGTGCTGAGCTAAATGTCACAGAGGCACCTCAGAGCTCTTTATTGAGCTTTATCATCCTAGTTTCTAAAGCCTCAGTTTTCTTTTAATAGTTGCAATTTCTCGTCACTTCGATATGATAAGAAATTCACTTTAGTCATTCAGCAAATCGTGGTATTTGAATTGGCAGGACATTGAGAGGAAATTGAGTAAAAGCAGCAGAACTGTGATTGAATCAACTCAATCCTTGAAGAGAATTTGACAAAGGGCAGGAGATTCTACCTTAATACATAACATTTAATTTTGGAGTTAAAAAGGGATGTAATTAGTCTGAATTTCTTTTAAATGTTGAGTCAGATTTACTCCAAAATAATTTGTTCTGTATTAAAATTTAAAAAAAATCATACTTTCATAAGATATTTTGGAAGCCTGTTATTGAAGGTCAGAATTAATTTTTTTTTCTGGTATATTAAATGTATAACCTGACTGCATTTTTCTGAAAGACATTAATATTGATAAGGATTATGGAAATTCCACAGAAATGGGAATACTTTCTCACTGATCAATTGTGCTGCTCTGCCTAAACCAGTCATCCTGCTGGTTTGCCTGATAAACTGGCTTAGACACTTAATAAAGAGAGTGGAGGCAGTGTTGCATCAACTTTGAGATTAACCTGCTGATATCAAGCAGGGCATTCTGGAAAATGCCTTGACGGCTGCACGTGTGAGCTCATAGGTGTACGTATCAGTCAGCATAACACACACTGGGATTGTATACTTGTGATCCTTTTCTAGTAAACCAAATATGGCAGATGCTGAAAAAGTCAGATATTGGTGTAGTTGACACCTATAAACACCTGTTACTACGCTACTCCAGGTTATCGTTCAGCATTCCCCTCAGATTGCGTTTGCAGAAATGCAAAACCGGCATATCCAGGTTTGGACTGGAATCCTAAAATCATAATAAACTCAATACTGTTCAAGCCTTCCTACACTGGAGAAGAGTTTGTGTTTAGTAGATGATGGTGTGTATAATTTTACACAAAGTCATTTGATAAGTCTAGCAGACTGAATTATCTTATTTCTTGTTTTCTCATCAGCCAACACGTACTTCTTCATGGTGCAGGCTCAAGGTATTATCTTGAGGGACAATGTTCGGACCATCGGCCAGATGATCAGATTATACACGAACAAGAACAGTACACTCAACGGCACGGGTAAGCCACATCCACACTTTGTACTGTTTAAATGTTTGTCTCGTTGCCTTTTGTGGTTAAAATTCCAAGCTTCTACAGACTGTATATGACGTTTAGGGGAGATCTGGTGAAGATGTTGTTAATGTTCACATCGATTAAACTACAGTAGATTTTCAACAGACATTTTGGTTTGGGTTCCTATTGTATCCACAAAAAATAAAAGGACAATACAATCAGAGGTAGATGCTGAGCAGAGATGAAACGGAGGGATTTCCATAAACGAAGCAGATTCCCACATTGGTGAGCTGATCAGGTGTTGTCTTGTGCACACAGCAGGTGGTGCTGTGCAGAATTCACAAGCACAAAAGCAGAGGGACTTGCTTATGACTAGAGGTTACGGTAACTGGATTTACTGGAGTATCTCAAACCTGCAGCTTAGGTTACCTGTGAATTTTTTATTTATTCTGGCTGTATGAGAATGTACTGTTAATATGTGGACCTTTACACAGTCACAAGAAAAGAACACTGACGTTGGAGGATAAAGTAAGTGAACCCTCGGAGGTAACAGCTGGTTGAACCTCCTTTTCGGTCTGGATTGACTTTTATGTTTAGGGCCATTGTTATGTGTTAAGTGTTTTGTTATGAAGGTTTTTACTGAGGGTCTGTGTGTGCGTACCTCATCGAAGATCTTCTTTTGGTTCACATCAGCAGACATTTAAAATGGTTTTGAAGGGTTCACTTATTTTTTTCTTCTGGTACTGTGAGTGTTTAATAGGTGCGACATAATTGTTTTTAGGCTGCATGCATGGTGTTTGTCTGCTAGTATGACATTTATAATGATCAGATCCCTGTGTACGGCAAATGCAGAAAACCACTTAACCCAAATCCACATACTGTTTTCTGCCATTTAATTTACTGTGAATATTTGGAGACAGCCACGTTGCGCGCTGGCATTCATGGACTATTGAGTTTGCAGCATTCCTGTCAGGTGGTCCCACCTGGTGGCGTTATGATGTCTAGCTGGTATTAGTGCTTCGTTCTCGCTGAATAACAAGGGATATACAGACACTGGATAAATAGTTGCTGCCTACTGATATTTCCAAGATTACCAAGGACAGTTACTAATGTATCCTATCTTGTACCTTTGACGGTGTCTCTATGTCTCTATTCTTTCTTATTTCTTGCTCTACCCGGCTGGCCTTCGGCAGGAGGGTCCCCCCTCATGAGCCAGGTTTCTTCCCTCTTAAAGGGGAGTTTTTCCTTGCCACTGTTTGGCTTAAGGTTTTTCTTCCACTAGGGGAGTTTTTACCTGCCGCTGTTTATGTAATAATTGCTCGGGGGTCATGTTCTGGGTCTCTGGAAAGCGCCTAGAGACAACTTGTGTTGTAATAGACGCTATATAAATAAAATTGAATTGAATTGAATTGAATTTCATTGAAGTTGATAAACAGGAGTCGTGTTTCCAGCCTAGACTTGTGTACCTACTTGTAAAATTTTGTTGCGAAATGCCTGTTTAACGGTGGCGGCGAGGAGGCCAGACCTGAGGTTGCTGCCTCCACCGCCACTGCTGTTCTGCACCATCACACACAACTCTGCAGGTCCTTCTTGACTTCCAGTTTGCTCATAAGAGGATGTCAGTTTGCAGTTAAAAACTCACAAGTTTAACAACAAACATCCTTTTGCACAACACCTTCAAGTACTCTGTATTTGATGCTGGCCAATGCCATTTTGACCTTTTCATTCCTGTCTTTTCATTTCTGCTGCAGACTACCCGGATGGCAGTAACTCCAGTGAATATTTGGTCCAGCCAACCACATACCTCCCTGAGAACTTTACCTACACCCAGAACATGCCCTGCCCAGAGCGATTACCTTCTATGAGTTAGTACACTCAGATTCTGAACTGTAAACAGGGGTCATCTTTCAATCCTCCTTCTTGGGTTTTTTTGTGATAGTGATGTCTCGATGAAATAACCTCCAAATAACAATACTCTCCACAGAGGGCCTTATGGACGTGAACATGACAGAGATCCCCATGGAGGAGATAGAGCAGAAGTTCACCAGGTTTTTTGACATCGAGTTTGGAGGCCACTGGAAACCAAAAGACTGCAAACCTCGATGGAAGGTAGGTTTATGCGCATCCAGTACAAAATAATTTGATCTACATTAAAGTATGCACTGTGTGGTCAAACTCTAGCCACTTTCACACTGAGATCAGACGCAGCAAGGATCTTCTCCTCTTTCCACCGGACATCTCCAGCTGTACATTCCAGTGGATCTTCTCTGGCTTTGATTGAGGTGTCTATTTGCTATGACACAAATATGAGAATTCTTGCAGTGGCAGATGTATTTCCATACAGAGTTGTAAACATCTCTTCTAAGATCTTGTGTTGATGACGGGAGAATTAGGCAGCTGTGTGGAGTTTTCTACAGCAGGTCTCGTCAGTTACGACAGCTCACACTTGTTGAACCGCTCTTCCACCGTTTCATCCTGATGAATCCTGGCGTATGTCTGCACCTTCATGGGGGAAACGAACCTATATATTGGAAAAACCTGGTTGTTCACTATATTCACTGTTTTTATTGTTGTTTGTTTTTTTCTCCTAATTTGCCTCCCAGTTTAATGATTTTCTTTACCTATACTTTAAAATGCTCCTACTGTTACTATTAAACATTGCTGGGAGTCCGGCTCAAAGACGTTTTTAAGTGACCTCAATCACGATGATTCGAAAATCTATTTTCTGACTAGATCTCCAGCTGGAAGGTGATGCTTCACCAGGTTTTCATTTTCATCTGTCCACCCGTTAAAGCTGGGCTGAAACTGCCAGATGCAGCAAACACAGCAGCACGTTTACATCAGATCTGCTGCAAAACAAGAGAATCAAGGTTTTTGCAGAACTGCCTGCAGACGTCAATAAAGTGAAGCAACACTCGAAACATGTATAGAAGCATGACTATCAGTTTCTGCACCACCACGACTGATACCATCATACAAGAAACCATTACTTCTACTTATTGCAGCTAAAAGCGGATGTACAAGCTGCTGAATCATCAGGTGACATTCAATTTTCACGTTACCTCTGCATTTTCATATAGTTTTAAGTTAATAAATAACTCAGGCCTTGCGATAGACTGGCGACCTGTCCAGGGTGGGCCCCTGCCTCTCTGAGCCGGGATAGGATCCTGCAGACCCCCGTGACCCTGCAAAGGATACAACGGATCTAGAAAATGGATGGATGGATGTCATAACTCATGTGTTGTTCTTCTGAGATTTTACCTCATGTTAGGTTCTATATAAAAACAAAACAAAACAAAAAAAAGACTGATGTGTGCTCGGTGTTGCGCACTTCATTATTCATTTCATGTTGTTTAAATGATTGTTCAAATGTTATGGGCTAAGAGAAAACTTTAGTCATTAATATATTAGTTGGCATGTGCTCTAAGAGTGTAAATATTTCAACTTTCTATAGTTTCTCAAGAATCAATCAGTTAATCAGAAGTCGCCAGCTCCTCTGACCTTTTATTTAGGGCTTGCTGGTCACACTGCCTTCTTACATGTTTTGCCACATTATGACATGCTGCTTGTTTGGCGGGAGCTTTTCAGAAGCATTTGTCCACTCAGCTGTACACGTCCGCCAAAGCCGTCTTGCTGATAAACACTTGGGACTGTGCAGGGGGAGTTTTATTTTGAAAATGGTTGTATTGTCTTTGGGGTTCCCATCTCTGACTTCCTGACTGGCTCATCACACAGCGTACGTGGGTTCTGTCAAAAACAGACGAGCTGTGTATTTTTATAGAGTAGAGCGTGAAACCACTTCTGAAATACGCCACAACATGTTTGGTGGCTGTCCTGTTTAGTGCTGGCTCTAAACAGGAGGAAATCCGACGGGACCAGACTGTTTTTACGTCTGCTTCAGCATTCAGAGCCATTTGCACCAGGAAAATGCACCCCTGGTTTGTAGAATCAGAAATTCAGAGCGATGTGTTTTTTGTTCTTGCAATATGTGCAGGTGGCCATCCTGATTCCCTTCAGAAACCGGCATGAACATCTCCCCATCCTCTTCCAGCACCTGATCCCCATGCTGCAGAGACAGCGGCTGCAGTTTGCCTTCTACGTCATTGAGCAGGTACACTCCACAGAGAATAACCTGACACTCTCTGAGTGGAAGTGGAGGGAGGTCACTCTGGGTGAGGAAAGGCGGGACTCAAAGCAGTCTTTGATCGTCTTTGACTTGTTCATTTCTTCAGAAACAGAAACAGAAACCTCTGTTGTAGTTCTTTGTAGCTTAACATCTTTTTTTAATGTGGCAAAGATCGAAGTAGTCTGTTCAATTTGTGTATTCATCTATAAATATAATTTACTACCAATTTAATAAATTGCTTGAGAGTTTGAAAATGAGTCTTAAAATTGCTCACATGAAATTTGACATCAAAATAACATAAAAGTAATGGTAGTTCTGATTTAGAGATAAAACTATGTGAAGGAGCGACCTCAGGAGCTCACGACCTGACGGCTCACGACAGCGGTCCTGCACACGGTGCCACTGTGCATTTGGGGGGTGTTTCGTACATCGCCAACGCAACAAAACGCAACACTGAGCAGGACACACTTCTAGACAACGTATGCAGAGTCTGGCAGGAGACTTTCAAACATCTGTTTGTCATTTATGACTGATGGGTTGACTTTTTTTCTGAAATTCCCGGGTAATCTACAGGTTTTGTTTGACTGTCCTGAATTGGTGATTTTAACAGAAAATGTTTATAAAACAGTCTAATACTAGTGCAGTGTGGTTCTGTGTAAATGTTACCAGTTCTGAATAACGTTCACTAAATTGCTGCCAAGGCAAGGCAAGGCAAGGCAAGGCAAGGCAAGGCAAGGCAAGGCAAGGCAAGGCAAGGCAAGTTTATTTGTTTAGGAAAAGTCAACAACAAGGTGATTTAAATTTAAAGTGATTTACAGAGACATTAAAACATCACATAGAACTAAAAAGCATGATTTAAAATGTAAACAAAAAGAAAGAAAGAAATAATAATATAAAATCGGTTGGTAAAATATGACCAAGTTTATAAACTCAAGCTTGAAAGTAAAACAGTGCAGATTTGTGACTTTTTTTAACTGCAGCTGAGAACAGGTGAGTCTTCAACCTGGATTTAAATAAACTGTGTGTTTCAACTGATCTGAGGATTTCTGGGAGTTTGTTCCAGACATGTGGAGCAGAGAAGCTGAAGGAAGCTTCTCCATGTCTGGTTCTGACTCTGGGAACTGATAAAAAACCAGATCCAGATGACCTGAGGGGTCTGGAAGGTTCCTACTGGGTCAGGATGTCACTGATGTATTTTGGTCCTGGACCATTCAGAGCTTCATAGACCAGCATCAGAACTTTAAAGTCTGTCCTCAGAGCTCTGATCGTGAATGTCGGTTTAAAATCGTGGTGTTGTTGGGTAAAGTGCATGTTTGCATGTTAAGGCAGCGTCGCCTCACTGATGGGTGTCTGTCTCCAGAGCGGGACTCAGCCCTTCAACAGAGCCATGCTGTTTAACGTGGGATTCATGGAGGCCATGAAGGACGTGGATTGGGACTGCCTGATTTTCCACGATGTTGACCACATCCCAGAGAACGACCGAAACTACTACGGCTGTGGTCACATGCCACGCCACTTTGCTGCCAAGCTGGATAAGTACATGTACATGTGAGTGCGTCCTGGTGATCTGTAAACAAGTGAAGCAGAACTCACTGTAGATGTGACGTTGGGAACCAGGCTCTTGATTTCCAGACCTCTGACCTTTGGTCTGAAGACATTTCTCTGCTTTCAGTCTTCCATACAGTGAGTTCTTTGGTGGCGTAAGTGGACTGACGGTGGAGCAGTTCCGGAAGATCAATGGCTTTCCCAACGCGTTTTGGGGCTGGGGAGGAGAGGATGATGATTTATGGAACAGGTGAGACATCTCTTCACTCTCGTCCTCTCGTGGGTTTTCTGAAGGATGCTTTTCAAGCCTGCTTTTCCTGGTACGACGCGTCATGATGTAAGTGGGTGGAACAAACAGCCCCTCCCTGATCACAGATAGTAGGGCTGGCTTAACTTGCAAAACCTATAATATGAATTAATATTACTTAATATTCCTTCTGATCAAATCTGCCCAAGCGTCATCATTTCACGTATCACTACGAAAACAACATCCTCAGCAGTGCTGCCAGAGCTGACATGAGGACTAGCAGAGCTCTGCTGCGATCTGTTAGGAGCAGTGATCAGTCTTTGATTCTGAAAGTCTGGAAGCCGTGGAGAGGAACACTGACCATAAACTGGAAACCCAGCAGAGTCGCAAAAGAAGGGAAGGACGGCAGGACTATAGAGTACATAAAGTCACTGAGAGTAGAGACGCGTCAAAGACGCACGAGTGGAGCTGAATCAGAGCAGGTTTCAGCTTCAGATGGTCGGTGGGCCACTCGGCTTCTCCGTCGCCAGACTGATGACGCTGCCTGTTTTCTCCCCAGGGTTCACTACGCTGACATGAACGTCACGCGACCAGAGGGAGAGATCGGAAAGTACAAGTCAATTCCTCACCACCACCGAGGAGAGGTGCAGTTTCTTGGAAGGTGAAGCCCCTTTTTGTCTCTCATCTTCAAAGTCTGTACAATTAAGAAGTCTTTTATAAAGAAAGTAGTTTATTGTTCTGGAAGAAGTGTTTTCCTTCATTTAAACCAGGGGTCACCAACCTGGCCCTCGAGAGCACCTATCCAGCATGTTTTAGATCCCACGCGTCGAACTCCCGTCCTCGAGGGGCGCCGTCCTGCTTCTGATAGGTGTTACCCGTTTTAACACAGCTGATTCAAATTATTGGTTTAATTTAGGTTGTCATCAAAGTCTGCACAAGCCTGTTAATGACACAGTCACCTGTGTCAGGGTGTGTTAAAGCAGGGAAACATCTAAAATATGTAGGGCGCCGGCCCTCGAGGACTGGTCGTCCTCATGTCGTCAAGGTCTGGGCAAGTCTGTTTGACGCAGTCATTTGTGTCGGGGCGTGTGGAGGCAAGGAAACATCTAAAACATGCAGGGTAAGTTGTGACCCCTGAGTTAAAGCATTTAGCTCTTTTTGTTTGTATTTATGTAGGGCCAACCCATAGCAGCACCACAGAGGACAGAGAAACGAGTTCGGTTCCAACCCAGTTCAGTACAGTTCAGTGTAATGGTGTTTTTAAAATGCCCGTTCATGCAAACCAGGAACCACAATCGCCTGATTTCTTGATTTACAAGCTGTCATTTGGGTTTAATAGGCCTTGACATACCCGATCTAGCCCAAAGTCTGAAGTGTAATAAAAACAACCCTCGAAGTAGTGTGTTCCTTATGAAATTGAGCCCAAAATTGGGACCAGGTGCTGCTTTTTATATTTAGAAGTTGCTTAATTAGATCATCCCAGTTGTGTTAAATGTAAGTGTCACATGATCTCAGTCACCAAGCAGCAGCATGAAGAACAGGGCGTCCCCACACAGGCCAGGGGCAGGAGTCCTCCAAAGGCCCCGTGTTGCAGGTTTATAGAGGATAACTGAAGCCGCCCAGTTGTAGTTGTTGCAGAAGGGGACTCAAAGTATCTACTTCATGGGAAACGGGGGATTAAAACAGAGTCAGGCACAAAGTTTCAGGCACGTAGTCCTGGATGTAAAGTTGGAAAGAGGTGAACGGCTCCCTGAGTGTGTGCTGTGTTCCACATGGATGGATAGAAACACTGTTTGAGAGTGGGGGTGGTGCATAAAGGAGTGACGTGAGGACTGTGTTTGCAGGTATAAACTGCTGAGGTATTCCAAAGAGCGGCAGCACCTGGACGGCCTCAACAACCTCCGCTACACCCCTCACATCTCGCTCTGCAGCCTCTACAAGAACATCTCCGTGGACCTGTCTCCTGAGCTCGCCCCCATCTCAGACTACTGAACGCCCTCCTGGACTCCCTCCACGTCCCCCACCCCCCACAACGGGGCCTCCCGGCACCCCCTTGAAAAGAGGCACAAACTGGGAGGGAGTTGCACCGTGAAATGCTGCCAAGAAATCTTACTGTGGCAAAAAAGAAAATTCAGTTAAAAAAACGAAGAAAAAGGAGTGAAGGGGCAGTAAGAAGTCCCTGACATTGAGCTGTTGGTAGTGTGTCTGTAAACCTGTGTGTGTGGGTGTGTGCGTGCGTGTGTGTGCGTGCCTGAAGTGTTGCTGCATGTCTTTCCGTTCATTCTAGCGTAACTACCAGTGGACACGAGTCCTGGTTTCAGCAGCATCTCACTCTGATGTTTACTGCAAAGCCTTAACGTGGCAGAAGCACAGCTCTGCTCACATCTGCACTGCTTCACTCCTGATCTGCCACCGTCACCCGAAAAGCCAAAAAAATTACACTTTTCCTTTTACACATATCATTTTGTTTGGTCACAGAAATCCTTCGGAAGGAGGGCCGCAGAGGCGACGCTGTCCCAGGTGTCATTTTTCCTTTGATTTACTATTTATTGTCTCTGGTTCAGGAAGTTTGTTTTGCTGCACTGCTGCTGAATCTGCATTAACATGGATGTAAATATCAGCTTCTTCATGCGCCAGCGCAGATCACTCACATGTAAATACGAGCCTTTCAGTGGTGGGTCACAGTCCGGTTGGTTTGAATTGTATTTTGGCAGCTACCTTTGTTCTGAGAACTTAATCAGAGTGATGAGTTTCTTTCCTAAGAGGAAGATCTTCTAACGATATGTTTGGCTCAAAACAGATTTGTCATTATTTTTATGCATGCCTTAATTTATTAAGTTTACTACATTTTTGTTTTATTTGAAAGAGAACCAATTTCATCAGGTGGAGATGTGTATATTTTTACTTTTGCCTTCTGTTGTGCTTTTTTTTTTGTGTGTTTGTGAACAGAGTCGAGCTGCTTCTCAGTAGGAGGGTTGAGTATCTTTCCTACGTGATTTTGTTCCAGGAAAACAGTTTGCCATTACCAGAGTGTCACGACACGCTGTAGTGCCACTTCACCGTCTCACACAGGTGGATATTTTTGTCTCAGAGGTGTTTTCATTTTTTTTTTCTATGATTAAATAGATTTTCAGTGGTGAACCATGTGATGAAGCTTGTCATCGTACTGTACCGTGGCCTGAGGCGTGCTGGTTTGGGCTGATGCTGTGTGTCTGGACTGTGTTTGTTTTTTTTTTGTTTTCAATTTTTGCAGGGCGGTGACAGGAGCCAGAATGAGAGAACACGTTTGTCTGCAGCTCACAGCCGGCAACACCGCTGTTCTTGAATGGCATCTGCTGTGAAAACTTTAATTTTTTAAAGATTTGAGCACTTGAACGATGGATAGAGACCAGATGTTCGCTGTCAGGATTCTCCTCAGTGTCCAGGTTTTGAGTTTGACCACGAATTCTCTGTTTCTTTTATTTCTAAAATGTTATATCAGAACTCTGGCCATTTTTCACCTGGAACCTATTTGCTGATTATTTAGTCTCTTGTTCTGTCTCAGCAACCTGCAGATATCTGACTTGCATAAGTAGAGGTGTGCAATATCTGCAGCTTTGTCGTCTCTGGTCTGAAGGTTAGGGCTGACCAAAGTCTGTCAGATGAACGCACTTGAAATGAAATGAAACGCTAACTGTGCCAGCGGAGGTGGACCAGTGAACAGAGCGACTCGGCGCTCCCTCGGTACTGCTGATCCCTGCAGTCCAAACTAGGATAATGAACAAAAGTTTTTCTTGGAAAAGCGGCAGGTTGGCCTGACGCCTCTTGTAGCAGTGTTAACGTTTGTCCAGAGACAGTAACTATACTGCTTCTGGCAGTGAGAAACCAGTCCATCGGCTTAGAAAAATCCCCTGCATGTGCTGTATGTGCTGATTTTGGGGTTTGATGACTGTTTGAGACCTTCTGGTCGTTTGGTCTTTGGCGTTTGAGAGGATCTGTGACTTTAAAAGAGTTTAAGATGATGCCATGCTGTTGTTTTGATTGGGTGATAGCATCTGTCAATCACTGAACTACACAGGTCGTTACGACCCAGATCACAGTAAAATGATCCCGCCTCCCCATCTGCTGCATTGCCACAATCCTGCACTGGCTACATGGGGGCGGAGTTAAGTGTCTGACCCCGCCTCGTACAGCCAGCTGCTAGGAATGAAGCTGTGAAGATGTGGTTGAAAAGAGAATCATTGTGGTATTTTGGACCGACTATGTGACAGTGTTTTCATTAAGACTTCAGGGAAGCGTGGGCTTGTGACAAAAACGTCATAAACGATGTCCTTTAAATTAAACCATTTCTTTAAAAGATCTGGAACCACAAGTATTTTTGGTACTTCATATCAAAACAGGAAAGTACAGTGAAATTGAGTATGGTCGTTATCTGTGACTGTGTTATTTTGTAATCTACATATCATTTTAACATTTTACATCTGTTATTTCAGAAAAGTGTTTCGCTCACAATGATTGCAATGTGTCAGTTTTTACAACAGATGCTGAATGACTGTTTTGTTTTGTTCTTTTGTTTGAGCTTTGTGCGCTGGCTCGAACAGAACCTCTTCCAAACCGTAGACCCGGGCTCTTCAAGTCTGGTCCTCGAGGGCCGATGTCCTGCAGGTTGTGGGTGTTTCCCTGCCCCAGCACACCGTGATACACATGACTGTGTCATCAACAGACTTGTCCAGACCCTGATGACAGGTTGATGACGACTGTTAATTAGAGTCAGGTGTGTTGATTAGAAACAGGGAAACACCTAAAACATGCAGGACAGCGGCCCTCGAGGACCAGACTTGAAGAGCCCGGGTCTGAGGTTTTGAACCCCGCTGCAGTGTCTGCGGAGGTGCCGTGAGACGTTTCCAGTGCGTCTCAATGCTTTAAACAAACTCCTGGCTCGATGCCCATCAATCCACCCCCCTCAGAGGTGTCATGGGTGTGAAATCGAATGCTTGAGACCAAAATGGTGTTTTGAACCAGATTGTAAACGTGTTTATTCCACTCTAAAGTGGACGTTTAAACGAGGGACTCGATGGAGACCGACTCACTTTTGGAGCCAGACTCTCGGTCAGTCGAGGACCTGCAACCAATCTTAGTTTCCCATGAGCCTCAACCCGGAAGTTAACTGGTTGGAGCTTATTCAAAACAACCAAGAGTTGCTGCAGGTTCGATCAAGAAGTCGTTGTGGAAAACTGGGAACACTTGTTCCCCGGTGTTCCCACCCCACTCCAACCATTTCGGCTGCCTTTCACTGACACCTGGTTGCTTCTCATCATGCGGCACTTCTCTGATTTCTCTGAGGAAGATGGCTGGCCGGGGGGGGACTCGCGCCACAGGTCCCGTCATTGTTGGTTGTAAACTCCCAATAGCATCAGTTGTTGCACACGTGGCGCCGTTTCCACCCCTGGACCACCGTGAACCTGTGAGTGGGGTCTTTGTACTTGTCATGACTCCATCAGGAGTATCAGCAGGTTCAGGAAGGTGGTTCTTTTTGTTTTTTCAAAGTACTGAAAAATCATTTTCTATCCCGGTCCTTTGTATTGATGTGCACCAAAGGGGTTTTTTTTGTATTAAGGGTATTTGGACTTTGAAGGTCTGACACAAGCAGGTATTTAGAAAACATGAAAGACCAGGAGAAGTAGAGTTCAGGTTGGAAATGGCCAGAGGAATGTTTTTGTTTCATGCTTATGGCGTTGATGCTGGACTTGTGACTGGGACCCCGCACGGATGCTGCAGCCACCTTCTGCAGCTCCTCCAGCTGGCCTGCGTGCAGTCTCGCAGCTTTAACACTTGATATGTGGATCAGAGGAGCGGAGTGTCTGATTCTTCTGCTCGCCGTCATGTTTCAGCTGCACACGTTTACAGGAACGATTCCTGCGCCGGTAAACACGCGCGCTGCAGGCAGTCCAGCGCACCGCTGACCGCTCACACGTTCATGCGTCTATCTAGGACATGCTGTTGCAGAAGTAGACATCAGCTGTCATTCTCACCACTCACAAGCACGCTCCTTAGTTTTCTTCTGCTACAAGACAGCAGTAACAACTGCTCCTAGTATTCATTTGGGGTAGGATTCCCCCGGATTGGCTGAAAGTGTCGTTGCAGAACCCTGGATTCATGCATCCTCATCCGTGCTTCTCTCCTTCGACCTTTGCGGTGTCGAACTCACTCTGTGCTGTGGTGTGGGAACACTGGCACGTTCTGCTCTGGTCTGTTTCATGAAGGAAACTGATCCAGATACCAAGTGTTAAACTGGGAACCTATTTCTATCCTCGCTGCAGCGTTCGCTGAGTCTGACAGCAACTCTTTTAAGTGTTTTATGAGCATCTGATGACATTCAGGTGGACAACTATATTTCACTTTGCAGTATTTGTGCCTCAACTTCTTTTCTTTTTATTTATTTATTTTTTTTAATCTATGTGATGATAATAAAGGGGCCATATCATGCTTTATGGGCTTTCTCGTTTGTTTAGTCTTTCCTCCAGCGTTATTTTTTCCTCCAGTGGTGGTAAAACGTCTCAGCACCTGAACTCAACTGGTTCTCTGAATACATTTACTGTAACGTTTGACTGGATGTTCAAGATAAACGCCATGTGCTTAGGCTGGTTACACACAAACTATCAATAATAAAGTCTCTGCTCGTGTCCTTATCAAACACTTGCGAACATTCACATACTGGATTAAAAGTACTCCAGCTCTTGGAGGTCACAGCTGGTTCAGCTCTGTTTTGTTGTATTTCTGTGCAACCACAGAAGGCTTTCTAATTTCTAGTCTTAATTTTCAACCGCCAGACGTTTCTCTTCATGAACGTCAGGTGCGCTGCAGTCTTTTTTAAGAGCAGTGGCTTCTGGCATCTGGTCTAATCGCAGATGTTCCCGGTCCCGGTGGTTCTGTACCTCACTGAAGGTTTCGTGTTGTGTCTTTGGAGTCCTCTTGGCTGGACGTCCACGTTAGGAGGAGTGAACTGTCTAAACTGAGTTTCTATACAGTTAAACAGGACGAATGAGATCTCCTGCCCACAAGGCAGCGATGGCAGCAGCAGATGCTTCTGAACAGCAAATTTAAAATGTTTGAGTGTCTTTCGTCAGTCATCGTAGAAGCACACGTCCAAACCAGGGTTGCAAACTCCTGATGCCCGTTAGCGTTCACGGAGGCCATCACACCGACTCTTCCCTCCAGTACTGTGAGACGCCAGTAGTTGAAATAGTTTGTGTGTAACCATCAGGAAACTGACTGAAGATCAGGTCATATTTTAGAAGACCAGTCAGTTTCCACAGAGGTCACATACATCATTGGTAGTATTTTATTTGTTACTGAATGCTGAAGTTCTGTCGAGTTCAGGAGCCCAAACGTTGTTGCCAAAGGACTCACTCTCCCACCGTGTCGGGACTAGTGGACGGCGTTGTTTTGGAGCGGCGCCTGTTCTTCTGTTGGCTGTCTGTAACCTACGGACGGCTCTGCTCTGCCTCAAACTCTGCTGTTGATGAAGACGAGGAAGAGATGTGCTGCCACGTGCCGGGAGAATCGCCGGCCTTCCCTCTCCTCCACACTTGGACCTCCAGAGGGCAACAGTGACAAAAGCGGGGTGATTTAAAATTCCCTTTTAGCACTGTTGCTGAGCAGTACAACCCAACGCTGCCATTGTAGCTCAGACCGGCCGGAGGTGGAGATTCGAGCGTTTGTAGACGGATTCTGCTTCATTCATTTTACAGTAAAGCATGTAAACACACTTCATCCAGCTTCTGAATAAAGTGATCTTTTAAAAGCATCAATTTAATTTCTAAAAAATGTTTAGTAATGTTTTTTTATTGATTTGAGATTTGAGTTTTTTCTTAACCCTTTCCTGTTAATGGTATCAAATAAATCTGACAGTGGAAAGTGCCCGCTCTGACCAGCGTGTCCAGTCTGGTGTTTGTGGTTCCTTTACATGATGTCATCATGTAAAAATCCACTGCAACTCCCTGTGGGTCGCGCTCAACAAAAGGCCTGCTGACATGCACGACAGCCGGCACGTGCAGGACCTATACGTGTCCAGCGTGTCGGCTGTGGTGGATGTTTGCTGCCGAGACATGATCAGAAATCTTCCATCTCCTCTCATCACTGACATCAGCTGGGAAGCATTAAAGCTGTGATATAAACCTCATGTTTGTTTAAAACTACAGCAAATACCAAATCAGAACCAGCGGGGATGATGAATTTGTCTTTCTCCTCAAATTAATTGCATTTGTTAATATAGATGATATAAAACAGTTGCATGTTTTCCTTCTACAGTGCAGAATATAAGTAAATGATTACAGGTAGGGATTGTGCAGCATTTTAATGTCCCAATTCCATTCTTATTTTTTATTTTGTCCTTCCTCCCATATGACACTGATTGGACATGAAAGCAGTTAAAAATGTTCTCGGACCCTTTTCAGGTCTCATCCCTACGTGCATTTGCATCTACTGGCTAAGTCACAGATGTGGGACTGCAGCTCTCAAGGGCCTACTGCAGGTTTTACTGTCTCCTTGCACTGACCCACCTGATTCTAGTTAATGGTCATCAAGGTCTGCACAGGTCTGTTAATGACTATCCACTTGTGTCAGGGTGTGTTAAAGCAGGAAAGCATCTCAAATCTGCAGGACACTGGCCCTTGAGGACTGGAATTGCACTTCAAGCAGCTTAATGTTCTTTTCACTACAGTTGGACATTTATTTCAAGTTTATACTCCACAGGACTGTAGACAACCTCCCTGGACGTGGACACCTAAGGACAACTGATGAAAAACTGAGAATACGGATAATGTGAATATAAACCAAACAGTCCAGAACAACTTGGTTGTATTGAAGCAGGGAAACGTCTAAAACAGGGGTGTCCAAAGTCGGTCCTCGAGGGCCGGTGTCCTGTAGGTTTTAGATGATCCCTGGTTCCACACACCCTCATCAACAGAGTTGACTAGACCGTGAAGACACGATGATGATGATGACCGTTGAATCAGGCGTGCTGAAGGCAGGAATCTTCTAAAACATGCTGGACAGGGGCTCTTGAGAACCAGGGTTGGAGACCCCTGTTCTTGACTTTGTAAATAAGGCAAGGCAAGTTTTTTTGTAAAGCAATTTCAGTAACGGGACAATTTAAGGTGCTTTGCACAATAAAAATATGAAAAGTGAAAATGGGGATAAAAAAACGCAGTGGCAGAATTGAGAAAAAATAAGTTAGTTACAATTTAGTACTGAAATCAACAAGTTTTAACCGTGACTTAAAGGAACTGAGGGTTCCAGCATTCCTGCAGTTTTCTGGAAGTTTGCTCCAGCTCTGTGGAGCATACAACCTGAATGCTGCTTCTCCATGTTTGGTTCTGATTCTGGGGACACAGACCAGACCTGAACCAGAAGACCTGCGAGGTCTGGATGGTTGACATGGCAACAACAAGTCTCTGATGTATTTTAAACCATTCAGTGATTCATAAACTAACAGAAGTAATTTAAAGTCTGTTCTCTGAGGTACAGGGAGCCAGTGTCAGGACCTCAGAACTGGACCGATGTGGTCCACGTTCTTGGTTCTTGTGAGAACTCGGACAGCGGCGTTCTGGATCAGCTGTAGCTGTCTGACTTTTTAGGCCGACCTGTGAAGATGCTGTTGCAGTAGTCAAGTCGAATGAAGATAAAAACATGTATATGAGTTTTTCAAGGTCCTGCTGAGACATCGGTCCTTTGTTCCTGGAGATGTTTATGAGTTGATAGCAGGCCAACTTTGTCATTGTCTTAATGTGTCTTCTCAAGGTTCAGGTCAGAGTCCATGACGACACCCAGATTTCAGGTCACATAGCCCGGCAGTGGCTGTGGGCATTTCTTCAACTTCGGCGACTCCCTTATGCTCTGACCTGACTCTAGACTGTTTGGTTCCTGTTGACCTCTCTGAGCTGACTCTAGACTGTTTGGTTCCTGTAGACCTCTCTGACCTGACTCTAGACTGTTTGGTTCCTGTTGACCTCTCTGAGCTGACTCTAGACTGTTTGGTTCCTGTAGACCTCCCTGACCTGACTCTAGACTGTTTGGTTCCTGTAGACCTCCCTGACCTGACTCTAGACTGTTTGGTTCCTGTAGACCTCCCTGAGCTGACTCTAGACTGTTTGGTTCCTGTTGCCCTCTCTGACCTGACTCTAGACTGTTTGGTTCCTGTAGACCTCCCTGAGCTGACTCTAGACTGTTTGGTTCCTGTAGACCTCCCTGAGCTGACTCTAGACTGTTTGGTTCCTGTAGACCTCCCTGAGCTGACTCTAGACTGTTTGGTTCCTGTAGACCTCCCTGAGCTGACTCTAGACTGTTTGGTTCCTGTAGACCTCCCTGAGCTGACTCTAGACTGTTTGGTTCCTGTAGACCTCCCTGAGCTGACTCTAGACTGTTTGGTTCCTGTAGACCTCTCTGACCTGACTCTAGACTGTTTTGTTCCTGTAGACCTCCCTGAGCTGACTCTAGACTGTTTGGTTCCTGTTGCCCTCTCTGACCTGACTCTAGACTGTTTGGTTCCTGTAGACCTCCCTGAGCTGACTCTAGACTGTTTGGTTCCTGTAGACCTCCCTGAGCTGACTCTAGACTGTTTGGTCCCTGTAGACCTCCCTGAGCTGACTCTAGACTGTTTGGTTCCTGTAGACCTCCCTGAGCTGACTCTAGACTGTTTTGTTCCTGTAGACCTCCCTGAGCTGACCTCAGTCGTTAATGGATCTAAATCATCCACGTGTCTGTTAGACCCAATCCCAACTCGACTACTTAAAAATGTTTTCTCTGTTATTGGACCGACAATACTGGAACAGATCAACTTGTCCCTGGTCTTAGGATATGTCCCACAGGTTTTAACAGATGTATTAATTAAACCATTAATTAAAAAAACCCTATCTTGACCCAGACATTTCATCTAATTATAGACCGATTTCCAACCTTCCATTTATCTCTAAAATTCTGGAAAAGGTCGTTGCAGCAGCTGTGTGAGCATTTGTATAGAAATGATCTATTTGAAGTTCTTCAGTCAGGGTTCAGATGCATCATAGCACAGAAACAGCACTGGTTCCAGTCTCCAATGACCTTCTTATGGCCTCAGATGATGGATTAGTGTCCATACTGGTTCTGCTGGACCTCAGATAATGGTTAGTGTCCATACTGGTTCTGTTGGACCTCAGATAATGGATTAGTGTCCATACTGGTTCTGCTGGGCCTCAGATGATGGATTAGTGTCCATACTGGTTCTGCTGGACCTCAGATAATGGGTTAGTGTCCATACTGGTTCTGCTGGACCTCAGATAATGGGTTAGTGTCCATACTGGTTCTGCTGGACCTCAGATAATAGGTTAGTGTCCATACTGGTTCTGCTGGACCTCAGATAATGGGTTAGTGTCCATACTGGTTCTGCTGGACCTCAGATAATGGGTTAGTGTCCATACTGGTTCTGCTGGACCTCAGATAATAGGTTAGTGTCCATACTGGTTCTGCTGGACCTCAGATAATAGGTTAGTGTCCATACTGGTTCTGCTGGACCTCAGATAATGGATTAGTGTCCATACTGGTTCTGCTGGACCTCATAATGGATTAGTGTCCATACTGGTTCTGCTGGACCTCAGATAATGGGTTAGTGTCCATACTGGTGTCCATACTGGTTCTGCTGGACCTCAGATAATGGATTAGTGTCCATACTGGTTCTGCTGGACCTCAGATAATGGGTTAGTGTCCATACTGGTTCTGCTGGACCTCAGATAATAGGTTAGTGTCCATACTGGTTCTGCTGGACCTCAGATAATGGATTAGTGCCCATACTGGTTCTGCTGGACCTCAGATAATGGGTTAGTGTCCACACTGGTTCTGCTGGACCTCAGATAATGGGTTAGTGTCCATACTGGTTCTGCTGGACCTCAGATAATGGGTTAGTGTCCACACTGGTTCTGCTGGACCTCAGATAATGGATTAGTGTCCATACTGGTTCTGCTGGACCTCAGATAATGGATTAGTGTCCATACTGGTTCTGCTGGACCTCAGATAATGGGTTAGTGTCCATAATGGTGTCCATACTGGTTCTGCTGGACCTCAGATAATGGGTTAGTGTCCATACTGGTTCTGCTGGACCTCAGATAATGGGTTAGTGTCCATACTGGTTCTGCTGGACCTCAGATAATGGATTAGTGTCCATACTGGTTCTGCTGGACCTCAGATAATGGGTTAGTGTCCATACTGGTCCATATTCAGTGTTAATAGAGGATAATAAAAATAACCCACGTTTTCTGTTCAGCACTGTAGCCAGGCTGACAAAGAGCCACAACTCTGTTGAGCCGTGCATCCCTGCAGCTCTCAGTAGTGAAGACTTTATGAGCTTCTTTAGCAATAAAATTGTCAGAATTAGAGAGGAAATCGGCCAGGCCCTCCCGGCAGTGGCTGTGGGAATTTCTTCAACCTCGGCGACTCCCTTATGCTCCGACCTGACTCTAGACTGTTTTGTTCCTGTTGACCTCTCTGAGCTGACCTCAGTCGTCAATGGATCTAAATCATCCACGTGTCTGTTAGACCCAATCCCTACTCGACTACTCAAAAATGTTTTCTCTCTGATTGGACCGACAATACTGAAACAGATCAACTTGTCTCTAGTCTTAGGATATGTACCACAGGCTTTTAAAGTCGCAGTAATCAAACCATTACTTAAAAAACCCTCTCTTGACCCAGACATTTTAGCTAACTATAGACCAATTTCCAACCTTCCATTTATCTCTAAAATTCTGGAAAGGGTAGTTGCAAGCCAGCTGTGTGAGCATTTGTATAGAAATGATCTATTTGAAATTTTTCAGTCAGGGTTCAGAATGCATCATAGCACAGAAACAGCACTGGTTCGAGTCTCGAATGACCTTCTTATGGCCTCAGATAATGGGTTAGTGTCCATACTGGTTCTGCTGGACCTCAGCGCTGCTTTTGATACTATAGATCACAGCATTTTACTGCAGAGGCTAGAGTATGTTGTTGGGATTAAAGGGACAGCTCTAGATTGGTTTAAATCATATCTGTCTGATAGATTCCAGTTTGTTCATGTTCATGAGGTTTCTTCCGTACAGACGAGGGTCTGCTATGGTGTCCCGCAGGGTTCAGTGCTAGGGCCAATCCTGTTCAGTTTATACATGCAGCCCTTGGGAAGTATTATCCGGAACCACGGCATTAATTTTCATTGTTATGCTGATGATACGCAGCTGTATCTGTCTATGAAGCCAGATGAAACAGAACCATTAGACAAACTTCAGATGTGTCTTAAGGACATCAAGGACTGGATGTCCAGAAATTTTTTGCTACTAAATTCTGATAAAACAGAAGTTGTTGTTTGTGGTCCCAAACAGCTTAGGAAGGGATTAGATGGTCTTGCGATGGCCTCCAGTAAAACTGTGCGAAACCTTGGCGTTATATTCGATCAGGATTTGTCATTTAAACAGCATATTAATCAGGTTTGTAAAACTGCGTTTTTCCACCTCCGTAATATCGCAAAGATCAGGAGCATCCTCTCGCAGAGTGATGCCGAAAAACTAATTCAGGCGTTCGTATCTTCTAGACTAGATTACTGTAACGTGTTGTTGGCTGGATGTCCAAGTAATTCTCTTAAAAGCCTCCAGCTGATCCAAAATGCAGCAGCGCGAATGCTGACAGGAATCAACAAGAGAGACCACGTCTCTCCAGTTTTAGCTTCCCTCCATTGGCTCCCTGTAAAATTTAGAATCCAATTCAAAATTTTATTACTGGCATATAAAGTCCAAAATGGCCTAGCGCCGCGATATTTGCAAGACCTTATAGAACCGTACGTTCCTAATAGAGCTCTCCGTTCTCAGGGTGCAGGTTTACTCGTAGTTCCTAGAGTATCGAAATGTAGATTTGGAGGACGGGCTTTCTGTTATCAGGCACCATCACTCTGGAACCAACTTCCAGTTTGGGTTAAGGAGGCTGATACCACCTCCACCTTTAAAACTAAACTTAAAACATTTCTGTTTAATAAAGCATATAGTTAGTGTATATTTAGTACCTTAATGTGTCAGGGCCAGTAGTCAAAGCTGCAGCTACAGGACCAGATTAGAGCAGCTCATCTTAAACATAGCTTCGGTGTAGATATGCTGTTATAGGCCTATGCTGCAGGGGGGCACCAACATGATCCACTGAGTGGTGCCTTTCACCGTCTCTGTTTCTCTTTGCCTTCTCTGTCTCTTCTTCACCTCAACCCTCATTTATTAACAATATCCCATAAACTTAATTGTGGTCCATTGTTCTGGTAGTTTTTTGTGCTTGTCTGGCCCTTCTTTTCCTCTTCTTTGCATGTCCTGCGGACCAGAGCCTCAGGAGCTGCTTGCTGACCTGCAGTTCCACCTCTGACCATCCCAGTGTCTGCCTTCACCTGTCTGTGTGGATGTCTTTTAGATGCTTGCTGACACCCCGACCTGCAGTCCTCATCCCCTTGTATCACCGTCTATCCATATATCACCCATATTCACAGAAGTCTAATTGGACTACTGATGATAGTTACTATTGTATCCTATCTTGTACCTTTGACGGTGTCTCTATGTCTCTATTCTTTCTTATTTCTTGCTCTACCCGGCTGGCCTTCGGCAGGAGGGTCCCCCCTCATGAGCCAGGTCCTGCTCAAGGTTTCTTCCCTCTTAAAGGGGAGTTTTTCCTTGCCACTGTTTTGGCTTAAGGTTTTTCTTCCACTAGGGGAGTTTTTACCTGCCGCTGTTTATGTAATAATTGCTCGGGGGTCATGTTCTGGGTCTCTGGAAAGCGCCTAGAGACAACTTGTGTTGTAATAGACGCTATATAAATAAAATTGAATTGAATTGAATTGAACTGGTTCTGCTGGACCTCAGATAATGGATTAGTGTCCATACTGGTTCTGCTGGACCTCAGATAATGGGTTAGTGTCCATAATGGTGTCCATACTGGTTCTGCTGGACCTCAGATAATGGGTTAGTGTCCATACTGGTTCTGCTGGACCTCAGATAATGGGTTAGTGTCCATACTGGTTCTGCTGGACCTCAGATAATGGATTAGTGTCCATACTGGTTCTGCTGGACCTCAGATAATGGGTTAGTGTCCATACTGGTTCTGCTGGACCTCAGATAATGGGTTAGTGTCCATACTGGTTCTGCTGGACCTCAGATAATGGATTAGTGTCCATACTGGTTCTGCTGGACCTCAGATAATGGGTTAGTGTCCATACTGGTTCTGCTGGACCTCAGATAATGGATTAGTGTCCATACTGGTTCTGCTGGACCTCAGATAATGGGTTAGTGTCCATAATGGTGTCCATACTGGTTCTGCTGGACCTCAGATAATGGGTTAGTGTCCATACTGGTTCTGCTGGACCTCAGATAATGGATTAGTGTCCATACTGGTTCTGCTGGACCTCAGATAATGGGTTAGTGTCCATACTGGTTCTGCTGGACCTCAGATAATGGGTTAGTGTCCATACTGGTTCTGCTGGACCTCAGATAATGGGTTAGTGTCCATACTGGTTCTGCTGGACCTCAGATAATGGGTTAGTGTCCATACTGGTTCTGCTGGACCTCAGATAATGGGTTAGTGTCCATACTGGTTCTGCTGGACCTCAGATAATGGATTAGTGTCCATACTGGTTCTGCTGGACCTCAGATAATGGGTTAGTGTCCATAATGGTGTCCATACTGGTTCTGCTGGACCTCAGATAATGGGTTAGTGTCCATACTGGTTCTGCTGGACCTCAGCGCTGCTTTTGATACTATAGATCACAGCATTTTACTGCAGAGACTAGAGTATGTCGTTGAGATTAAGGGGACAGCTCTAGATTGGTTTAAATCAGATCTGTCTGATAGATTCCAGTTTGTTCATGTTCATGAGGTTTCTTCCACGGCATTAATTTTCATTAATATGCTGATGATACGCAGCTGTATCTGTCTATGAAGCCAGATGAAACAGAACCATCAGACAAACTTCAGATGTGTCTTAAGGACATCAGAGGTTGTTAATTGTGGTCCCAAACAGCTTAGGAAGGGATTAGATGGTCTTGCAATGGCCTCCAGTAAAACTGTGCGAAACCTTGGCGTTATATTCGATCAGGATTTGTCATTTAAACAACATATTAATCAGGTTTGTAAAACTGCGTTTTTCCACCTCTGTAATATCACAAAGATTAGGAGCATCCTCTCCCAGAGTGATGCTGAAAAATTAATTCATGCGTTCGTATCTTCTAGACTAGATTACTGTAACGTGTTGTTGGCTGGATGTCCAAGTAATTCTCTGAAGATCCTCCAGCTGATCCAAAATGCAGCAGCGCGAGTGCTGACAGGAATCAACAAGAGAGACCACGTCTCTCCAGTTTTAGCTTCCCTCCATTGGCTCCCCGGAAAATTTAGAATCTAAATTAAAAATTTTATTACTTGACCTAATAGTACCGTACGTTCCTAATAGAGCTCTCCGTTCTCAGGGTGCAGGTTCACTCGTAGTTCCTAGAGTATCGAAATGTAGATTTGGAGGACGGGCTTTCTGTTATCAGGCACCATCACTCTGGAACCAACTTCCAGTTTGGGTTAAGGAGGCTGACACCACCTCCACCTTTAAAACTAAACTTAAAACATTTCTGTTTAATAAAGCATATAGTTAGTGTATATTTAGTACCTTAATGTGTCAGGGCCAGTAGTCAAAGCTGCAGTTACAGGACCAGATTAGAGCAGCTCATCTTAAACAGCTTCGGTGTAGATATGCTGTTATAGGCCTCTGCTGCAGGGGGGCACCAACATGATCCACTGAGTGGTGCCTTTCACCTCCTCTGTTTCTCTTTGCCTTCTCTGTCTCTGCTTCACCTCAACCCTCATTTATTAACAATATCCCATAAACTTAATTGTGGTCCATTGTTCTGGTAGTTTTTTGTGCTTGTCTGGCCCTTCTTTTCCTCTTCTGTGCATGTCCTGCGGACCAGAGCCTCAGGAGCTGCTTGCTGACCTGCAGTTCCGCCTCTGACCATCCCAGTGTCTGCCCCCACCTGTCTGTATGGATGTCTGTTGGATACTTGCTGACATCCCGACCTGCAGTCCTCATCCCCTTGGATCACCGTCTATCCATATATCACCCATATTCACAGAAGTCTAATTGGACTACTGATGATAGTTACTATTGTATCCTGTCTTGTACCTTTGACGGTGTCTCTATGTCTCTATTCTCTCTTTACTTCCTGCTCTACCCGGCTGGTCTTCGGCAGGAGGGTCCCCCCTCATGAGCCAGGTCCTGGTCCAGGTTTCTTCCCTCCTTAAGGGGAGTTTTTCCTGTCACTGTTTGGTTTAAGGCATTTCTCCTACTAGAGGAGTTTTTACCTGCCGTTGTTTATGTAATAATTGCTCGGGGGTCATGTTCTGGGTCTCTGGAAAGCGCCTAGAGACAACTTGTGTTGTAATAGACGCTATATAAATAAAATTGAATTGAATAAGTGGTTTGTAGCTGTGTGCTGACTTTTACACTATTGTCTTGGTCCAAATAAAACTACTTCAGTTTTGTTTTTGTTCAGCTGAAGAAATTTCTGGCACATCCACTCATTGGTTTGTTCTCCGCATCTACTCAACGCTTGTATGGGCTCATTGTCACCTGGTGACACTGTAATGTAAAGGTTTGAGTCTCTGCCTTCAGGTATCTTACCTTAGTGCCTAACAACAGCTGTCATTAAGCCACTTTTAAAAAAGAGCCATCTAGACAGGTCACTTGTGAACAGCTGAAATGATAGAAAAAGCAGTTTTTCAACAGCTGTACCACCACCTGACACTAAATGACTGCTTTGACGTCTTCCAGTCCGGCTTCCAGCCACATCACAGCACTGAGACAGCTCTAGTAAAGGTCCTTAATGACATCCGCTTCAATACGGATGGTGGCAACATTTCAGTCTTGGTCTTACTGGACCTCAGTGCTGCATTCAACATGGTTGACCAGAACATCTTGCTAGACCAGTTGAAGAACTGGGTGGGACTTGCGGGGACAGCACTTACCTGTTGGGTAGGGTGAGGTTAGAGAGGAGGGCAGCTTTTCCTCCGCCAGTCTCAGCGCCTTAAACGTGATGTGGAGCTCAGCAATCTTCATCAGCTGAGTCGGGCCTCGTCTACAGCTGTGGATGAGGTGACTGTCCGCTCAGTTCTTATGAATCCCAGATCTCCAGCAAGAAAACCTTTCATTCTTAATGTATTTGTTACTTCGCGAGAGTTGGATTTTTTGTTTCTGATGGAGACGTGGCTTCAGGCTGGTGAGTTCACCCCGCTCTCAGAACTTCTTCCGCCTGATGGGGAATCCTTCAGCTCCCCTCGAACCGCAGGTCGAGGTGGAGGAGTCACAATCGTGTTCCGATCTCGTTGGTGTAGGCAGCTCCCCGCCGACAGTTTTTCCAGCTTCAAGGTTCAGCTGGTGGCGATAAAATGTGACAACTCCATTCTCTGTGGTGATCCACCAGCTGCCCCCATGTAATAACGACTTTAGGAGTTTGCAGGCTCATTGTCGGAAATAATTTTGGATTATGATTGGATTTTGATTGATGGAGATTTTAACATTCATGTGTGTTGTGAGACCAAGCCACTAACAAAACCTTTTGAACTTGATCAGTCTATAACTTGAATCAGTTATTGAGTGCATGAATAATGACACACCCTTGATTTGGTCTGAACTCTTGATTTACAGGGAAATATTAAGGAGATTTATGATTGCGGTATTTCAGATCATCTGCCTGTTTTATTTGAGTTCAATCTTTTAATGTTGTCACCTGGTTTGTTGTTTGGTTGCCTTATGGTATAACACAATGCTTTATAAGTAAAGTTTTGATTAATTGATTACCTGGTTTGGGTCCTATGTAAAAGACTTTACATAAATATAAATCAGAGCAAACAAAACTAATGTGTGAAGTTCCCCAAATTTTGGTTTTGGGGCCATTGTTGTTTAATATCTATATACTCCCGCTTGCTCAAACTCTGAAAAAGAACAACATGTGTTACCATAACTATGCAGATGACACACATCTATATAACCATCTCACCAGGACACTATAATCCAATTCTTTAGGTAAATAAAGACAAAACAGAAATAATCCCTGTTTGGAGCTGAGGAAGAAAGATTAAACGTCAGCACTCAGCTTTAAGCGGAGAAGCTCAAAACCAGGAGCCAAACCAGGAATCTGGGACTGGTTCTGGAGTCAGACCTGAACTTTACCAGCCTCATTGAGACAGTAGTGAAGTCAGCCTGTTATCACCTGAAGAACATGTGGAGGGTTAAAGGACTGATGTCTCAGCAGGACTTAGAAGACCCTGTCCAGGTTTTTATCTTAGACTGGACTACTGTAACGCTGTTCTCACGAGTCCCTGAAACATCCATCAAACAGCTGCAGTTAGTCCAGAACGCTGCTGCTCGAGTCCTCACTAAGACCAGGAGACTGGACCACATAACTCCAGTTCCTAGATCTTTACACGAGCTTCCTGTCGGTCACAAATCAGATTTTAAAATCTGTTGGTTTATAAATCTCTGACTGAGGGCAGGGGTTGGGATCCCTGGTCCTCGAGGGCCAAGTGCGACCTCTTTGCACCATATGCCTCAGCATCCGTGGCCTCACTCCGTCAGGTTACCTGGCCTACCACTTCGTGGCTGAGTTGCAGTCGTTCTTTATTAATGTACACATCTGAATGACCAGACCAGTGGTCTTCACTCCTGCTCTTCAGGAGCCACTAACCTGCATGTTTTACATATTCATTTGCATCAACCCTGCTGCTCTTGATTAATATTTGTCCTCAAGGTTTGTACAACTCTGTCAATGACACAGTCACTCGTATCACGGTGTGCTGAAACGGGATACCAGCTAAGACATGCAGGACCGCGACCCTCGAGGACCAGAGTCTGACCCCCCTGAACTATACTCTGTACTGCCTACCTGAAGGGTAGTTCAGCTGAATAAACCCTTGGTGAAAGGAAGCTATTACAGATAAATTCTCTTATTATATATTAACTTTATTTGCATGTAAAGATTGTTTAAAAAACATCACATTGACCAATTCGCCTCCTTTTGAAATTTTATTTAAGTAAAAAGAAGTTCTCTTGCAATCCCTCAAAGGCATATTAACCAAAGTTAACACAATTTATTACAAACATATTGCTGTATGTATGAAGAGAAATAAGCCAAAGTAAGACTTTCTAACATCATATGAAAAAAATAACTTGCTACCATTTTTATTTTTTATTTTATTTGCCCACTCTCCTGCTTGGAGATCATGTTAAGCAGTATGCAAAGTCCATTTCTATTCCTGTTAAGTAGCTGTGAATAAATGAGCAGGATTTCAAAAGCCATGACGTTAACAATAACACATTTCTTTAAAATGTTAAGGCAAATTCCCATTCCCGTTCCATCTTCAGTTGTTTCAAAATAAAAAAGTAAAGTAAAGGTCTGAGCACAGGGTAGTCATGACTACCACACCTGTCGCACAGTACCCAGCATCCTGCTCTGTCCAGGTGAATGTCCTGATCTGAACAACCATACCGTTCTGTACTGGAAAGTTGACATTTCCATCGGCCACCTACACACCCAGACCGGGGTTCCTACACTTCCACGTCTTTACGTCAAAGAATGTTTTGTTTCATTTAAAAAACAGGTGATGCTGTTACATATGCTAAGTACTTTAAATATTTACACCATTGAAAATGTTGACCAGGGGATTTCCCTTTGCCCCTGAAACTATACATTCAATCACCAAAATCTGTTTTGAATATCTCATAAGCTTGCCATCACCATCAGGAACAGCTTGGAATAGTCTTCTCTGAAACTGGTAAAGTAAGCACTTAAAGTCAGTGAATTTCACTTGTCCCCTGCGTCACAACTTTGTGGACAGTGGAGTTAACTGTGGTGGAAGAGCTGCTTATCTGAGAGCCAGCTTGTGGGGCGTTCTTTCTGCTGTGGACTTTTTGGAAGCCCGAAACTTCACCCTTCTGAAGGCCACCGTTCTTAAGGACACCCTTCTTAAGGACACCCTCCTGAAGGACACTCCCCTGAAGGACACCCCCCTGAAGGACACCCTCCTGAAGGACACTCCCCTGAAGGACACCCCCCTGAAGGACACCCTCCTGAAGGACACCCCCCTGAAGGACACCCCCCTGAAGGACACTTCTGGCCTCCTGGCTCTGCTGCCCTCTGGTGCTTGATGACTCTCCAACCATCAGGACTTTTGGAGACCCTGATAGCATTCCTCGCTGTAACGTTCCCTCATAAATGAGGCCAGCTGGGACTTCCTGAGCCACTTTCATTGTCCCTGCTGGGACGCTGCCATCCAAAACAATCATGGCCTGGGAACCTGAGAAATTTCCCGTGTGGATCAGGTTGACATGACTTCCCTGGATGCCATTGTTGTCCACCAACACCATGCTGGGTCCCTGGGTTTGTCCACTGGTCATCATTGCCTGACCCTGAAAGACAACTCCTTGGGAAGGTCCAGCGTCAGTGCTGTTAACCAGGACCACTTCTTGAAGGCTGGTGGACGGCGCCTGAGATAGAATCATGGTGTTCTGAAACTGTGGCTGGACAACGCAGTGGACCGGCTGCAACACAGGGGTGGTGGTGTAGTAAACAGGCTGCTGCTGCTGCTTTTGCTGCAGAAGGAGCGTTTGGCTTTGATTTCCCACGTGTGCATTCATTGAGGTCAACTCATTCCTCACCGTGGCCCTGCTTTCCCTCATCACTTGGGAGCTGTCAGTGATGTCACTGACCACGGTCTGCTCTGCTGTGGCGATGGCTGACTGCAGCTTGGGTGAATAGGACTGTGGGGCAGTTACCAACCCGGACTCTGCTGTCTGGGCACTGGATACAGGAGGGCTACGGACAGAAGTGAACTCTTGTTTCAGGTCGTTTGAGATCTTTTTGCCTCCGCATATCTCAGCTAGAGTCTTGAACTTGGGTCCAAGATCGTCCAGGAAACCCAGGTCATTTTCAGACTCCAGAAAGCTGCAACATCCCACTGATCCAGCAGAGGAGAACTCCCCGTCATCGTCGTAAAGCAGCAGACTGTCCTTCACTTCGATGCCGGCATTTCTACTGGTCATCTGTTGTTGACATGGTTTTAGTTATTAGCACATGAAATTATATTACCAGTATCAGTAAATCAAAGTAAAAGTCTTAAAATGTAGTAAATGTACATATAAAATGATGGTTGAATACCAGGAGCTTTTTTTTCAGCCTAATGACGAACCTCCTTGGACTTCACATTGCAAACTTCAGTCATAAACACCAAACACCAACATGATATCTGATATCAACTCCAGACCGTTCATCTGCTTCATTTGTCTTCACATAACGAGGGAATGGACCACACCAGGCTAATTAACTAACTTCTTTTTAGTTACTGAAGATAAAACTGATGGCAGAAAGTTTGGTGACGTCCATGAACTCCAGACTGCAGGCAGTCATGTTTCTACCACCTTAAAATAAGGTAAAGTACCTCCTTAAAGGTTAGATTCTTCTGTGCTCATATCAAATTACAAATGTCACTCATAGATTTATAAAAAAAATATATATACAACTGCACTTTCACGTTATTTTATTATTTATTGACAAAGCGAAGCTAAACTTCCCAGGAGTGGACTTCCCCAGTCCATCCCAAGTTCAGACCCTGTTTTGGGACAAAGGTCCCGGTTGGAGTAAAGATCTTAACGTTACAAAATGCTGAGGAAGACCTGAAGGAACTGTGCATGTACAAATGCTCGTAAAGCTCAGTGGAGTGAAGCAGGTTTGTGGGGAACATTGTTCACAAGCACATGTGAGACTGGCAGCATCGTAAAGAAAACGATGGCTTCTGCTCATAGCAGTTAGAGATGTTCACCTGCAGTCACATTTACCTCATTTTCCAAGAAATGTCAAACCATAGAACTGAAAAAGGGTGTTTTTGCTGTTTTTTAGATATTACTTAAATTTCTAACTGGTTTTTGTACCAAAGTTGGGTTCAAACAGGCTCTTTGTAATTCATATTTACCTCAAACAGCTTTAGCTGGTTTCTGAACTTTTCTGTGTGTTCAGCGATTTCTTACCTCATTGTAGTACTGTCCCAGAAAGCCGTGGGAAAGAGCCATGCCATCAAACACATCTTCTTCACCTCTCGCTGATTCTCTGCCTCCAAACCCAGAAATGAAGCCACTACTGTTCTCCCTCCAATTCAACCTCCAGGCTCCAATTCCGTCCATTTCTATCTCATTCATGGAAATCTCAGATGGCTGCATATTCAAACCTGCCACAGGTGCCTTTACAAAGGGTTGCTGGGCCATGCCAATGGTCTCGTGTGGGACATTCAGCAATGGCACCTCCTAGAAAGAAGATCCAAACATTAGGACCAAGCCATCATTTTTAAGCTGGTCGGACAAATATGTAATGCTGCTTTGCAGTAAACATGATGTACTGGGAGTAAACAGTTGTAGTAAACTGCTGTGTCAACATTAAAGGTTTGTGTTTGTCTCACCGCGTTGTCTCCTTGGGCCTCTGTGTGGTACTGAATGAGATGAGATTTAGAGTCAAAGGGGATTTCACTGAAGATATCTGGAAAACTTGAAGCACTTCCGCACTGGCAGAAAAGCAGCAAAAGAGGAATCACTGTAGAGAAAAAAAAAAGGTGTATAAGTTTAGTAAATATTAAGAGACAGCAGCGGTTGCAGCACCCACAGACATTTCAGTTTCTGTGAAATGCCGGTTTACTCTCATATTCCTAAAGCAGATGAACAGGCGCCAGTTGGACTTGTTTCACTGGTTTTTGAAGATGCTTCATTTTTCATGCAAACTACATCCTCAGAAGTAAGTGACTGGAGGGAGTTTCAGGTTTCTGACCATGTTGTTGACACATTCAGGTCCCATCTTAAATCATGGGACCTGTAGGTCATCTAGGTCTCATGTCCACCTCTCATCTATGTGGTGAAAACGTGAGATGTTTTGGTCACATAAATCATGCTACCGACCCCAGAACCTTGTTATGTTTGAGATGCAGGTGGACCTAAGTGTTGACTCTACTGTTCTACAGAAGTAAAAGTCTCCAGAGGTGGTGCCGTTCCAGCAGCTGGCACACCTGAGCAGCTGGCACACCTGAGCAGCTGGCACACCTGAGCAGCTGGCACACCTGAGCAGCTGGCACACCTGAGCAGCTGGCACACCTGAGCAGCACAGCCGTCATCAGGGACTGTACTTAAGCAGCAGCTGGTCATCCAACCCTCACGCGTCCTTTGTGGCACAGAGCTTTAGTCATCTTTTAGTAAATACTGTAGGTGTTCCCCTGGTGAAAGACTCCTACAGTAACAGTAACGCTGCTGAAAAACACACAACCCCTTTTGTCTCGTGAACATTCAAAAGTTGTAAGTTAGAGGCATAAACCGATGTAAACGATCAAGAAACTATCAACGTAGAAGGCATCTTGATAAAATGATTCCTCGTTATAATAAGCATCATGTCACACTTACAGAGCAGCATCAACAGGCCCAGCAGCAGAAGTCCGATGCCTGCAGGTCCTAGTTCTGCTCCTTTGTAAATCTGACCACGGGCCCCTCGTTTCCCACACACCACTCCATCCTCACAGGTACAAACGAGGATCCTCATCTTCTGTGGCTCTGGGCAGCTCAGTCCCTGCTGGTCGTTCACCACGACGTTCACCTCATACATACCTGGCCACAGAAGCTGCTGAGCCCTCAGAATAGCAGCGGTTTCTGCCAAAAACAAAGAGTTCAAAATGAATGAATCATAGTCCCACCAGGTGGTGCATCAGGCATCCAAACAACTGTTCAAAACATCGTTCTTACCATTGAGATGCTGCACTTGCCATTTTCCATCAGTGCCTTCAGGAATGACGTTAAACTCAAAAGGGGCTCCATTAGGGGAGACATCTTCATCATAAGCGCTGACAATAACGCCATCCACCGGGGTACATATAGTCTGGCTGTCAATGGTCAGGGTAGGGCAGTGGTCATTAAAATCCTCCACCTGGATGGCTACGGTACCAGTGGTTATTTTAGCTGGGATATCTGAGATACAAAAACACAAACAAAACCATGTCATTCAACATTCATCTTTTCTCAGGGACAAATGGTTTACCCTCTAATTAATGTGTCCTGATTAACAGTAAAGCAAAAGTTCCCCTTTCTATATTTGTACAATTTATGATTGTTGGCGTCAGGTTGATCGGCACTCTTTTATTCTGAAATGCACAACTGTGACTTTTGTAGTTCACGATCACTTGATGGAGCACTTAGTTGATGAAATCAACTCTGAGCCAAGTCAGTCAACAAGTGCAATCAAGACTTGGGCATCCAAGCTTCCTCTACAACATAGACGCTGCTCAACATGTCTGTTTGAACTAGCTCCAAAAGGTTGTATTTAGTTTGATCTAAGTTGATGTGTGGGTGAAACCACAACAGATGCCCCAGGTGAGTCATTTGACTATTTTATGATGAACATTAGCGGATATTGAATTGTATTAGTTGGCACAAACTGAACAAAAGCCTGAAAAGTAGGTAGTTCAAGATCATCTTAGAGAGTCTCTGAGAAGTAAAGAAGGTCAAGATTCAAAAGTCTCTGAAAGACTGCATCCAGTTACTTTGAAATAATTATAGAATATTAATCCTCGATGTAAAATTGCAAAAACTTTGGTTATTTCATCATCATCTACTAGATCCTCATTACATAATCCTCAGGATCATCAGGGGGCACTGACTTAAAAACAGACATGAATTTGTAACAAAGATCACTGAAACCTCCCAGAAATATCTAAGAAACAGTCAGTCGTGTCATCCAGAAATGCAGGTGAAATCACTGTCATGCAAAGAAGAAGACGTACCTGAACATGATTCAGAAATATTGTTGCCAAACTAATTTAAAACAGACTGAGGCAAAGTGAAAAACCTCTGTGATCAGATTAATCAAGACAATGAAGACAATGCATGGCTTCATAGTAGGAGAGTCCAGGTGCTGGCCTGTGGCCCAGAGCTTTCACTAATTCAAAACATCTTAAAAAGACTACAAAGAAGAGCCAGGACTGTTGAGAAACTCTATCAGACATTCCCCGCACAAAACCCCAAGAACTGGTCAGTTCAGTTTGCAGACATGTATCTTCTTATTAAAAGAAGAGGGGAGCTTCACAGTGGTAAACATCTCAAGGTCCCAACTTATTTAGGATCTGTAGTTGCCAATTAAAATGAATTTCCTCGGTTTGATCTTTGTGTTTTATGTTCTACTGCAAACTAAATGTGGGTTTTTGAACTCTCAAAGTGGTTGCGTTCCATTTTTCAAAACATTTTAAGACCCAAGTTTATCTGGATTTGCGGTTTTACTTCAAATTCAAAAATACTTCATTAATGCCCGAAGGTAAATTCATTTCAAACGTGTGAGATGTTTGTGTGTGAGATGTTTGTGTGTGTACCTTCTGAGATACAAAGAACTTTGGCATAATATGTGCCATTGACCAGGTATGGAGACTCCCTGTCAGGCATTTTGTTCAGTCTGATCTCAGCTGTCTCGGGGTCGATGGTTAGCCAGTTATCGGGGTCAAGGCCCTTGGCATACCTGCACAACAGTAAGATATGTCAGTACGGCTGTGAAGCTGAGCAATCTTTGTGTATATGCATGTACAGACCTGACGTTCTCAGCTGGTTTCCCGGTGTCTCCATCGATTGCAGGGTAACGGGCAATAGGTTCTTTGATGTTGATGGAGTGACTGTCTTCTGAGATGGGAATAGCTTTGATTGCTGGATCAAAACGTGCTCCTTCAGGCTCATTCTTCACATTGATTTTGACAGAATAAGTATTAAATGATGCTCCGCCGGCTGCGCCGGATCCACCGGATCCACCGGATCCACCGCTTCCGCCGCTTCCACTGCCTCCACCAGCTCCACCAGCTCCGCCAGCGCCGCTGGCACCACTGGCACCGCTGGCACCACTGGCCCCACCGGCACCGCCGGCACCGCCGGCACCATCGGCACCACCGGCACCACCGGCACCACCTCCAAAGCCTATGTTAGCACCACCGTTTGTTCCAGGTCCCATATATGGAGCCTTGTTCTTAACTGCTATCCCAAGTTCCAGGTTCTTCACATCCTCATAATCCATGGCCTGGAAAATGGGACACAAGAACAAAGACAACACAACTTTACAAAATTCTGTGAAATGAGTGCTGATGCATGTAAAATAAAGATTGTTTCTATTTTCATCCAAACTTCAGACACTTTTAAATTTGATGAACAGATTTCACTGCGGTGAGTTCGAGCCTTCTTTAGCTGAGCCTAATTTACAAAGTCAAGGCCCATCTCCTCCTTCATGACCTGGAGAAAGTAATACATGCTTTAATATTGACCATTGCGGTGCCCCAAGTGTTGCTATGGACCACACCTCCATCCACCTCCTGCAGCTGCTGCAAAATGCGGCTGCCAGACTTTAAACCGGTAAGAAGAATAAGGACCACGTCACACGTGTTGCGTTCTCTCCACTGGCTTCCTGTTCAGTTTAGGATCAATTTTCAAATGTTATTATTGTTTTTTAAAGCTATGTATGTGACGGAGATACTTAATGCTTATGCTCCAGCCACAGCATTAAGGTCACCTGATCAGTCGGTTTTAGAGGAGCCCAGAAGGAGTCTGATGTTTGGATTTCTTTTATATATCTGGTCTTTTATTCCTTTGATGGTGTGTCTGTGTCTCTCCTCTTTCTGTTCTTCATTCTCTTTCTGATCTCTCTTTTCCTGCTCTACCCAGGAGGGTAGGAGGGTCCCCCCTTATGATCCAGGTCCTGATCCAGGTTTCCTCCCTCTTAAACAGGAGTTTTTCCTGCCACTGTTTGGTTTAAGGTTTTTCTCCCACTAGGGGAGTTTTTACCTGCCGTTGTTTATGTAATATTGCTCAAAGGGGTCATTATTTTAGGATCAGCTGAGAGTTCACGTAATTTCTAAATAAGGAGACAGACTTTTGAGAATACCATTTAATTTGTGCAATATTTATAATATTTAATGTAGAAAATCTGGGTATGTTTAAAATAAAAAAAAATGTATCTGAGTAAAAAGTGCAGTACCTTTTCAAGCATCAGGATGCCCTCATTTGTGTTGGGATCTGTTGTTATGGTGAAATATCCGGCCTCGTTGCCTTTGACAATTTCAAACACAGCTTCCCAGTTTTCAGAGCCCTCCAGGTCTTTGTCCAGAGCTTTGAGCCTCATCACCTCTACGCCCTTGGTGTTCTCCATAACGCTTCCTTCATACTGCAAAAAAAACCCCAAAAACCAAAAAACAAAGTCACAACAAAAATGAATCATATTAGCAGTCAGTATTTGTGACACATCTGTTAGTTTTCAATTTTAATATGTGACATTTGTGACAAGAAAAAAAACTAAACTAAACCAAAATACTTTATAAAAATGAACATTTTGAAAACATTACATTTTATTTTTTGCATATGTAAGAATGGAATCTACCTTCTCTTTTTCCAGGGTGGGAAGGTTGTCATTTGCGTCACGGACATTAATGGTAACAGTTCCAGTTCCCGTGTTTCCACCACTTCCGCCATCTAAGTCCTGACCTTTCACCGTCAGAATGTACTTGTCGTGTGTCTGAAATGAGACATTATCCACAGGATCATAATTCTGTCAGAAGTGTCTTTAACAGAAACTCATTTCAGTCACATTTCTTTAATGATTACTACAATTGCATAGTTTTCAAACATCCATCCATCCACTTTTCTACACCCGCTTTGTCCTTTGCAGGGTCACAGGGGTCTGCCGGAGCCTATCCTGACTCTTTACAGGGGTACACCCCGGACAGGTCCCCAGTCCATCGCAGGGGCCACATACAAAGACAAACAACCACGAATCCTCACATTCACACCTACAGGAAAATTAGAATCATCATGTTTTAGGAATGTGGGAGGAAGCCGGAGTACCCGGAGAGAACCCACGCAAGCACGAGGAGAACATGCAGACTCCACACAGAAAGACCCACCGGGAAGCAGGAATCTTCTGGCTGTGAGGCAACAGTACTAACCACCAAACCACCGTGCTGCCCAGTTTCCAAACATTTTAATAAAAAAAGCACACAAAACTTTTTTGTTTTCGTTCATTCTCAGCAGCTCCAACACGACTTCTGCTGAGTTGACAGAAGAGCCACAGACAATGCTGCGCTGAGTAGAGATGGTCTGACCGGGTCTGAGCACCACTGTTCACCACTCAACACCTCCGTTTCATCCAGAGGAGAACTAAGATGACATGTTCATGTGATGCACCCCATGTGGTCAAAAGTGGTATTGCCACACAGAGTGGCTTTCAAATCGTTAATATTACTCAGGATATCCTTCTTAGGGATTTTCTTTCCTTTTTTTTGTGTCATTGTTATAATAACCTGGCAGGGACTTCACACTTTGACAAGAAATAAGACGAGACGTGAGATGAAAAACATTGATACCATGCAGCAAAGCTCCCAAACTGAAAACATAAGCGCACACAGTAATGAAAGATAAATGATGCTGTGATTGTTCGTACTTCTCTGTCCAATGGTTTTTTCACATAGATCGTTCCATTCTTGTGTATACCAAACAAGCCATCCGGTGGGCTCTGATCAATGATGGTGTAGGCGATCATTGAGTTTATGTTCCCTGGTTCATCAGCATCAGTTGCAGTGACATTCATCACTGGAGTCCCTGTAAAACAGCATTAAATGAAGCTTAATTAAAATGTAATCTCACGCAGGATGAGGATCTATATCCAACGGAGCAACAACCAACAGCTGACGTCACTTCAACCTGAACTTTGTGGACGTGACAACTTCAGGAACTATTATAACTGGCAGCTGAACTGGTCGCACTGGTTGTGCTTATTAAAAACCAATTTTATGCAATATTGAAAAGTTGGATCATATGGTATCAGCACAATTCTTTTTGACACATTTCAAGTTTGAATGAAGTCTCTTATTGAAAATATGCTGAAACATTTGGATCTCATAACGTTTTAGGAGGATCTGAAGATTTCTCCATTTATTTTAAGAAGGAAATTGAAAAAAAATGTATTGACAATTAGAAAAGCAAAAAAAATAAAAAAATGGACATAGACATCATGTCCAGAAAATGTTTTCCAAATGGTCTGAATGGCTCAAAGTATGTGGAAGGAGTGTGAGTGATGATGCTGCGACGTGTCAGCTCTTACCTAAAGGAGTGAGCTCGTTCAATTCTACAGGCGCCATTTTTCCAAACACTGGAGGGTTGTCATTCTCATCGACAACCTTGATCCGTATATCGATTTGTCCCTCTGCCAGGCTGCCGTTGATAAACCTCGCGATGCCCGACAGCTGAAACAGCAGAGCAGAGCAGCTCATCACTTGTGAAGATAAGCAGCGGCACAGATCTGAACTTTCCCCAAACTTCATCTCACGCATAATGTGAACATCAACAGCTGCTAGTGGTCTTCAAAACATTATAAACCTTCTCTTTGCTTTCCATACGGCATCACATCTGCTTCAGAGGTGCAGTTGAAGGATAACTCACGTTGTACGTGTCGATAAACTCCCTGTCAAGGATCTTGGTGACACGGACATCTCCGGTATACTGGTCGACCACAAACAAGTGAAAGGGAAACTGACTTGCACCGATCCCTTCTAGGTAATATTGAACATTTGATCCTGTTTGGAAATCTGATCGAATCTGAAAGAGCAGAAAACATGATCATTTCACTGCAACAGAACAAAGAAAGTAAAAACCGACTCATGTTTCTGATGTGGCAGCTGCTTCGCTGCTTCTGCTCGATGCTTGTTATGCGTCATTACAGATTTGGTCGTCTAGATGTTAACAAAACCCTAGTTTCATGCTTAAACGCCTCTGAAGTGCTGCCGTGTGGCTGGCTGAGATGTTTAAATCGGTGATGGTGCTAGATGGTGGCATGAAGGTGAAGTGGGTCTCAATGACTCACCCTGGCAATGGATTGCCACTGAGTGTAGTCTTGGTTTTCTGTCAGAGGTTTTGGAGGGACAACCCATTCTCTTCTTTTTCTAATCAGTCGGCCTCCAGAATCTGACATCACCACAGTGACAAGCTGGAGCTGCAACACAACACAAGTTAACAGTTTAACAGGACAGTCAGCTGCTCATCTTTGTATTATTCATCCCGTCAGGTGAGAAGCTCAGTCCAGACCTCAGCCTGACTGGAATGCTTTGGAGACCAAACGAATACCACAAAACCTCAAACTGACGCAATGCTGTAAAGAAGAGCGGCCAAAAGATAAGAGAAAAAAGTGAGGGCTCGACAAGCGGATGATTCATGGGGTGGACTTGGTTTTAATCTGGGAGTTTCACAGGTTCCGAAACGTCTCTCCAAACGCGAGAGAGACGGACCGCTAAAAGAAGTTCCGGCCCGAGCTTCAGGCGGACGTTTTTACTGCAGTGTACTCAAATGTCCAGGATCTGTTTACTGAGAGGATAACACGGCTGTTGGACCAGTACACAGGACCAGCTGGGCGTCAAAGCCCAGGTATCCGAAGGAAAAATGGTGAGGTTACGAATGTTGAACTGAACTGAATTCAACCACTTTATCTGTGGAAAATAGTGCCATTAAGTGAGACAATTTATTTATTTTTATGTATGTTTTACAAAGTTGATAGAATTCATCGGTATCACTGTTTTTTCTACACCTGAGATCTGATATGTTGCTTTAAGAGGCACATGCAAAATAAAGTCTCACCAGCCAAATCCTTCACAACTCCTCTGTATGATCCAAACAGGAAGTCATGTGATTTCACTACCAACAAGGAAAATATATCCTTTTTCAAGCAGTTACACAACCGACAGAACAATTCATCCTTCCACCATTTCTATCTAACCATCTCATTGTAAGTTGTACAACTGACGCAGCGTGTAGTTTAGGATTTACACCAGTTCCACCAGTTCAGGTCATATTACTTGCAGAAGAACTTAGCATCATCTAAAATAAAACTGTGATGCACCAGTTTAAAAAAGTAATTCCAGTAAGATGATGAAAGACTTCATCCTGCACAACTTCCAACAGCGGAGCTTCATGAAATCCCGGATACAGGTTCCTCTGCAAGACCACATCAGTTTCTATCCTCTTGTACGAAAGGACTTACAAGTGTCTTTTAAGGAAAGCCGACGTAAAACAATGAATTTGTTTTAATATGTTACTGCATCAAATTTGAAATTTGGATTTTCCTCTGTTTACTAAAATGAACACAAAAAATCCCTGCACACTTAATTGTTTGCTGCATTTAAATAAAACTTTTGACGCTTTCCAGAAATGGGGGTTTGGAAATGTACATTTGATTGATAATTTTCCCAACATTTAATCCAATGTCTGTACGTAAACCTGGGTTTATGGGTAGGTCGTAGTTTGAGGAAAACAAACAAGGATTTCCCTCAGATTAGGTCAGATGCTGTTGCTCCGAATGTTCCTGGTTGAGCTTAGCAACTGTGAGGCAGCCGAGCGGGATGTTGTACATACGGGGGGATGCAGGGGATGCGCCTGTCCAGTGTTGTGTAACAGTCGTGTTGCCAAATCCCACTATTCACAAAGCTGTGACTGATGAGTTTAAAATTCCAGGGAAAGGTGCGGCCTCCCATCTGAAAACCTGCATTGTGACCATAAAGCCATTGATTTTCTATTTTTCCAAACAATTAGATCAGTGCCTCAGGTCTCAGGTTGTTTGTGTTTCTGCATCAGGAGAAAAGATATGTCAAGATTTGACACGCTACTCTGCCGACATGCTGCTGAGGGGCGGGTCTGAAACGCTGTCAGGGCAATTTAGCCCTCAATGTCAAACTGATGCAGTGCTAGGTTCCTGGGAATCTCCAAAGTTGAAAACATTCCATAGAAATGAAAGGGAATTACTGGGAATTAAATGAAAATTTGAAGTACATTTGTCCCACGCATTAGTCCATCACATGCACTGGTATTTTGTAGAATCCTGCACGTAACTCCAGATTTTGTGTTGTATAATTTTGCACAAATAGGCAGAAATAAACAGGCAGAAATCAAGAAGCCGATTGAGAGGCAGATGAGCGCTTCTCAATCTGCTTCGTAAATCAAACAAACACCTTCTAGTTGGTGTTTTACATTTGTTCTTATCCCTTCTTGGCCGAGGGGATAAGAACCGCCACAGCGCAGCATCGCAGTCCTGCGTATTGATTTGGTTCAGGTTTTCTGACAGATGTTCTTCCTAACGCGTGGAGAACATGTGGAGAACATGTGGAGAACATGTGGAGAACATGCGAACCCACCACAGAGACCCCTGCCAGGCGGTGAAGCAGGGACCTTCCCACCGATTAAACACTTTTGCTTTTTGTTTTTTTCTTACGTTCACATAGTGGCTTCAACACAAAATCTGGAGTTACGTGCAGGATTCTACAAAATACCAGTGCATGTGATGGACTAATGCGTGGGACAAATGTACTTCAAATTTTCATTTCATTCCCAGTATATATACTATACTATATATGCTGGGAATATATATACTGGAAATACTCTCAAGTATATATATATATTTATATATTTATATATATATATATATATATATATATATATATATATATATATATATATATATATATATATAATTTTAGGGGGTTTAGTATTAGGGGAACTAGTATTAAGTAGGGGATTAAATTGAAAGTAATTCATAATCATAAAGTGATTATAATAAATACATTTGGACTGAACCAAACTGAATTTGTTTACGACAAGAAATGTACGTTTATTGTGAAGTGCTGCTCTACAAATAAACTGAAAGAATTAATATGAAATATTCATTCGCACACAGAATGTGGTTTTGATTAAGTGAAATTAATAGGCGTGCATGTGATCAGTCACTCATGCTTAAGGTGGTTTAGTTCAGAAACACAGATGAAACTACTGTGTTTGCTTCATTCGATTCAAACTTCAAACCTAAATTACAGAATAATTCTCCCGGAGGATCTAAAGACTCTTGATTTATATCTTTAGATCTTGTTGAATGAGCTATCAGACATATTAATAAATAAAAAAGGCCCCCAAAGATGCAGTGTGCTGACATGAACAAGTCAGTTCATCAGTTTAGATTATTATTGTTTTTTTGTTTCGTTTTTTTTTAATCATCCTTCAAACTTACAAGCACACTTTTATCAATAAGATGAGCTTAGATCTGGATGTCCCTTTCAAGTCTTGAGGCATTCAAATAATGTTTTAAGCAAAGAGATTTTCACATAATGATGTAAAGATGCTCTGTGAAATCATGGTGACATTTTTTATAATGCTTATGTAAAAAATAAGAACATAACACACACCGACCTTTCAGCATTACAACCCCCCTGAAGGTCATGGTTGTGTCGGTATTGTTACAGAAACAGACATCCTGTCTCCTCACAGAGTATGATATGATGACATTTAAGACTCAACACTTACAGTTTCTGACAACAAGTCTATAAACTACTTGATCGGTAAAAGTGGAAAAACACTGTAAGACAAAACACAGGTTGGTGACTCACCGTTAAAAAAAGCAGCACAAACATAGGTGAAGAAATACGAATCATGGCCTGAAAAAGTCCCGTTTCAGGATACAGAGACAGTCCAAACTCCGCAGCGACTCTTCCTGACTGAGAGCAGGTGCCAACAAGGCTGATCCCAAACTGAAACTAACAATAATGTCAAAGAGGTGGAGCAGACTCTGCCACCCCTCCCTCCAGGCCGGACAGCTGTTACCATGGAGACCGTAGTTACCTGAGCCACCTGAGCCCCAAGCCTGAAGCAGCTCCTTTACAAACATGTCTGGACGTGTGCAGGACAGGTTCTCCAGAACTCTGCTGGTGACAAGTTCCCACAGAAAACAACCAAAATACCTAGAACAATGCAGTTTTTCAAATGTTCACAATAATAGACAAACGCAATGTCATACAGTAGGTATATATATATATATATATATATATATATATATATATATATATATATATGTGTGTGTGTGTGTGTGTGTGTGTGTGTGTGATCCACAGTTAAACAACATCACTATAGTGAAGCAGTTTGAGAAGAGCAGAACTTTATCACATGGTACATGATCCATGTGGCCTCCAATAAAAAATCCCCCACACCGTAACAGCAGCAGCAGCAGCCTGAACGGTTGACACGAGTCAGGACAGGTCCATGCTTTCCTGTTGTTTATGCCAAACAAGTAGTCATTTGAGTAAGTGTTGCCTTTCGATCATCTCAGACCTCCACAGATCAGAATGCCCATCATCCCCTGACCTCTGACAACAAAATGCATTTTCATCCTGACCACTGCTCATTCAGTATTTTCTTTTTTTCGGAGCAGATCAGTCTCATCCCAGACAGCTGTTTGTTAAAATCCCAGCAGATCAGCAGCTTTTAAAATACTCAGACCAGCCCGCCTCACACCAACAGCCATGCCACCTTCAAAGTCACTTCAGCCCCCCTTCTGCTCCCATCTGATGCTTGTTTGGACTTCAGCACATGGTCTTGACCATGTCTACAAGCCTAACTGAGCTGCCACTGATTGGTTTATTAGATATTTGTTTGATCTCTTGTGTAGCTCATACTGAAGTTTAATTTAATTTACATGAATCCTTGTTTGTATGCACATGGCATACATTTATTGAAATTACAACCCCATGAGAGCACGTCATCCGGTTCCTTCTTTGTAGTAGGCCACACCTGCCTGGCCACACCACACCTGTTTATGTGTTTAAATGTAAGAACCCCTTCAACCAGACCCAATTCAGAGTTTTAGTTGTTAAATCGTGCCATCTCAGTACTGTCAAACAGCTTTGAAGTGCAGATTCCTGCACCCTGAAGTTACAGCTATTGCGTCTCAGTTATGTGCCCGAGAGGCCTGAACAGCGTTCAGCATGTTCAAGCATTGTGGATAAACATAAAGAAGCAGCACAACGTTGTACAACATTAATGACTGACGTGAGTCATACGAGTCCAGGAGAGAGTCACACCCAGGGAAAACATGAAGTCCAACCAGATTACCAGACAGCTTAGAGCAACAATAACAATCACAAAGAGTGCTTTGAACACACCTATTTCAAATTATATCTAATAATATCTAAGTTTCCACGGCTTAAAACAAGAACAAACACACAGCTTCTTCTCCGTTAAACCAAATCTTTACTGAAACAAAACCATTTCTGATAAGTTAAGTCCGTTTTAATTCCATCTTTTTTTTAATCTACCTTAGCTGTTGACAAAAGTTACAAAGCCTGTTGCAGTTACTCGGTCAGTAAGGTTCGTTTCTGAGCATTTATTTATGTATTTAGAGCATTTAGTTGTGGTTGGTCTCAAGGATTTATACTGGTAATTCTGGCACTTTTTCATATTTGTTTTGAGGAGTGTCCATGACTATGGAAAGTGATTTAAAAACTGAAACACCAGACTGATCTCTTCAAGTAGTTTTGCAGCCAGCAGAGCATGCATACACAAACAATGTGAAAAACAAACAAACACAACAATAACCATTAGACAAGCGTTCAGCAGGCTGATTGCAGTAGGAAGAAATTAAATTCTCCAAACCTTTTAACGTGTTTCGAAAAAGGTAGTTGTTTACTTTGTTCGGCACCCATTTTTCAGAAACATACAAAATATTACGAAGAGGAAGTGGATCCAGAGGGGCGGCCACAATGCTAAGCCCAGCGGATCGGGATTGTTTCTGAACCACTCGACAAGGATAACGCTCCCTCTGCTTTGTGAAGTTGTAACTTTTGTAATTTCAATCTGGCTCCTCTCCTGCTCCACAAAAAAGGAGATAATGAACTATTTAGGATGGAGGGTGATTTTCTTGTCAGAAGAACAGGAACCATTTGGAACGTGTAGACAAGGAAGTATGTTCTTCTTAAAAAGGTTTATCCCAGTGTTTCCCAACGCTGGTCCTCGGGGCCCACTGTCCTTCAGGTTTTAGATGTTTCCCTGCTTCAACACACCCTGATACAAACGACTGTGTCATCAACACAGTTGTCCAGACCTTCCCGGCGTGCTGATGATGACCAATAATTAAAATCAGGTGTGTTCAGCTCAACTTCGTTCAAAACAATCTTAGCCAAATTCAAGGATGCCTAAAGATGTAGTTTTTAAGAAATACCACCACATTTTTGAAAAATAAGCCTTGCTTAGAGATAATGCAGACAAGTTTCCCTGAATAATGGTGCAGATGGTTTTAGGTCATGCCTAAAGCTGCACCCGTGGAGTCATGGTGGCTGGTGGACCTTTTTTATTCACACTACTGACTTTTCTGTTCCCACACAGCTTTAAGGCTGCTCTGCTGCTTAGAGGGTTTCTGCTGGTTATTTGATCACTTTTCCAAAGTTAGTAGTTAGTGCATTTAATAACATGGTAATCCAAGTCAAATAAAAATCCCAAATCCGGCAGGGTCAAAAGATGCTGGTGTAAAGTAGGAAGAAGGAAGTTTCAGCCATTCCTTCTATGAAGAGTAGTGAGGAATGTGATTACTGCACACACAGATACAGTGGAAGAACTTGGAGTACCGATGAAGTGAAGCAGGAATGTTATATCAAGTTACATAATATCATCAAGATGATGATTCCCTCTACCTGCTTTCATCATGAAGACACCGCACATACCGAACTTCTGACTGCAGGTTTTGTGTTGTCTGCAGGGACGGTTCACCTGTGTTACCTGCCGACACAGCAGGTGATGTCATCAGTTCCGTTGCCAGGATACAAGCGCAACAGCCTGAGGCATTCAAACAAGCCTTTCTGAGTGGCACCTTTGACTTTCCCACAGTTGTTTTCTTTCTTTCTTTTCCACTGATTTAGATGTTTTTGTTTTTAAATTCTTAATAAATTTTTACAGTTAATATTTTTGTTTCATAAAACAATGAACAACCAGCCAAGAACCCCTGTGGAGGATCAGCCGGAGGCTGGAAGACTGGAACCCAGCTTATTCCAAACATACTCTTTCTTGGCACGGTCTTTCTTCTTCAGATCAAATGTTTTATGCTCTTTTCTTTGGTGATTGCACACTCTCGTTTTACATTTCAGCATAAACAAAGCTGATTAATTGTTTTCAGAAACAAACATAAGGCACAAAATTATTTTCTCCACTTCAATGTTATTTAAATTTATAATTAAAATGGAAACAGAACATATTATCTATGACAATATATACAGTAAAATGATTTATACCAACATTAAGTACCTGGAAGCAACCTTTTAAAGATCAGCCATAAAACAATAGTATTTTTTTTAATCAAGTTTAATACAGTATAAGAACCATGAATAAAATTATGAAAATTTGTAAAGTAATTATTTTTTTACTGTAGGTGAAGTGAAGCGTTAAGGTGGTCTTAGATCTTTACCCTGTTTATTTGTGCGTTTCTGCTTCAATTATAAACTAAAACACTTATTTTAATTTACAGGAAAGTTTATAATTTGCTGGTAAAAGCTAGAAAAGTGTCTTTTATTGCATTTAAGTTCATTGTATGATATGTTGATAACTTTTTTCCTTTAAACTAAAGGTGTAATTCATTAATATCTTATCAAACCATCTGATTTAGTCACAAGAAGCTGAGAAAAATAAATAAATAAATCTCCAATATTCTAATAAACACGTCGTAGTTCATGTCATCCCACAAAGGCTTCACGCTGACTGCAGGCAGCTTATGAGTTTCGAAAAGTAGTTTGGAGGCGAAGCAACGAGAAATAAAAATCTTAGCCAAGAGCACACTATATTTAGTCTTAGAACGTTAAAGTGATAAATGACGTCTAGATCAAACAAGCAAAAAAGGGGAAATGAGACAAATAAAGATTGCGCTCGACTTGTATATGAACACCATGGAAAAATGAACCAGAAAAAGCTTTAATAAATAAAAGTTAAAAATGTATGGATATGACAGATTTATTCACAAAATATGTCACTAGAAACAATCCTGACTCCTTCTTTAGTAGCATCACCAACCTCAGCTTGAGTAACATCTATGTAAGGGTTGGGAATCCCTGGATCCCTGGATCCCTGGTTCTGGGGGGCAGGGGGATCCCTGGATCCCTGGATCCCTGGTCCTGGAGGGCGGGGCATCCCTGGATCCCTGGTCCTGGAAGGCGGGGGATCCCTGGATCCCTGGTTCTGGGGGGCAGGGGGATCCCTGGATCCCTGGTCCTGGGGGGCAGGGGGATCCCTGGATCCCTGGTCCTGGAGGGCCGGGGATCCCTGGTCCTGGAGGGCGGGGCATCCCTGGATCCCTGGTCCTGGAAGGCGGGGGATCCCTGGATCCCTGGTTCTGGGGGGCAGGGGGATCCCTGGATCCCTGGTCCTGGAGGGTGGGGGATCCCTGGATCCCTGGTCCTGCATGTTTGACATGTTTCCCTGGAGGACCGGGATTCCCACCCAGGGATAAAAAAAACCAAAACAAAGTAAACTCATATGTGTTTCAATGTTTGTTTAACACACAGCAAGAACCCTCAGAAGACGTGTCACAGCAGCAAGTACTGATTATTTGTGGTTTCACCTTTTCACCTTCTGTACTGTTTACAAAATCACTTTCACCTCAAGAAATTACAAAAAAGTACTTCAGTGCTTCTGAAGAAGTTGTCATACAGAATTCCTTCAGGAGCAGAATTAGGTTGGATGATTTGGAGACCTTCATGTTCAGGGTGAAGGAGAAAATGACCGTAATGTGCTTTAACTGCCACACTCGTCAGCGTCCACAGTTGTCCAGACCTTGATGACACGATGACCATTAATTAGAATCAGGTGTGTTGAAGCAGGGAAACATCTAAAACCTGCAGGGCAGGGCCCCGAGAACCAGGGTTGGGAAACACTGATCTAAAACATGCTGGATGGGGCCCTCGAGGACCAGGGTTGAACTCCACAGCTTTAGTGATTAAACACAAGAAAAGGCGTCATCAACCTTGTTGCTGATGACCTGCTACCTCCTTGTGTAGTATAACCCACCGGGTTATGTTTCAGGTACGTTCCTAGGCTGTTACTGGATCATTCTTGATTCCTGCCTGTCTGACTTGCAGGTCATTACCCTAACCACCACCACCACCACCACCACCTGTGTGGAGGTTCGCTGCTCTCCGGCTCCTGGCTCTAATTGGAGGACAGTTTCTGCACCTATCTCTGGTTGGCTCACCTGACTCCATCTGATTGGACCTCCATCCATCACCCACCTTAAACCCATCATTTGAACATCACAGTTGTACTTCCGCTGATGTCCTGCTTGTGCTCATCTTTAGAGCGTTTTGATCGTATTGCTGCTTTCAGAGTAAGCCCTTGGTTCTTTCCTTTTGTCGGTTTGCGTCCTGAGCTGGACTATTCTGTGAACATTTTCTTTTTCTTACAGAGGCCACGGGACAGTAATTGTGCTAAATAAATTTTGACATGGGACAGTTTTGTGTTTTGGGACTGGATAAGGACTTCATCAGGGAGGAATTGTATTCCTACCCTTGTTTTTTATTGCTACTGTGTTTTATTATCTTATTCTTTTATTTGTGAATAAATCATTGTTTGTTTTTACGTCCTTGACTCCATGTTATGCTACCTTCCCTTCCTTCCTAGACTAGTGGAGGGTCATAACAGTAAAAAATACTACACTGACGAAGTCACCCTACCCGGGAACTGTCTCGGCAGAATCAGGAAATCATCTAAATGGTCCAAGAACTGATCTCCTCAGCTGCACAATGTAGAACATCATGTTGTCTAAACAAGGCCATCAAACATTACTATGATGTGAGTTTTAACATGTTTACTAGTTGGATTTAAACAGTAGTCTCTTTTAAACGATGTTGTTTTCGTTGGTGTTTGGAACTTTAAATCAAAGGAAAGGCTTCAGTTTGGTTTTATTTGATTTGAATAGAAATTGTGCTCTTCAATTCCAAACAAAGCTGTGAGCATTTTCTTTAGAAGAGATCAAACACTATTTGTTTTCGTGTGAATAACCTTTTTCCCCCTGCTTTTACCTTGTCTAACCTCTTCAAGTGCGTTGAAAAGCCAGTGGCAAAAGCCGTACCAGGAAACTGAGAGGTATCACAGTTATTTTAGCTGTCATGACTCACAGAGACACACCTGTTTTCAGGTGAAAAGCCCACACCCTCCCCATTTGCTGGGCTCAGAGACTCTGGTAAAACAGGCTCCTGCATGTCCTATCTCTGAATCATTTGTTTGTTGCCAGAACACAAAGTTTGGCTAAATGTCTTTTAAGATCTTCTTCAAATTTCCCATCCTCCAGTTCATGGTGTGGTTTCAGCTTTGGCTGTTATCTGATGTGTTTGAAGGAGCCTAAAGTTCAACCGACATTTACACCCTTTGAAAGTGTATTTCACTTTATTAAAGATGAGCAGTAAAACTGACTCTCAGATAAAGTTGTCATTTTTGATCAAATACTGCCTACTTTAATAGATCTGTCACTGAGTTACTTACATTGACGAATCCAGTTCAACGTTTATTTTCTTCAGTCTGAATGGCTGCCAATGTCTTTACACTCTTGATAATAGCAGACATGAATCTGTTTACGCCTGTCTGTCAATAGTTTCTGCCACTCCTTAATTACTACGTATTACGTGCAGTACATTATGTACTTTTCCGTGCATATTAAATTCCAACATTTCTCTCACAAGTAGACACCACTCTTGAAAAAGTTAACATTTCAGCTCTTATTACCTTCTTTCTTTCTTTGATGGCAGATGAAAACAAGCTTAACTAATTGGCTCAAATAAGAACTGGCCAGCTGGCTTTCATGGCACAACTTATTTATTTGACTCTAGGTCACAACAAAAGTCAACTCAGAGAAAGTAAACAATATCCAGTATAATTTAACACAGTCACATTCAGTCCAGTTTCATACAGATCAGATCAGTACGATGGTGCTTGTGGACTATTAGTTTGTAAAAGTGCACAGTGGTGGAGCAGACTGGGCCATAACCAAACCTCACTCCAGGTCAATCCTCCATCCTGAGCAAGCATGAGGCGACAGTGGAGGGAACAAAAAATCCTTAATTAACCGAAACATCAAACAACATTGTGTTGGGGAGAGGTGAACTTTTTACAGTAATAGCAGAGGGGGGCATCAAGTCAGTGAGCATCGTCCTGAAGTAATACGGCACCGGCTCCCACCTCACTGGCATCCACTTCAGCTTTTTATGTTTGGAGCTGACGAAAACCGGAGCATGAAGTAATAAGCTTTTAAAGTCACAAAAGCAGTTTGACATTCAGGGGTCCATACACAGGAGGAGCAACAGAGGACGACAGAGGTACGACCTGTCAACGGTAAAGTGGAAACGACAAACACGATGATGCTGCTGTCCTGGTTACTGACAATACATGTCACAGCTATTTTATTCAACCTCAGGAAACTGTGTAAAAAAGACCCCTTGATATAGTTGATTTGTTACATATCTGCACCAAAATGTTTTCTTTTCCAGCTGCTTTCGTTAGTATGAGTAATGGTTATAACTGTAAAAGGCTGAGTCAGAGTGGAACAAGAACAGGTACCAAAACACCTGAACTGAACCTTATCCAGACTGGATGGGACACGTTCTTCTTCTGGAAGCCAATTTTTATGAAAACATAACAGCAAAAAAAATTAATAAAAGTTAATAAAATACAATTACATTAAAAATATGGGAGAAGACATGAAAAAAAAGATGTGTTTCTGATAAATTACATCAAAGAGTGTCTGAAATAGTTCAAAATGAAAGTAGAAAAACCCTCAGAGGAAGAGTGAAACAAAAAACCAAACAGCGGGATCGCGGTGTGGAACAACTGTCTGGGGAAGAATAGCATTCAGTTTTATCTAATGACTCATTTATTTAAGTTTTTCTTAGGTACTTTTACTGAAAGCAAAGATTGACACAAAAGAGGACAGACGGAAAGGGGGGTTGACCTGCGGCAACGGGTCACAGACCTGGAGTCCCTCCAGGACCAGCTGAGGTGATCTGGTCAGTCCACTCCAGACAGGGGAAGACTCATGAGAACCTTTCTCTTGTCTCGGGTCTGACAAAATCTGAGGCTGTGTAAATGTGTAAAACAAAAATGTGATGTAAAAAAGCAAAACCACTCTTAAAAACCTAAATAAAGCTGTCAACAGGTCATCAACGGAGTTCAACAGGTCATCGATGGAGTCCAACAGGTCATCGATGGAGTTCAACAGGTCATCGATGGAGTCCAACAGGTCATCGACGGAGTCCAACAGGTCATCGACGGAGTTCAACAGGTCATCGATGGAGTTCAACAGGTCATCGACGGAGTTCAACAGGTCATCGACGGAGTCCAACAGGTCATCGACGGAGTTCAACAGGTCATCGACGGAGTCCAACAGGTCATCGATGGAGTCCAACAGGTCATCGACGGAGTCCAACAGGTCATCGACGGAGTCCAACAGGTCATCGATGGAGTCCAACAGGTCATCGACGGAGTTCAACATACCTGATTCCAACTAAAGGTCATCATTAGTTTTTTGTCAAGGTTTATCAGGGTTGTGTTGAAGTGGGGAAACATTTAAAACATGCAGGGCAGGCGTACACGAGGACCGGACTAGGGAGACACTAAATTAGAGCAACATACACTCTACTGACATGTCAGACACGAAGAAGAAATGTCTCAGATAGACAAAGCTAAACCACAAACCAACTACTTCCATCACAACAGCATGGCCTTGTAACAGTAGAGTCCAGGTGCTGGAGTGGTCTGCCTCTAGTCCAGACCTTAGAGCACCTGAAAACAGAGCACCATGAAGTAAAAGATATTATAAAGAGGCAGGTCTGTTGAGCAGCTTCAGCCCTGTCTCAGACAGAAATGGGGCAACATTACTGTCATCTGGTGTTTTAAAAGCGACGCTGCAAGCTGGTACAATCTTCTTTGAGACATGTCAACATAGTCAAAGTGGCACCTGGCCCTAACTGTCTGCAGTGGCTTATTATCTGGTGACTAATCTTTCAATTTAGTCATCACAGTTATTGTATTCATATAATGGCAGTTCACACCAACAAAAGGCACGTGAAAGCGCAAGACATGAAGAAACACAATTCACAACTCTCTAAAAAGAACACACCTCTGGCAGATCCAGAATTACGAAGGACGTTTAAACCTCGGCGGGTAGAAATACAGAACAAAGAAAAAAAAAACAAGATGTCGTTGGCCTTTTGTGCTTCTCGCTGGTGGAGACAGTAAAAACCGCCCTGTTGTCCTGTCAATTCATTTCAATTCAGTTTTATTTATTTAGCGTCTATTACAACATAAGTTGTCTCTAAGATCTTTCCAGAGACCCAGAACATGACCCCCGAGAAATTATTACATAAACAACGGCAGGTAAAAACTTCCCTAGTGGGAGAAAAACCTTAAGCCAAACAGTGGCAAGGAAAAACTCCCCTTTAAGAGGGAAGAAACCTGGATCAGGACCTGGATCAGAACCTGGATCATGAGGGGGGATCCTCCTGCTGAAGACCAGCAGGAGGGTCCCCCCTTCTGGTGGAGCAGGAAGTAGAGAGAGAATAGAGACAAAGACACACAGTCAAAGGTACAAAGACCAGATACAATAGTAAAATTATCCATCAGCAGCAGAACTAAGACTTCTGTGTGTATATGGGTGATATATGGATAGTTGGTGATCCACAGGAATGAGGATCGGGATGTCAGTAAATATCCAACAGACATCCATACAGACAGGTGGAGGTAACACTGGGATGGTCAGAGGTGGAACTGCAGGTCAGCAAGCAGCTCCTGAGGCTCTGGTCCACAGGACATGCAAAGAAGAGGAAAAGAACGGCCAGACAAGCACAAAAAACTACCAGAACAATGGACCACAATTATGCTTATGAGATACTTCTTATTAATAACTGATGATTGTGGAGAAGAAGAGACAGAGAAGGCAAAGAGAAACAGAGGAGGTGAGGGGCACCAGTCATGGATCATGTTGGGGTCCCCCTGCAGCAGGTCTACAGCAGCAGATCCAGGATGAAGCTGTGTTGAAGACCAGCTGCTCCAGTCTGGTCCTGCAGCTGCAGCTGTGACTACTGGGCCTGAACACACTAAAGCAGTGTTTCTCAATTCCAGTCTTCGGGGAACACTGTCCTGCAGGTTTTAGATGTGGCCCTGCACCAACACACTTGTTTCTAATTAATGGTCGTCATCAGCTTGTCATCAAGGTCAGCACAACTCTGTTGATGACACAGCTACTTGCGTGCTAGCTACGGTGTGCTGAAGCAGGGAAACATCTAAAACATGCAGGACCCCCCTGTCCTCCCCTGGTCCTCGGGCCCCCCCTGCCCGAGGACCAGGGTTGGGAAACACTGCATTAAAGAGACAAGGACTGACAAGTCATTGGGCCTTTGCTAAACATTTCAATAACTTTAAGTCGTAAGTCTGTAAACACCCGGGTAAATATAAAAACTGAAATAAAGCTGAGGGAGTCCAAAGTGACTTGACATGTTTAAAATTGTTTTATTTTACCTCTGCAGAACATTTACACCCCTCTCTTCGACTCTCCCTTTACTCTTATCTTGTTTGATTTCTCCAGGGATCAATAAAAATATAAGTTTGACTGTTATGAGGGCTGGTGAAGGTAGCACACTTGCACACACTCACCCACACACACAAAACACCCTTGGTTACCAGATTAAAATGCATATATACAACTCCGGTTATACCAACATGGTATCAACCATAAATATATATGCAAACAAGGGTAAAAAAAAAAAAAAAAAAAAAAAAGAAAATTGTTTTATTTCAACAGAAATTCTTCTGCATCGCAAAGGAGCTGTTCGTGCTTGTTCTCATTTTAGGCCATGGGAACTGAGCTGTGATTTAGAATAGGTGTGTACCAGTCACTCCGGGATCGTGACTGTAGTTCGTGGGTGTCTGGCAGTCTGGTTTGACTCCGTGTTTTCTCTGGGTGTGACTCTGTCCTGGATTATTTTGACTTACACTTTAGCCCGGTCTTTCTCAATTCTGGTCCTCGGGCCCTCCCAACCTGCATGTTTTAGGTCACATGTGTCGGACTCCAGCCCTCGAGAGCCGCTGTCCTGCATGTTTTAGACGTTCCCACCAACACACCTGATTTTAATTAATGGTTGTCATCAGCATGTCATCAAGGTGTTAATGACGCAGCCGTTTGTATCAGGGTGTGATGAAGCAGGGAAACGTCTAAAACCTGCAGGACAGCAGCCCTCGAGGAATTGAGTTTGACACCCCTGTTTTAGTTGTTGCCTTGCACCAACACACCTGTTTCTATTCATGCTCCTCATAACTTGTGAGGGGCGCTGTCCTGCATCTTTTAGCTTTTATCCTGCTTCAGCACACCGTGTGGCTGTGTCACGAACAGACTAACAGACACTCACTTCACCTCAGTCTCGGTTGTTTTCCACTACAGTTCAGTACGCCTTAGTGTGGGTGGGGCCTTCATGGCATAGTTACATAAATGTATGTACTCGGTAGACCCCTAGTGACAAAACCTTAAAACGGAGTGGAGTCGAGCGGAGCCGAGTAGGACCTACGCGGTAGGTACTAGTGGAAAAGGGCCATTAATCCTGCGTTGTTTTCACACGCTGAACGCTGCTCAGGCCTCACGGGCACATTAACGAGACACGATAGCTTTGACTTCAGGGTTATTTCAAAGTTGTATGACAGTACTGAGATGGCACAATTTAAAAACAGTAAACTCAGAATTAAATCTGGTTAGTTTTAACACAAAGGCTCCGAGTGGCCTACTATAAAGGAGCCGCAGGCTCTCATGAGGTTGTAATTTAATTAAATGTTTGCAGTATATGAATAAAAAGTGAGTTACTGAAACAGGAACAGATGTAGAGATGTGGAAAACAGCACGTGAAATTCTGGGAAAGGACTGTTTTCTGAATTCATTTACATAAACATGATCTGATTTTCAGTTAAATTGCAATAATAAACAAACATTGTGTTTAGGATGATAAAACATAGTTCATTTAGTTCAAGTGTGTTTTATCTATATTACAAAACAAAACTAATTATTTTAATGTGCTTTTCAGAGGTGCAGAACATGACCTCTGAGCAAATATTAACAAATCTGTTTTTCGAACACTTGTGTTAAAAATTCACAATCTTATCTGTGACAGTGACTTCAAACATGTCCTGCAGGACGTTCAGGAGGAATTTTTAACTGTTCTTCTTTTCAGACCGGCTCAATCTCAGACACATTTTTCCGTCCGGTGTGTCCGGTGTGAACGGCTGTCCTGAGGTCATTCAACAGCATATGTGTGGGGTAGTGGTCTGGGCTCTGTCCGAGTCTCTCCAACGGATGGATTTCCTTTTACTGAAGCCATTCTGTGGTGGATGTACACACGGTCATTGTTGTGCTGAATCACACAACCAGTTCTAAGCTTCGGCGGGTGGATCCTCCTGACGTTGTGGTGGAAAAGCCAAGTGGAGGCAAAATCAAATTTGCAAGTGTACCAAAGCTCTCCAGTATAATTTCACAGCAGCTGACCCCGACCTGAACAGAGCACATCCCATCTCTGAATATTAAAATAAAATAAAACTAAAAGAGTTGGTTGAAGTTGCTGCTGCCAAAGCAGGTTCAACCAGCTGGTAGAAACAAGGGCTCACTAACGTAGTCTTCCATCACGTGAATGTTTAGTGGGTGTGCCGGAGAGAAATGATTGTTTTGTGTACTATGAATTTAAGTACACCGTGTTTGTTTAATATCTTGGGATTTTTCATTGCTTTTGAAATTCCGTTATCTGTTGGAGTTTTGGTGAATCCGTCCTGCACATGAGTAGACATGTTTGTAAATGAGCTGCTTTCAGGCCCAGGTATATTGGGTAACCATGGTAACAGCTGTCCAGCTGTGGGAGAGAAGCAGGGGTGGGAGTGAACACAGGTAGGAGCTCCTTCTGTTTTCTGAGTCTGTTACAGTGCAGCCGGGACGGTTTCTGCCTCCACCAACAGAAACAAGGCTCTCAGACCATGATCCGAACATCTTCATCGGTGTTTGTTCTGCTAATTGTAACGGTGAGTCAGCAACAAGTTCGGTCTGTTTTACAGAGTTTGTTTCACTTTTACAGATAAAGTTGTTTATGGACATGTTGTCAGTCTTAAATGCTAAATGTTATTTTAGAAGTAAAACGTTGTGGAGTCCTAAATATTATTGTAGGACTAGAATATTGTGAATATTCACATCATAAAAAAACAATTAAAATACAATCATTTTTTTACTGCTTTTGTGTGCTGATTTTCTTACAAAAGCTCTTTTAACATTTTCATAATTTCAAAGAACAGATTTACTTTATTAACTGTGTTTCCTTTCTTAAACACCTTTTCCAGGTAAAGAGACAGATTTAAGTTGTTATAAGAACTTTTATCATCCATCAAACACACTATGTGTGCCATGTGTGTGTGTGTGTGTGTGTGTGTGTGTGTGTCTGTGTGTGTGTGTGTGTGTGTGTGTGTGTGTGTGTGCCTACAATGCCTCAGATATGCACCATCTGTGATCTGAAAAGGTTTGTAAAGTTAAAAAATGATAAAGTCAGAACTCGATGGAGGTAGATTTTACGTTGTACCACCTTGCTTTGTCTTTTAGACCCAGCAGGAACGTTTACCGACGTGTGTGTAATTATACGTAGCTGAGCAGCACCTCCGTCTGTTTCAGTGTTGCTTCATTATCCTGTCTCTGCTCGGATTAGTTATAGTTACAGTAATTAGTTTTGGTGTTTGCCAAGAGTACTAATATGTTAGTTTGAATATACTTTAATTAAATTATTCTAACACAGAATAAAAGAAAAAACATTGGCGCAGATACGTTTTCCAAACTTGATGATTAACTTAAAATCATCAAGTTAATTCTTGCAAAGCAAAACACAGTTTAGCTGCAAGAAGAATACTAGTTATTGCATTAACATGACGAACATGCCAGATTTAATTGTCTGTTTAATCTGTTTTCATTTAATTACTTGTGAGCTCAGCACACTATGTGGAGCAGCCAGTGGTGCTGCAGTTAGGAGACATTTCCTTGGAGGTACTTTGAACATGTTACGGGGAAGTTGCAGCATCTCCTGTAACGACACGTCCCTAGAAGCAGCTTCGACATCCACAGATACAGTATAATTCAGGTTTCAGAATTTAATCCTCCGATTATACTTTTAAGAATGTTCCCAGTGCATTTTCTGAAGTCAGTTTGATCTCCAGCCATCATTGTGTACTGTTTTGGGCCCCACACCTTGTACACTGACCAGAAACCACACTATAAAACCTACTACACTTCTCTGAGTTTTATAAGAACTCATTTACCAGTTGTACTGCAGATGTTGAGTCAAGTACTGACAGTTTGAGTCTGCCCTGACATGGGTTACTTTCTACTCTTCAGGGCCTAAGTTTGTTTCGTCTCCACATATTCATTTTTAGCAATCAAGACTCAGAGAAGCTTTAACTATAAGACTGTCATGTCATTTACTGCAAATCAAACATACTCCAATAAATGTTTGAGCTCTTCCTTAACTGGATGATTGTCCAATCTGGTCTTATGTAAAGGATTCTGAGCATGTGATGGAGTCATTCCCAGGAATCTCCAGCAGTGCATCAATGGAGTAACATCCTGAGTCTTGCCTCCTCCTTTTTCCTGCTGTAGAAACACAAACAACCTGAGGCCTGAATCAAAAAAAAAAAAAAAAGATGGAACCACGGCGTTCTGTGGGTTTTCAGGCGACAGGCTCAACCTTTTACTGGAAGCTTGAGCTGAACATTGGATAGTGGGATCTGGAGGGACTGGTGGGGCATGTCCGTCCTCAACACAGACTGTTATATAAGACTTGGCACCTACACACTCACTGCATGTTAAATATCACACTCCTGCTGTCTCACAGTTATATAACTTCACTTGACTGGATGTAAACATAATAGTTTGAGTAAATGGGATAATTTAAGGGAACCATGCAGAGATTGCCTGCCAGAGTTAACTCCCGTGGACTGTTAATTTATTTTACACAAGCTTACTTATAAAGATAATTTTTTAACATGGCAGAGGTTTTTATGCCTGTCAGTCAACAGCCTGGATGATCTTTGTCTGTAAATAAATATATAATAAAACGTGCCTGGTGGTGAAGGTGGAAGTACCAGAATTACATAGGAAGTCAATGATAGTTCTGCTGATTGTCTCACTGATTGAAATAAAATGCATTTTCCTTGTTAGGTGTAGAATCACATGACTTCTATTATGAAAATCACACAAGAGTTATAGAAACATGATTTGGCTGACAAGACTTGATGGTTCAAACTTGTCTCAGGTCTTACAGCAAGTTTCAGTCGGACATTAGAGACATCGGACGGTATTAAATTCTGCATTGTTTTTCTAAAATTCAAGCGGTTCTGTGAGGTCTTAATGAAATTATTACAACATGTTTTGGTCAAAATGCTTCAGGGAGAGAGCGAATGTGGTCACAGGAGATTTGCATCGCTGTGATGACAGTTTTTCAGACGTGGGTACTGTTCAACATGCCCGTGTGTGTCTGTGTGTGCATGTGTGTGTGTCTGTGTGTGCATGTGTCTGTCTGTGTGTGTCTATGTGTGCATGTGTCTGTCTGTGTGTGTCTGTGTGTACATGTGTGTGTGTCTGTGTGTGCATGTGTCTGTCTGTGTGTGTGTCTATGTGTGCATGTGTCTGTCTGTGTGTGTCTGTGTGTACATGTGTGTGTGTCTGTGTGTGCATGTGTCTGTCTGTGTGTGTCTATGTGTGCATGTGTCTGTCTGTGTGTGTCTGTGTGTACATGTGTGTGTGTCTGTGTGTGCATGTGTCTGTCTGTGTGTGTCTATGTGTGCATGTGTGTGTGTCTGTCTGTGTTTCTGTCTGTCAGAGTGTGTGTCTGTGTTTCTGTCTGTCAGAGTGTGTGTCTGTGCATGTGTGTGTGTGTCTGTCTGTGCATGTGTGTGTGTCTGTCTGTGTTTCTGTCTGTCAGAGTGTGTGTCTGTGCATGTGTGTGTGTGTCTGTGTGTGCACGTGTCTGTGCATGTCTGTGTGTGTGTGTGTCTGTGTGTGTCTGTCTGTCAGTGTGTGTGTCTGTGCATGGGTGTGTGCATGTGTGTGCATGTGTCTGTGCATGTGTGTGTGTGTGTCTGTGTGTGTGTGTGTGTCTGTGTGTGCATGTGTCTGTGCATGTGTGTGTGTGTGTCTGTGTGTGTGTGTGTGTCTGTGTGTGCATGTGTCTGTGAATGTGTGTGTGTCTGTGCATGTGTGTGTGTGTGTCTGTGTGTGTGTGTGTCTGTGTGTGCATGTGTCTGTGAATGTGTGTGTGTCTGTGAATGTGTGTGTGTGTGTCTGTGTGTGTGTGTGTGTGTGCATGTGTGTGTGTGTGTCTGTATGTGCATGTGTCTGTCCATGTGTGTGTGTGTCTATGTGTGTGTGTGTCTGTGTGTGCGTGTGTCTGTGTGTGTGTGTGTGTGCATGTGTGTTTTTGTGTGTCTGTGAACGTGTGTGTGTGTCTGTGTGTGTGTGTGTGCATGTGTGTGTGTCTGTCTGAGTGTGCATGTGCATGTGTGTGTGTGTCTGTGTGAGCATGTGTGTGTCTGTGTGTGTGTCTGTGTGTGCATGTGTCTGTCTGTGTGTGTGTCTGTGTGTGTCTGTGTGTGCATGTGTCTGTCTGTGTGTGTGTCTGTGTGTGTCTGTGTGAGCATGTGTGTGTCTGTGTGTGTGTCTGTGTGTGCATGTGTCTGTCTGTGTGTGTGTCTGTGTGTGTCTGTGTGTGCATGTGTCTCTATGTGTGCATGTGCATGTGTCTGTCTTTGTTTCTGTCTGTCAGAGTGTGTGTCTGTGCATGTGTGTGTGTCTGTATGTGCACGTGTCTGTGCATGTGTGTGTGTCTGTGTGTGTCCGTCTGTCAGTGTGTGTGTCTGTGCATGGGTGTGTGTGTCTGTGTGTGCATGTGTCTGTGCATGTCTGTGTGTGTCTGTGTGTGTCTGTCTGTCGGTGTGTGTTTGTGCATGTGTGAGTGTCTTTGTGTGCACGTGTTTGTGCATGTGTGTGTGTCTGTGTGTGTGTGTGTGTGTGTGTGTGCATGTGTCTGTGAATGTGTGTGTGTGTCTGTGTGTGTGTGTGTCTTTGTGTGCATGTGTCTGTGCATGTGTGTGTGTCTGTGTGTGTCTGTGCATGTGTGTGTGTGTGTGTGTGTGTGTGTGTGTCTGTGTGTGTGTGTGTGTCTTTGTGTGCATGTGTCTGTGAATGTGTGTGTGTCTGTGTGTGTCTCTGTGTCTTTGTGTGCATGTGTCTGTGAATGTGTGTGTGTCTGTGTGTGTCTGTGTGTGTCTGTGCATGTGTGTGCATGTGTCTGTGTGTGTGTCTGTGCATGTGTGTGTGTGTGTCTGTGTGTGTGTGTGTGTGTGTGTGTCTGTGCATGTGTGTGTGTGTGTGTGTGTGTCTGTGTGTGTGTGTGTGTCTGTGTGTGTGTCTGTGTGTGCATGTGTGTGTGTTTGTGTGTGTGTGTGTGTGTGTCTGTGCATGTGTGTGTGTGTGTCTGTGTGTGTGTGTGTGTCTGTGTGTGCATGTGTCTGTGAATGTGTGTGTGTGTCTGTGTGTGTGTGTGTGTGTGTGTGTGTGTGCATGTGTGTGTGTCTGTGTGTGCATGTGTCTCTATGTGTGCATGTGTGTGTGTGTCTGTCTGAGTGTGCATGTGCATGTGTGTGTGTCTGTGTGTGCATGTGTGTGTCTGTGTGTGCATGTGTCTGTGTGTGCATGTGTCTGTGAATGTGTGTGTGTGTCTGTGTGTGTGTGTGTGTGTGTGTGTGCATGTGTGTGTGTCTGTGTGTGCATGTGTCTCTATGTGTGCATGTGTGTGTGTGTCTGTCTGAGTGTGCATGTGCATGTGTGTGTGTCTGTGTGTGCATGTGTGTGTCTGTGTGTCTGTGTGTGCATGTGCATGTGTGTGTGTCTGTGTGTGTCTGTCTGAGTGTGCATGTGCATGTGTGTGTGTCTGTGTGTGCATGTGTGTGTCTGTGTGTGTCTGTCTGAGTGTGCATGTGCATGTGTGTGTGTCTGTGTGTGTCTGTCTGTCAGTGTGTGTGTCTTTGCATGTGTGTGTGTCTGTGTGTTCACGTGTTTGTGCATGTTTGTGTGTGTCTGTGTGTGTCTGTGTGTGTCTGTCTGTCAGTGTGTGTGTCTTTGCATGTGTGTGTGTCTGTGTGTGCATGTGCCTGTGCATGTCTGTGTGTGTCTGTGTGTGTCTGTGTGTGCATGTGCCTGTGCATGTCTGTGTGTGTCTGTCTGTCAGTGTGTGTGTCTGTGCATGTGTGTGTGTCTGTGTGTTCACGTGTTTGTGCATGTTTGTGTGTCTGTGTGTGTGTGTGTGTGTGAATGTGTGTGTGTCTGTGTGTGTCTGTGCATGTGTGTCTGTGTGTGCATGTGTCTGTGAATGTGTGTCTCTCTGTCAGTGTGTGTGTGTCTGTGTGTGCACGTGTTTTTGCATGTGTGTGTTTCTGTCTGAGTGTGCATGTGTATGTGCATGTTTGTGTGTGTCTGTGTGTGTCTGTGCATGTGTGTTTGTCTGTGTGTGTTTGTGTCTGTGCATGTGTGTTTGTGTGTCTGTGTGCATGTGTATGTGTGTTTGTGTGTGTGCATGTGTGTTTGTGTGTGTCTGTGTGTGTGTGTGTTTGCATATGTGTTTGTGTGTGTGCATGTGTGTTTTTTTTTTCTGTGTGTGTTTTTTTTTGACAAAGTCGAAGTTTGTCAAAAAAAGCATTTCAAACAGACCGAGGTCTGGACTATGAAATGTTATTTTGTGATATCACGTGATGTGATGACATCATCCTGCAAAGATAAGAAGCTGACATCCTGATAAACGTGGATTTATTGTGGAGTAACCTGTGTTGTGTTGCAGCTCCAGCTTGTTGTTGACATAACGGCATATTCTGGAGACAAACTGATGAAAAGAAGATGTATATATCGTCCCTTTATTCTGTTGGAAAACCAAGACTACACTCACTGGCCCTGGATTAAGAAGGTAAGTCATTGAGACCCACTCCACTTTAATTCCACAGTTTCCAGTTTCCCAACCCTGGTCGTCAGGGCACGCTGTCCTCCATGTTTCAGATGTTACCCTGCTTCAGCTCACCGTGATACGAGAGGCCGTGTCAAGTGCAGACTGCTACACCAGAAGCATGGGCCACTTTTATTGTTCATGGAGACTTTTAGGTCCATGTGAAATGATGATGTCTTCTGCTGCTGCAGGTTTTCTCAAGTCACCAAGGAAAATCAAATATTCAATGTTCCATAAATGGCAGTGGTTCCAACCAGATTCCCGATGACGTGTTTGTGGTCGACCCTTACACTGGAAACATTCGTGTCACCCAGATCCTTGACAGGGAGTTAAGCAGTTCATACACCGTGAGTATTTCCACGCTGAAGGAAATGTGATAACGTCTTCCATGTTAATGTTCCCCTCTATGTTGCTGTTCAACTTAACAAACACACTGTTGTACTGTTTCAGCTGTCATGTAATGCTGTGTATGAGAATGGCACTGTGGCAGAGGAATTAATGGACACATACATCAGGGTTATAGATGAAAATGACAATCCTCCAGTGTTTGGAAAAATGGAGCCTGTAGAAGTGGATGAGCTTAGTGTTGCGGGTAAGTGTGGAAAATGGCCGGAAAAATAAAGCTACACAGGTTCGTTATAAATAAAACTAACCATGTTTTGTCTTGAAAAGTGCAAAATGTCCATTTAAGATGTTTTTCAAATAAATGTAAACACATTTATGTCCTCATAAATCTTGTAGAAGCACAGAGAAGGTTATTTAACTATATCAACACTAACAATCTAAATGCTGAGTCGTTACATACATATTTATATTTCTTTCGTTTTTTTTGGACCATCAAACTCTTTCCACAAACACTGTGTTATTTAGAGCATTTCAACTGCAAAGCGTTCTACATTTTGTGGACATAATACTTAGGATAAATATTAGGTGTCAGAATTTCCAAACCAAACATGTTTTCTGAGTGCCAGATCAGCGTCTCTCAATCCTGGTCTTTAAGTACCTCTGCTCCATGTTTTAGATGTTTCCCTGCTTCAGCTCACCGTCATACAAGTAGTTGTGTCATCAACAGAGTTGTGCAGACTGATGACAACTTAATGAGGACCGTTAGGTGGAATCAGGTGTGTTGGTGCAGGGGCACGTCTAAGACATGCAGAGCAGGGACCACGGTTGGAAACGCTGGTTTAGCCTGTGAAATATTTACATTTTTGTTCTTTCCAAATGTTACACATGTTCACAATTTTCAGGTAAAGAATATCACTTCTCAGCAGTCACACTTAAATTGTCTGACACATTTTTTTTTTCGTTCAAAGGCTTTTTTCCTAACTTATTACTTATTTTTTTTGCTGCTCCTTAAGTTTGAAAACATCATTCAGGGTGAAACTGAGTTCTTGCTCCCGTCACCCCCCTTTGTGTCACAGGGACTCCAGTGATGAATGTCACTGCAACTGATGCTGATGAACCAGGGAACATAAACTCAATGATCTCCTACACCATCATTGATCAGAGCCCAGCGGATGACATGTTTGGTATACACAAGAATGGAACGATCTATGTGAAAAGAACACCACTGGACAGAGAAGTACGAACAATCGCAGCATCATTTATCTTTGTTTACTGTTACAGTCATCCACGTGAACCCGTGAGTTTGGCATTTATGTTTGCGTTTCTCAATCTTTCATTTAACAGAGGCAAATATGCAACTGTAATGTGTAAAGGTTTGCATCATAGTTTTTTTTTCATTTGTGAGAAAATGGAAAAATTCTTTTTTTTTTTTTTTTTTTTTTTTGTACTTCTTCATTTATTCCCAGCTATTCCGAGCCAGGTGTCAGACGTTGTTTATCCTTGTACATGAGTTTGCACAGCTTTCATAAGTACCTCGTGAGATCGATCACAGATTTACAGATTCAGAAATGGAGAGGGCTTTTGTTTCTTGTCTTACAAAGCAAACAATAACTAATATTTGAAATAGAGATATTAAACATGTAATAGGTAAAAAAAGGAAATACAGGCACTATTAATGAATAAAACTAGCAAACTGATAACAGTCTCACTGAAGTTGGTGCATATGATTGCACTGGAATTTCATTGGAAGAATCACAAATTCCAACCTTTGGTCGTTGGGGAAATAAACTTGTAAATAATAGAAACATCTACTTAAAAAAAATTGTAGTTCTGCATTTATTGTGACTTTTTTTTATTTTTAAAGGAGTATAAAACATCACCCTAGATCAGGGGTGTCCAAAGTCGATCCTCGAGGGCCGGTGTGCTGCAGCTTTTAGATCAGGGATGGGCAGTCCTGGTCCTGATTCTAACTGGTCATCAACAGTTGATCATCAAAGTCTATGCAACTCTGTAGGTGACACAGCCATTTGTGTCAGGGTTTGTGGAAGCGGAAACATCTAAAACATGCTGGATGGGGGACATCGAGCACCAGAACTAGCCACCCATGTTTTAGATCAGCGGTCTCGGTCTCCAGTCCTTGAGGGTCGCTGTCCTGCAGGTTTTAGATGCTACCCTGCTACAACGCACCCTGATACAAGTGGCTGTGTCATCAACATACATGTGAAGACCTTGGTGGCATTCTGACGATTACCATCAATTTGAATCAAGTGTGTTGAAGCAGGAAAACCTCACGCAGGACAGTGGGCCCACGAGGACCAGGGTTCGGACCCACTGATGGATCTCATTAGTTTATGTGCTATAAACAGAAAATCCCAACGTCAAACTTGAGCAGTTGTCTTCACTCCTGCTCCTGGGGAGCCACTGTCCTGCATGTTTCAGCTCTCTCCATACCTTAACACACCTGATTGTAATTAATGGCCATCCTCAACACGTCAAGGTCTGTAAACTCTGTTGGTTTACAGACCTACAGAAGTTTTTTTTCTTTCTACAGATCATTTTTCATCTTTATGATTATTAAAACAATCTGACTGAAATATGCAGTTGTCTGAGTTTCTGTTTAAGACACTTCTGACAGAATTATGATCCTGTGGATAATGTCTCATTTCAGACACACGACAAGTACATTCTGACGGTGAAAGGTCAGGACTTAGATGGCGGAAGTGGTGGAAACACGGGAACTGGAACTGTTACCATTAATGTCCGTGACGCAAATGACAACCTTCCCACCCTGGAAAAAGAGAAGGTAGATTCCATTCTTACATATGCAAAAAATAAAATGTAATGTTTTCAAAATGTTCATTTTTATAAAGTATTTTGGTTTAGTTTAGTTTTTTTCCTGTCACAAATGTCACATATTAAAATTGAAAACTAACAGATGTGTCACAAATACTGACTGCTAATATGATTCATTTTTGTTGTGACTTTGTTTTTTGGTTTTTTGGGGGTTTTTTGCAGTATGAAGGAAGCGTTATGGAGAACACCAAGGGCGTAGAGGTGATGAGGCTCAAAGCTCTGGACAAAGACCTGGAGGGCTCTGAAAACTGGGAAGCTGTGTTTGAAATTGTCAAAGGCAACGAGGCCGGATATTTCACCATAACAACAGATCCCAACACAAATGAGGGCATCCTGATGCTTGAAAAGGTACTGCACTTTTTACTCAGACAAAAAGAGATGGTTTTTTTTTCCCAGTCACTGCCAGATGAATGAAAGAAGTTTCATATGCAACCAATTAAAGAAGGTTTAGGGCAGGGGGAGCAATCCTGGTCCTCGAGGGATGATGTCCAGATGTTTCTGTCCTTCATTCCACCATTAAACAAATGACGGTGTCAACACATTTGAGCACAAGCTGATGATGACCATTAATCAGAATCAGATGTGCTAAAGCAAGGAGATGTCTAAAACATGCAGGACAGTAGTCCTTGAGGACCAGGATTACCCATTCCCATTTTAGATAGCTTCCTGCTTCCACACACCTGACTCTAAGTAATCTTAACAACATGTTATTGTGGTCTGTTAATGACACATTCATTTGTATCAGGGTGCAACTCCAGTTGTTGACGGCTGCTATCCTGTATTTCAAAGATGTTTCCCTGCACCAACATGTCTGATTTTAATTTATGGTCCTGATTAGTTTGTCATCAAGGTCTTTACAAATCTGTTGATGACACAGCTACTTGTATCACGGTAAGTTGAAGCAGGGTAGCATCTAAAACAGTGTTTCCCAACCCTGGTCCTCGGGAAACATGTCCTGCATGTTTTAGATGTTACCCTGCTTCAGCATGCCGTGATACAAGTAGCTTTGTCATGTGTCATCAACAGAGTCGTCCAGACCTTGATGACAAGCTGATGATGACCATTAATTAGAATCAAGTGTGTCAAAGCCCAGAAACTTCTAAAACATGTTGGATAGGTGAGCTACGTTCATCCAAACATGTTGAACACTGGCCCTCAAAGACCAGGATGGCCCAACCCTGTTTTAGATGTCTCCTTGCTTCAACACTTCTGATTTTAACTACTTGTTGTTATCAGCGTGCCATCAAGGTCTAGAGTCTAGACTCTAGACCAGTGCCTTTTAACCCTGGTCCTCAGGGCCCACTGTTCTGCATGTTTTAGATGTTTCCCTGCTTTAGCAAACCCTGATCCAATGATGACCATTAATTAGAATCAGGTGTGTTGGTGCAAGGAGACATCTAAAACATGCAAGACAGTGGCCCTGAGGACCAGGGTTGAGAAATACTGATCTACACAACACTTATGGTGACACAGCCATGTCTTTCACGATGACCTTCGAGAACCTGCCTTTGTGTAACCTTGCCAATAATGGAACACTAACAACAAAATATGAAAAATTATCATTTTTGTTCCTGTGTGCCACTTTCCAGGCCATGGATTATGAAGATGTGGAGAACTTGGACCTTGGGATAGCAGTTAAGAACAAGGCTCCATTTATGCGATCTGAATCAAATTGTGGAGCCAGCAGTGCAGGTGGTGCTGGTGGTGCTGGTGGAGCTGGTGGAGCTGTTGGAGACTGTGGAGCCAGTGGTTTTAGTGCAGGTGCTGGAGGACAAACTGGAGCAAAGATCTATACTGTCAAAATCAATGTGAAGAATGAGCCTGAAGGAGCACGTTTTGATCCAGCAATCAAAGCTATTCCCATCTCAGAAGACAGTCACTCCATCAACATCAAAGAACCTATTGCCCGTTACCCTGCAATCGATGGAGACACCGGGAAACCAGCTGAGAACGTCAGGTCTGTACATGCATATACACAAAGATTGCTCAGCTTCACAGCCGTACTGACATATCTTACTGTTGTGCAGGTATGCCAAGGGCCTTGACCCCGATAACTGGCTAACCATCGACCCCGAGACAGCTGAGATCAGACTGAACAAAATGCCTGACAGGGAGTCTCCATACCTGGTCAATGGCACATATTATGCCAAAGTTCTTTGTATCTCAGAAGGTACACACACAAACATCTCACACACAAACATCTCACACGTTTGAAATGAATTTACCTTCGGGCATTAATGAAGTATTTTTGAATTTGAAGTAAAACCGCAAATCCAGATAAACTTGGGTCTTAAAATGTTTTGAAAATGGAACGCAACCACTTTGAGAGTTCAAAAACCCACATTTAGTTTGCAGTAGAACATAAAAGACAAAGATCAAACCGAGGAAATTCATTTTAATTGGCAACTACAGATCCTAAATAAGTTGGGACCTTGAGATGTTTACCACTGTGAAGCTGCCCTCTTCTTTTAATAAGAAGATAAATGTCTGCAAACTGAACTGACCAGTTCTTGGGGTTTTGTGTGGGGAATGTTGTCCCATTCTTGGCTGATGGAGCAGTATTTCCCAAATCTGATCGTCGTGGCCAAAGGACCACAATTGCAAATCCCTGATCTAAAACATGCTGAAAAGGTGCTTTTGAGAAGAAGGGTTGGTGACCCCTGGTCTAGACTCTAGAATCTAGAGTCTAGACTGGCAGGCTGGGACTGTGAGGTGTGTCCATTTTTAGGAGAATCATACTTCTCAGCCTCTTTGGTAAGGTGTATGCAGAAGTACTGGAGGTGAGTATAATCGATTGTTGTACCTCTGATTCAGAAGGAAGAAGGTGGGTTCTGCCCTGGTGTTAGAACACTTGATCAGCTCTATACCCTTGCCAGGGTCCTGGAGGGGGCCTAATCACATGTGTTGTGTGGACTTGCAGAAGGCATTCGAACAAGTCCCTTGGGACACTTTGTGGGGGGTTCAGTTCCTGTACTAACGGAGCGGGAGTAAGGTTGGCATTGCTGGTAGTATGTCAAATTTGTTCCAGTTGGTCTTCATCAAGGCTATCCTTTGACATCTTCATGGACAGATTTTTGTAGGTAGAAGAGGTCTGGTTTGACAGCCAAAGGTTTCTATCTCTTTTCTTTGCAGATGATTTAACACCTTGCTATAAACTGCCAGCCAGCTGGCTAGTATGGATGATATGGATGGATGACATGGTTTTGTTTGTGTTTTTTATCTCAGATATCCCAGCTAAAATAACCACTGGTACCGTAGCCATCCAGGTGGAGGATTTTAATGACCACTGCCCTACCCTGACCATTGACAGGCAGACTATGTGTATCATGGAGGATAATGTTATTGTCAGCGCTTATGATGAAGATGTCTTCCCTTATGGAGCCCCTTTTAAGTTTAACATCATTCCTGAAAGCACTGAGGGAAAATGGCAAATGCAGCATCTCAATGGTAAGAACGATGTTTTGAACAGTTGTTTGGATGCCTGATGCACAACCTGGTGGGACTATGATTCATTCATTTTGAACTCTTTGTTTTTGGCAGAAACCGCTGCTATTCTGAGGGCTCAGCAGCCTCTGTGGCCAGGTATGTATGAGGTGAACGTCGTGGTGAACGACCAGCAGGGACTGAGCTGCCCAGAGCCACAGAAGATGAGGATCCTCGTTTGTACCTGTGAGGATGGAGTGGTGTGTGGAAAACAAGAGGCCAGTGGTCATATTCACAAAGGAGCAAAACTAGGACCTGCAGGCATCGGACTTCTGCTGCTGGGCCTGTTGATGCTGCTCTGTAAGTGTGACATGATGCTTATTATAACGAGGAATCATTTTATCAAAGATGTCTTACCTTCTATCTTGGTAGTTTCTATACTAGGACTATATATGCTGTATGATAATCTGCAAAAATGTAATTTATTTCAATTTTTAGAGGAACGCTGAACATGATCAATCAATACTGCCTGCCACTGCTGAGATACAGTGCTTTCTTTCTTTTCTGCCAAATGTGATGTAGATGAGAAATGTTCCAACTACAATATGAGCAAGACAAAGGAGTTCACTGTGTTTTTCAGGAGTTCTACAAATAAGCGCAACACTAGTTCTTATCTTGAGAGAGGTTAAGGATGGTACAGAAGAGTATCATCACAAACTTTCCTGAATAACTAAGAACTGAAATAAAATGTCCATAAACAAGCCTCTGGAAACAGACACAGAATGTACAGCAATATAAACAGGGTGCACACAAGCCGATACTCAAGGACCAATCTACTGCACATTTTGATCACACGTGTCAGACGCCAGTCCACGAGGGCTGCTGCCTTGCATGTTTTTGGTCAGATGTTTCCCTGCTTCAGCATACCATGAAGCAAATGACTATTCCATTAACAGACTTAGACAGCTTAGACAAGCTGATAATGATAGATAGATGATTAGAAAGAGGTGAGTTGATGCAGAAAAACATCTAAAACATGGTGGATAGGGGCCCCCAAGGACCTGGGTTGAACACCACTAAAACATCCAGGACAGTAGCTCTTGAGAACCAGGAATGAAGACCCCTGTTTTTAGATGTTCAGATGTACTTTGCACCACTTCATCAGATTCTTATTGGCATTTGACTTGTTGATGTAAAGCTTTCGTGAAGCTGCTTGGACATGGAAATCCATACCATAATGCCCCCACCACACAGTTTTTGTGTTCACATTAAGACCAGAGTAAATCTAGAATTATTCCGCTGTGGAATGAGCAGTGTTGGTGACTTTTATGCACCATGTGCCTTACAGGGGATGGCTTCTTTCATTCAAAGACTCAGTTAATACTTTATTCACTTACATCACTTAAGAGTCACTGTAGTATGACTATTTTTTTAAACACACACCAAAACATACACAAAAATACTATCTTTTACAGATGATTGTATCTGACTCTGACTATGTATCAGAGAAACCAGCTCCTGAGGTCCAAAATGTGTCAACAACATGCCTATAAGCCTGAAACTCCCATTTTCATTTTTACAGTGATTCCTCTTTTGCTGTTTTTATGCCGATTTGGAAGTGCTTCAAGTTTTCCAGCTATCTTCAGTGAAATCTCCTTCGACTCTAAATCTCAGCTCATTCAGTACCACACAGTGACCCAAGGAGATAACGCGGTGAGACAAACACAAACCTTTAATTTTGAAATATGCAGGATGTGTTAACTCCCTCTTAAAGGGGAGTTTTTCCTGCCACTGTTTGGTTTAAGGTTTTTCTTCCACTAGGGGAGTTTTTACCTGCTGTTGTTTATGTAATAATTGCTCGGGGGTCATGTTCTGGATCTCTGGAAAGATCCTGGAGACAACTTGTGTTATAATAGATGCTATATAAATAAAATTGAATTGAATTGAGTAAATCATGTTTACTGCAAAGCAGCATTACATATTTGTCCGACCAGCTTAAAAATGATGGCTTGGTCCTAATGTTTGGATCTTCTTTCTAGGAGGTGCCATTGCTGAATGTCCCACATGAGACGATTGGCATGGGCCACCAGCACTTTGTAAAGGCACCTGTGGCAGGTTTGGAAATGCATGACCTCAGTGAATTCAAGCCAAACGCTCCTTCTGGGGCAGCAGCAGCCTGTTTACTACACCACCACCCCTGTGTTGCAGCCGGTCCACTGCGTTGTCCAGCCACAGTTTCAGAACACCATGATTCTATCTAACGCGCCGTCCACCAGCCTTCAAGAAGTGGTCCTGGTTAACAGCACTGACGCTGGACCTTCCCAAGGAGTTGTCTTTCAGGGTCAGGCAATGATGACCAGTGGACAAACCCAGGGACCCAGCATGGTGTTGGTGGACAACAATGGCATCCAGGGAAGTCATGTCAACCTGATCCACACGGGAAATTTCTCAGGTTCCCAGGCCATGATTGTTTTGGATGGCAGCGTCCCAGCAGGGACAATGAAAGTAGCTCAGGAAGTCCCAGCTGGCCTCATTTATGAGGGAACGTTACAACGAGGAATGCTATCAGAGCAATATTTCTAAAAGTTCCTACTTTAAGTTCCCATGGATAGTTAGAATTTCAAACATTTTAGACCTCAAAAAGCACAAAAAGATCTGGAAATCTTTAAAAATACATAGATGGACCTCAGAAGAGAAGCTCATGGCATATGCTCAATGTAATCACAACGCTAAAAGTTGTTTGGGAACGTTCAAAAATCAGACAGAAAGAAACTTTTAGAAGCCTACCAAAACTCTTCATCTAACACCAACAACAGCTGATGTCCTGACTTTGGTTGGTGCTCAAACCTTTGCTCCAGATTTTGCTCTTTTTATTTTATTCTGCAGTGGTAGACGATGGAACAAGGACGGCAGTTATTTTTAATAAAATGTTCAAGAAATGCATTATTCACTTTATGGCTTTTAAAATCCTTTTATTCACATTATTTACTGTAACAGAAATTAATTTAAGTAATTATGAGCTTAAGCAGACTCATGCATGTTTGTAAGAGTAATTTAAATTTGCTGAAAGTGGTCAACTTATTATGACTTTAAGGGATTATAAGACAACTTCTTTTTACATTAATAAAAATTAAAAATAGGGAAGTTTTTGCATACTGTGTTTTTTAATACATTTTCTACATGCACATGAAGGCAAGTTTTCACAGAGAGATTATATTATTTGTAATTTCTTCCTGATGATTCCTTGGTCTTCAGACCTTTGTTTTTGTACAGAGACGACCTTTGAGAAACATGAAAGATCTTCAGTGTCCAGAGGTTCAGGATCCTTCCTACAGTGGCTAGCAGGAATCCACGATGCTCACTCAGCTATTTTAAAGCAGTAAGAGTTTCTAAAAGCACCAGGAAGAGAACCACCACCTTACAGATTTCCAGTCTTTCAACTGAAGGTTTCTGACCGGAACCTGGTCAACTGGCTTGATGGAATCCAATGGACCTCTGGCTGGACAAGGCTGAGCCGCTATTACCTGTGAATGAATCTGGAACAGTGCAGAACGTGGATTTTTGCAATATGCTAAAACAGTATTCTCACAGAGCTCAGCTGATGGAAGGATGTGGTGTCCAGTGTCCACACCCATTGGAGGAGGCCTGCCAAAAAGAATCTCAAAAAGGACTGAGATTAGTTTCCCCTCTCTCCCTTTTCCTTGTATATATGAGAACAAGGGTACTTACAGGCTTTAGTCCAGGGCAAACCCATTTAAACCCATTTAGACTTTAATGTACCATTCTCCCTCTCCACAGCGCCTCCACTGGAAGGGTGAAATGCACAGTGTCTCTTCATGTCATGTCATGCCTCTTTAATTCCTAAGAACTTCCCCACCTGAGAGTGGGCTTCATTGACAAAATGAGCACCATTATCACTCAAAAGCCTAGAAGGAACACCCCAATTGGATAAAATCTCAGTAAGCAAGGCCTTTGTGACAGTCGAGCTATCAGCCCTAGAAGTGGGAAAACACTCCATCCATCTCGAAAACTTGTCAATCAGACAATTTATGAATCATACAATATTTCTTGCCTTCACTCAGTAACAGTTCTACAAAGTCAAGCATCACATGGTCAAAGGCAACAGCATCCATTTGTACATTTACTGCAGAAATCAGCTCTCCACTCCACTCCAACTTGAGAAGGACATTTGCACACAGCATTTAAGTCTGGCATCAGAACAGCTTCCAGATGTGCATTCACTCTTTCAGCATTCTAGAAAAGCTTTTCATCAGACTTCAAAGATTCCCTGCATTTACAAATAGCATCAAATCATGACAACTTCCAAAGTTATATCGGCTATCCATGTAGATAGTTACACTTTTTTCTTTTGTCAGTTTACAGACTTCAGTCACAGCCACCGACTCAGATGCTTGGACAGTTTAAGATTATGGTAGTGACTCCAATCCAAAACATCTTGATTTGAGACAACAGCCAATCCTGCTGTATTCTTCTCTCAGCATTCATTTCTGAAGGCCGAGCCATCTGCAACCAGAACCAAATCTGGGTTGACCAAGGGAACCTCCTGAAGATCAGGATGGGGGGAACAGATTTAATTAATCACAGCCACACAGTCAGCGGGTCTCCCTCATAAGGATACATGTCGGCGCTAATGACACCCGTCTACGCCAGTCGGAGGTCACTAAAATTAATATTGTGTCGGTGTGTAACTACGCCAAAACCATGTCGGACTCTGTAGTTTTCTCTGGTCCCCTCCCCAATCTGACCTATGATGTTTATCTGCATGTCATTTTTCCGTCGCTGGTTGTCTCGGTGGTGTTCAGAAAATGACGTGGCCTTTATTGACAATTGGAAGACGTTTTGGGGAAAGCCTGGTTTGATTAGAAGAGACGGCATTCATCCCACCCGGGATGGTGCAGCTCTTATCTCTAGAAATCTGGCTGATATTATTAGATCCTCCCCCTGACAATCCAGGGTCCAGGCCGGGATGCAGAGCTGCAGTCTTACACGCTTCTCTGCTGCTTCTCCAGGACTATCGCCTGCCAATAAAAAGGTAGAAGTAAATGATGTAATCGGAGACTCTAACCAGGTGCCAAGTAAAATAGATTTAGTATTGATTCCCCGTCCTCCAAATGTTCACCAAGCGCGACGTAATAGAGGCGTTAACCAAAATAACCTCGTAAAAATAAAAACCAATATGCATTTAGTGCGAACTAAAGACCAAACAATTAGATGCGGATTAATAAATATACGATCTTTAAGCTCCAAGTCTCTATTAGTAAACAATCTATTTACTGAGAACCGGAGTGACATTTTCTGCTTAACAGAAACGTGGCTCCAAGAGGAAGAGTTTGTTAGTTTAAATGAATCAACACCAGTTACTTTAATTATCATATTCCTTGAATCACAGGTCGAGGTGGAGGAGTAGCGGCGATCTACGACTCCAGTCTTACAATAAAATCCAAACCTAAATGCGATTATAATACGTTTGAAAGCCTCACACTTAGTTTAAAGCTGCCGAGCTGGAAATCAGAGAAGCCAGTCTTGTTGGTGGTAGTTTACCGGCCTCCTGCTGGAGCTTATCAGGAGTTTCTGTCTGAGTTCTCAGATTTCTTATGTAGTTTATTGATCAGTCCAGATAAAGTCATCATAGTGGGCGACTTTAACATTCATATGGATGTTGACAACGACAGTCTTAAGTTGGCTTTTGATTCTCTTCTAGAATCGATGGGGATTTTACAAAAAGTTAACGAACCGACGCATTGTCTTAATCATACTCTTGATCTGGTCCTCGTCTACGGTGTAGAACTTGATAATCTGTTAGTGTCACATGTAAACTCCCTCCTATCCGACCACTATTTAATTTTATGGAGGCCATTGCTCTTCATCTTCATATAGAGGAACATAGTGAAGCAGTTGAGGGCTGTGACCTTGGTTCTACCTCTGCAGACGTTGATTTCCTTGTTGGTAGCACTGCAGATGTGTTGCACTCAGCTTTAGATGCAGTTGCTCCTTTGAGAAAGAGGGTCTCTAACCGTAGGAGCTTAACTCCCTGGTTTAACTCACATATTCGTATGTTAATACAGAAAGTGTGTGAAATGGAAAGAAAGTGGTTCTCTAGTAGGTCTGTAGATATTTATCGTGCATGGAAAGATAGTGTAATAGTATATAAAAAAGCGCTTCGCAAAGCTAGAACAGCCTATTATTCAGTGTTAATAGAGGATAATAAAAATAACCCATGTTTTCTGTTCAGCACTGTAGCCAGGCTGACAAAGAGCCCAAACTCTGTTGAGCTGTGCATCCCTGCAGCTCTCAGTAGTGAAGACTTTATGAGCTTCTTTAGCAGTAAAATTGTCAGAATTAGAGAGGAAATCGGCCAGGCCCACCCAGCAGTGGCTGTGGGCATTTCTTTAACTTCAGCGACTCCCTTAGGCTCTGACCTGACTCTAGACTGTTTTGTTCCCGTAGACCTCCCTGACCTGACTCTAGACTGTTTTGTTCCCGTAGACCACCCTGAGCTGGCTCTAGATTGTTTTGTTCCCGTAGACCTCCCTGACCTGACTCTAGACTGTTTTGTTCCCGTAGACCACCCTGAGCTGGCTCTAGATTGTTTTGTTCCCGTAGACCTCCCTGAGCTGGCTCTAGATTGTTTTGTTCCCGTAGACCTCCCTGACCTGACTCTAGACTGTTTTGTTCCCGTAGACCACCCTGAGCTGGCTCTAGATTGTTTTGTTCCTGTAGACCACCCTGATTTATGGACAGATGCAAGATAGAATGTACATCATTTACATTCACTCTAGTTACCTTAAGACCTTCAGGTGTCAAAATGTGTCGCAAACCCAAAGCACAAATCAAATCCCATCCCAGTAGACAAACGGGGGAAAAATATAGAAACCAAAAAAAAGAATGTCTAAATCTCTTACCATCAGGATCAATTCCAGCTAGTAGGACCGTAAAGTGTGCACGCACCACATGACCAGTTATTGAATTAACAAACCGGCCAATCAGCTTCGGCTGTGCAGAAAAATACTCATAGTTCTGGAATACACTAAAAACTTTTTTAGAAAACCAAAAACAACCAACGTTATTTGTGGCAGGTTGTAGTAAGTAGGATGTGAAAGTTGCAAATATGTTGAGTTCAAAAGTGTAGTACCTCTTTCCATGTCAGCAGAAGGCTTCGGAAGAAGAACTTCATTGCATGTAGCATAAAATCCTACTGTGTTGTCAGTGGTGGGTGTATATGAGGTGTGTGCGTAATCGTGATATGTCGCCTAGCCCCGCGTCCAGGCACAGAGTCCTCCTGGCGTCAGTCTGCAGCAGGCGCTGGTAAAGCACACATCTCTGTCAGGGGTCTTGTTTGGGGCCGCATTGGACAATCCTTATTCCAATGTCCCATTCCTCCACACAAAAAACAAATGTCAGTCTGGATCGGAGTTCTCCCGCTACGTCCAAGCTGCAGGAAAACATCCTGGACAGCCTTCTACATGCAAAAAGCAACCGTTGTATGCAGGTCCACATCCTTCTTTGCTTGACGTGCATTCTTCAGCCAGTTTCATTTTTTTTTTTTTTTTTTTTTTTTTTTTTGCCCTTGTTTGCACATATATTTATGATTGATACCATGTTGGTATAACCGGAGTTGTATATATGCATTTTAATCTAGTAACCAAGGGTGTTTTGTGTGTGTGGGTGTGTGCAAGTGTGCTACCTTCACCAGCCCTCATAACAGTCAAACTATATTTTTATTGATCCCTGGAGAAATCAAACAAGATAAAAGTAAAGGGAGAGTCAGAAAGAGGGATATAAATATTCTGCAGAGGAGGGCTAGAGTCACCGGGTGTGGAGGGTGAGGAGAGAGAGAGCAGGAGAGAGAGACGAGACAGTGGTGGTGCAGTCTGGTGTCTGTGTTGTAATATGCATCAAGAAGAGTTTATAATGTGTTGTTTAAAGAGTAAAAAGTGGACACAAGACAATCAGGTGTTATAAGCAAAAAAGAAAACAGAGAAAAGGGGGGAGGAGCTTTCTATTTACAATCACATCATTTGAGCGTTTGGGGGGGGTTGGAGGCAGTATTGAAAAGTCATATATATAATAGGCATAGAAGTATTTAAATAGTCATACATGTCCACATATATCAAAATAAAGTTATAAACATAGAAGATAGATAAATAATCCATACACACACACACACACACACACACACACACACACACACACACACACACACACACACACACACACACACACACACACACACACACATATTCATACAATCAATGAAAATAAACCGTGGATTAATGTGTGGACATCTAAGAGTTTTGCTATGCATAGGTGTAAAATACATATGCACATGTACATGATTATACATACATACAAATATACATTGATACATGCTGTACAGGTGTGCCTAATTGAAGTACACACATATATATATATATATATATATATACATACATACACACATACATACCTATATATACATATATATATATATACATATATATATATATACACATACACACATAAGTATCTATTCATATGATATACATACACATACCTTTAAATCATTGCATATAGTATATCAGTATATGCATACACTTTGCATGTTCATGTCACAATACATTTCCCCGTAATCATTTACTTACACTCATGCAACTCATATTCATACATACATACATACATACATATATACACACACCCATGCATATCATCCATATAAGTATATACATCCACTTGCATGTATCCACATACACCTAAATAGATACATGCACATAGGGATACACACACACAAATACCTAAACATGTACACCCACGCACACACACACACACACACATATACACACACACACACACACACAGGTGCGTGCGTGCATGCATGCACACATACACACACACACACACACACACACACACACACACACACACACACACACACACAGCTATTCATACATACATACATACCACATACATTCACGCATATACACAACCACACTCACGTATATAACTACACACACACACGCACACATACACACACACAGCTATTCATACGTACATACATACATACATATCACATACGTTTGCACACATATGCACAAACATACTCACGTATATAACTACACACACATATATACACACCAATACATACACATACACACACGCACACACATACACACACACACCCATACACATACACATATAAAACATGCATCTATGTATATAAACTCACTTATTTGCACATAAATACATACAAGAATATAATAATAATAATAATACATTTATTAATTACAAAACTAATAATATTAAGTCATTTAAACACTTCCTCCTTTAACTAGTTATTCTTACCATTCCGTTGTTGGTTCCTATCGTCATCGGTCAGCGCCCCAACCCTCCCCCCAGCCCTGGGCCACCCCAGCCCCCCACGGCAGCGGCCGCAGCCAGCAGGAGGGGAGGGAGGAATCCGAGGCCGCCGATCCCACACCCTCCCTTAGTACAGACCATTACCAGCTGGAGACCCAGCAGGCTCAAGGAAACAAAGCCGCGATATGCCCCCAGATCCCCCGACCCCCCAAACATATCGAGCCCCGCACGGGCAAGAAACAGTGTCGCCGGTGGCCCGCCAATGCATCGGCCCCCGCCACGCGCCCCGGCGACGCGACAGCGACACCGAACTCCAGTAGCCACGGTGCCGGACAGGCAAAGAGGGTGGGGCAGGCGGAAGGCGGGAGGGAAGAGGGACAGAGGAGCCAGAGCAGCGCGACCAGCCCAGGGGGGGGCCGGGACCGCCACCACCCACCGGCCGCAGATACACATGGCCGGGAGCGGAGGCAGCAGGGCGGGGATACAGCCGACACCCGGAGGCGGCGCAGGAACCAGGAGAAGGAGCCCGCCGACACACCGCAACACACCCAGACAGTAACCGGCGCCTCACCTTCCCCGCCAGAGGTCCCCCCCCAGAGGCCGGCCCCGGCACCAGACCCACCAACCAAGGCGCAACCCAGACCCGCCGGGGCCCCAGAAATCCCAATCGCAGGACCAGATCCGGAAGGCAAGAGCGCGGACCAGGCAGCCAGGCACCCAGAGACCCACCGGGACCGCCCGGCACGTGACCCCCGAAAAGCCCCGCACGACCCCCCCCCACCCCACCCCACCTGGACTTCTCCCCTCCCATTTTTTTTCTTTTTTTTTTTTCCTTTTTTTTTTTTTTTTTTTTTCTTTTTTTCCCCTCCCCTATTTTTAATTTATTTATTTATTTATTTATTTATTTATTTTTTTTTTTCCAATTACAATAGTATATTTTCTAATATGATTGTGTTCGGGTGCATTAAAAACAGAAACTGGCATCTGCAGGGTGGGCACCCCCCACACATCTCAGTTCTTATGGTTAAGTTTGTGTGGTTTTTTTTTTTGTTTTTTTTTTTTTTTTCCCCCTATTTTTAATTAATTTATTTATTTATTTATTTATTTATTTTATTTATTTATTTTTTTCCAATTAAAATAGTATATTTTCTAATATGATTGTGTTCGGGTGCATTAAAAACAGAAACTGGTATCTGCAGGGTGGGCACCCCCCACACATCTCAGCTCTCTCCGTTATATTTGTGTTTTTTTTTTTTTTTTTTTTTTTTTTTTTTTTTTGGGCATATATGAGAGGGGAGGGGGGGGGTAACAGGGAGGGGAGGCCCGGCGGGGCCCAGGGGTCACCACCAAGCAAGCCCCGGGCAGCCACAGGGGACCGGGCCAACAGCCACGCCCGAACCATCAGGACCCCCCACAAAAGGGCACCAGAGCCCCCGAAGAGGCTGAGCCACCCCCCCAGCCGCAGGCCAGAGACCGGTGCCGGCCCCAGCGAAGGCCACCAGGCAGGGCCGTACGGGGCCGCCACTGACGCGGAAGTTGGATGGCGGCGGAGCCCCAGTCCGTGCCCCAGCACCACCCCCGGGTGCCGACCGCCCCCCCCCGCCCCACACCACCGCCAACACCCAGTGCACCGCAACCGATAGGGATGGCAACACCCAGCCCCCCAACGCGCGCCGCACCGCCCCCGCCCCCCCAACCCCTCAACCCACCCAACCCCCCACCCACCAACCGACCCCCCCCCCCGGCCCGGCCGCGGCCACCGGGCGGTAAGTCACCATCGCCACCGGGACCGCAGAGCGACAACCGACACCTCAGCAGCACCCAGCAACACCGCCATCAAGCACAGGGGGACAACAGTCAGAGCGCCGGGGGGCGGTGACGTACGCGACCAAGTTCCAAGGGCACAACCGGGCCCCACCAACCATCAATACAGTCAGTTTGGATGAAGGACCAAGCAGCCGCCGGACCCACCCCCACCCCAGCGGGGGCAGCGGCCGCCGGCCGGGAGAGCCGGCAGCCAAAGATTTAAGAGGGGGAAAAAAAAGCCAGTTTCAGTATGGACAGCATGTTGCCTTACTCGGTAAAGGCTTGCTGTGTCCAACCCTGCCTCCTTCCAGGCGACACACATGCATTTCAGCTCAGCAAAGATTTCTGGTTTAATAACTTCAGGAAAGATTTCTCAAATACTGTTCCAAGAGTGACGTACGCACATAATCCGGTCTATTTCTGTGGCCAGAACAGGTGATAGACATCCAGAAATCAGCAACAGAGTGTTCTTTCTCCGGTGCTTGATCAAGTTTTAATGTATTTACAGAGGTGGGAAAAATAGCCTTTTCGCCGTCTGTTATCTTGTTAACCACAGTACTGTAATTTTTCACCAGTATTCCTTTTTTTTTTTTTGTGTGTGTGTAACAAAAGTGGAAAAAGAAAGAAAAAGAAAAAAGGGGTGTAGTAATGTGGTGTTTAGAGGATAGAAGTGGACACAAGACAGTAGGGTGTTAATAAAAAATAAGACAAAGGGGGAGGAGCATTCTATTCTCTATTACATAGAGTGTTTGGGGGTGTGGGGGCAGTATTTAAAAAGTTATCTATATAATAATATGTGTCGAAGTATTTAAGTACTCATACATGTTCATATATATATATATATATAGGGATACAGAGACATATATGCAGTTATCTAATACATATACATATACATTGTAAGCGGAGAAACACAATAAGTAGTTTGTACATCTATGCACACACACACACACGCAGTCACACACACATATAACAAAGATCAGTGTGAACATCTAAGCATCTTGCTGTGCATGAATGTAAAATACATATGCACAAGTAGGTAGTTATTCATACATATAAATATACACTGATACAATCATGTGCACATGTGCTCTTAGATACACGTGCATACACACATATACACATGCATATGTATATACATACATACACACACATACATACATACATACATAATAATAATGATTATGATAACAATAATAATAATTGTAAAAATTAATAACAAATAATTTACATACCTCCTTCCTTTGAATAATTATTCTAAACTTTCAAATAGTCTATATTAAAATAGTTATTCTTACAAATCCCTTGTTGGTTCCCATCGTCACCGGTCATCGCCCCCATGCTCTCCCACCTCTAGGCCAACCCTGGCCCCCCCAAGAGGCTGCCGGCCCCATACCCCCTTCCAAGTCAAACCCTTACCCGCAAGGGACCTGACAGGCCCAGGAAGACATGGGTGTGGAATGCCCCCGGATCCCCGGGCAACCCAACGTAACGCGCCCCGGCCAAGCAAGAATGGTGCCGCCGATGGTCCGCCAGTGTCGGCGCAATGCCACACGTCCGGGCCGCCACAGCAGTGACACCAGACTCCCAAGGCCGACCAGCACTGGGCCTGCAAAGGGGGGGCTAGGCGGTGAGAGAAGGCGGATAGAGAAAACACGGGCAGAGCAAGCAGCCCCGGGGGACCGAGACAGCCACTACCCGCAGTACAGAGCAAAGGCGGAGGAACGGGAACAGAGGGGGAACAGAGGGAGAACATAGTCGACGCCCAGAGGCGGCGCCCGGCCAGGGAGAAGGAGCCCGCCAACACATCCCGGCACGCCCGGACGGCCACCATACCACTCCCAGTCAGGGGGCCCCCCCAGCGGCCGGCCCCGATACCATGCACCGCAGCCAAGGAGTAATCCAGGCCCCACCGAGACCCAGACATCCCCCCCGCAGGACAAGATCCAGACAGTAAGAGCGCAGGCCAGGCCACCAGGAACCCAGCGATCTGCCGGGGCCGTCCAGCACATGCTCCCCCGTTAGTCCTCCTAAAACCCACCCACCCCACCTGGACCCTTGTTCTCTCAAATTTTTCACCAGTATTCCAGTCCACAGCCACACAGCGTACTTCCAAATCGGGAAAATGAATTTGTAACTTCACCCAGTCACTCAGCTTCACCTTAAGAGCCAACAATTTATGTATTTCAGACACCGCAGGCCTGAACCTGAGCAAAATGCAAATAATTATTTTGTGAATGACTCACCCTAATCCCGTGGATCATAAAGGTGCATAGCTGCCTCTTATTCCCCAAATTTTATTTAGTAAAGAAATTATTATCTCAGATTTGCCATTTATAAGCCATTCAATTATTTGTCATTCCTGCTTCAAAACGCCAGTTTCACCTAATAAATATACTCCTGGAATAATTCAGACTTCCTGACAGGAAACCCTTAAATCTGTCTTTATGGATCATCAAAGACATCACACACCTTAAAACATATCTATCAGAACAAAAAAAAAATTCTAATTTGTAAATTTTATCCAAAATGTACAAATTAATTGCTATAATTAACCTAACAATATTTTTGTCCTGTCAGCTATTGACAAGACTTGTGCCTGGACAGCAGCGGTCCTTTATGGCCAGTCTGGTGGCCGCGGATTGGATACCTGATCTGCTCTGGGTCCTTGGACTCTTGTTGCAGGGACTTCCTGGTGGTAGGGACACACACTGGCAATCTGGCTCCAGTGGCCACCTCGGGGTCCCTATGTGGGATGGGACATCTGCCCCTAACGTGCTTCCCTCCTCTACCCCCCACCCCAGACATACACACAAATACACACATTTTTTTTTTAATGTACTCACAAGACTTATACAAACAAAGAAATTCACATGGGGGAAAAAATAAAATAAAAACTGGTGAATTTCAGAAATCTGACTTTCTGCTACCTACTCTGCTTAAATCCGAGGCCAGGGCCATGAGCCTGATTGTGCACAGCTGCCTTCGATTACCTACACCAGTCTCTGGGGGATGGGACGTCAAGGACGTGCAGATATCTCAAAGTGCATACATGAATAATAAATGAATAGACTTTATTGTCATTTGTACAAGTACATAAGAATTCCCAGAATGTCCCAGAATCAGATAACAAATAAGTAAAATAAACAGGTAAATAAAAAACAGTGCATTTAAGTCAGGGTCCAAGGTGCAGAAGGTAAACATTATGGATTAACATGATAGATAAACTGCACATTATAAATAGAACAACAAGGCAACATCAAGAAATTAAAGGCAGTAAGAAGACGGGATATGTGCACACAGAACTGGATTTGGCCTGAGAATGGTTACATAAATGTTGCACATGGTAGCTTGAGGTAGAGTAGTTGTGCACATAAATGATCCCGTCTGGGGGGATTCATTGTTTAGTGTGAGAGAGAGTGAGGTTTTCCCTCTCTGATGTCCCGCCACCAGCCTTCCAGTGGCTGGGTAAAGGGTTGTGGGTTGTGGAAGCGGACCCTGTGGGTGCTGATGCTCTCAGGCCTGTGGTGTCTCAGGTTGTAGATGAGTCCACCCACTGGAACAGAGCATGGGCTGGGTGGTGTCAGTCCCTGAGAGGGCTCTGTCCTTTTCTCCTGCTACGTTGTATGAAGATGGTGTCCATGTCCTTTAGCTTAGGAGCAGGAAGTGTGTGTTACCAACAATTTGCCACAGGGCAGCTGTGTCTGCACATGTTTGCCACCACCAAGTATAATTTTGTGTTGTAATAGACGCTATATAAAAAAAACAGAAAGACTGAAATTGAGAAAAGATGTGTTTATATTGCAAACTGAAAATAGGTGTGTCTTCGTGATTCATGCAAATAAAAATTCCTCTGTCAGTAAAGATGTCTTTTTAACTGCTGATGCCAACAGCAATTTAATATATAAGAAGAGGTTAGACTAGGTAAAATGTTGATGACAAGGTGAAATACAAAAAAATTAACTATATAACTATAAAATTTAAAAAACTATTTAAAAAAAACTATAAAAATCAGGTAATGCAGATTACTACGTCAGACAAAGAGACACCCTTTCATTTAAACTGGACTGCACGTCTGGCCAGTAGTAAAGCAAATGTAATTATACAGCATTCAACAGATGTCAAGCGTAGGCCGTCGCCACCGGCACACTGACACGACAACGGCAGGGCTTGGAGCCAGTTTTGAGTGGCGTCTTCATTTTTGCATTTGTCACAGTTGGGAGTTATATTGGGGTAGAAACTGGATAATTTGACCTTTGACATGTGGGTCCTGTGGATCAGTTTAAATTGCAGAAGTCAATGCTTTGCACAGAGCAAGGATTTATGTATTGAGGAAAGAGCAACATCCCAAGATTTGTCAGGTATACGTCCTAGGTCCTTCTCCCAAGCTGTCCTTATTCTATCTAGGGGTGTACATTTCAATATCATAATACTACTGTAAAACTTGGACAAGGCACCTTTAGCCTGAAGGTTGAACTTCAGGAATGTGCCAACTGGATTAGTGGTGAGTTCTGAAGGAAAACAAGGCAGGGTTGAAAGCAGGAACAGGTCTCCAAACTGCCTCATGTCTTTCTCGTGCCAAGTCTGGAAGGTTGAGTCAGTCTGTGAGGGGGGACACAGGTGGTTTGCTCGTTTGTTTATTAATTGGGAACAGCGCACTTTGGTCTGCATGCCAATTTTATATCCTCACAATGATCCAAACTGTTGAAGGAGGGAGGGCACCGCCGGGAGGGAGTTAACTGGGAAACACAAAGCTGCTTTGATAAGGTTTAAGATGGCAAGTTGCAGCCAGCTGCTGAATGATGACCTGAACACCAAAGACTGGTTTATAAGCAGATGTTTTGACAGTTTGTTGGGCTGAAACATTCAGCCACATTCAGATAAGACATAAGCATCAGCGTTGGCGAAGTGAGCTTTGCTGTACATCATTCCAGACTGAGAAACAGTACTCACAGCTGGATTATATTCACTCAAGATTGGACATCCCAGCAAATGTAACCCAAATTCAGGCCATGCAATTCCCAGTGAAACACACACTTATGCAGGAAAAGTGTTTTCCGTTGTGTGGGGAACTTCTCAGCATTACCAGGCTGTCAATCATGTGGCCTTATCATCTCATCTCACATACTGTGGCAGACACACCTTTATGAAAAACGAAAGCATGTGACAGCTGAGGTTTTAGTAATATGGAAATGTGGGGTGGGGAGGTGTGGGGGTGGTACAACAGGTGTGGTGTGCACATTTCAAGGGAGGGCAGAAAAGTGACAGTGAGAGACTAAGATCTTAAGGTTACAGTGTGAGTATAAACAGAGGGGCTGCTGCACACCCGGCTCTCCGGCAGCTATGGCTCGGTTCTCCTTCCCAGAGGTGAGCTTGCTGCTTCTGTTACTGCTGCTCTTGGTGAGTACCCACTCTGCTGCTCAACCTGACACTAAATCTGCCACAGGACAGGAATTAATATTATGGAGCTTTGCTTATTCTTTTAAGGTAGCTGCTCGTGCACAGCCATCCCTTACTTGTTGGTGCTTATTTACACATATGTACTGCATTGATAAAACAATGCACTGATAAGCACAAACAGTAAAGAACAGTTTGTTCTGCAGACAACAAGTTGCCTGACCACTTTGAACTTATGTTATGTGGATTTATGTCGTGATAACACAAAAGTGTAGCTTACAGACACACCTAACCTCGAGGTTGTTGCATGAAGACTCAAATGAGAAGGTTGTAAAACTGAATAACTTTGTTTAGTTTTATTGTATTTTACTATAATGCTATATATGTATGTATGAATGCTTTGTAAAAATCATGATTACTGTTAAATCAGGAATTAAATTCAAGTGGAGGTAAACACTGGGATGGTCAGAGGTGGGACTGCAGGTCAGCAAGCAGCTCCTGAGGTTCTGGTCTGCAAACATGTACAGAAGAGAAAAAGAGGGGACAGACCAGCACAACAAATTACAAGAACAATGGACCACAATTTTACTGATGAGATACTTCTAAGTAATAACTGAGGGTTGAGGTGAAGAAGAGACAGAGAAGGTAAAGAGAAACAGAGGAGGTGAAGGGCACCACTCAGTGGATCATGTTGGTGACCCCCTGCAGCAGGTCTACAGCAGCAGATCCAGGATGAAGCTGTGTTGAAGACCAGCTGTTCTAGTCTGGTCCTGCAGCTGCGGCTGTGACTACTGGTCCTAACACACTAAAGCAGTGTTTCTCAATTCCAGTCCTCGGGGCCCCCTGTCCTGCACGTTTTAGATGTGGCCCTGCACCAACACACCTGTTTCTAATTAATGGTCGTCATCAGCTTGTCATCAAGGTCAGCACAACTCTGTTGATGACACAGCTACTTGTGTCACGGTGTGCTGAAGCAGGGAAACATCTAAAACCTGCAGGACAGTGTTCCTCGAGGACCAGGGTTGGGATGTATATATGAGTGATACCTGGTTAGTTGGTGGACTGCAGAGACGACTATATAAACAGGTGTAGACAGCAGACACTGAGGTGGTCAGAAGGTGGGACAGCAGGTCAGGATGTCAACAGGTCTCCAACAGAGACATCTAAACAGGAAGTTGGTTCCATAGTGCAGTGTTTCCCAACCCTGGTCCTCGGGGCAGACTGCTCTGCTTGTTTTAAATGTTTCCCTGCTTCAACACACCGTGATACAAGCAGCTGTATCATCAACAGGGTTGTCCAGACCTTGATGACAAGCTGATGACGACCATTAATTTGAATCAGGTGTGTTGAAGCAGGGAAACATCTAAAACATGCAGGACAGTGCCCTGAGGACCAGGGTTGGGAAACACTGTCATAGTGATGGTTCCTGATAGCAGAAGACCGTCCTCCAAATCTACATCTGGATCTTCTAGGAAGTACGAGTAAACCTGCACTCTGAGAATGGAGAACTCTATTAGGAACATATGGTTCTATCAAGTAATAAAATGTTGAATTGGATTCTGAGTTTTCCGGGGAACCAATGGATGGAGGCACACTGGAGAGACGTGGTCTCTCTTGTTGATTCCTGCCAGCACCCTGGTCCTCGAGGGCCGGTGTTCTGCATGTTTGAGATGTTTCCCTTCTTTAACACACCTTGATACAAATGATTGTGTTATTAACAGACTTCTGAAGACCTTGATGACGAGCTGATGACCATTAATGTGAATCAGGTGTGTTAAAGCTGGAAAACAGGACAGCGTCCTTCAAGGACTGGAGTCTGACACTTGTAATTTCTAATGTCAATAAAGAGAAAATGTGCCATTTGAGATGGCCCAATGTTCTGATGTTGAAATTGCCGTCATATGCCCATATAAGTGTTTGCAATTCAGTTCAATTTAGGCTCAAGAGAGCCAGGTAGTCATACTTTGTTTTATAAAAACATTGGAAACAAATATTGAAATGATGATTAAATAGTAAGACTATGGATGATTTCAGATTGAGATCGCGCAAGGTCCACTGGTTTATACTAGAAATGAGGTTTTATCACTCAGCTGGCTAAGTAAACTAACCATAGACAAATAGCCTCTGAATATAACCTGGGTGGGATAATCCAGAGAGCAGGTTTAATCACTTACCGCTGGTGTTTTATGAATTCAGAGTTGACAGTAATCCTGCCCTTCAGTTCACCAACAACACAAAAACATTACTCACCATGTAAACATAGAACATAACCTGGTAGGGGAGTGGTCTTCATTCCTGGTCTGTGTAGAGCTGGGTGAACTACCAAAGGGGTCTGATAGAACTAACTCAGAACCAGTGTTGTGGAACCAACAGCTTGGTTTAGTTGGTTCAACACTTGAACACTTGACGCCTGGACATGTGGTCAGGACTGCTCTGCTGAACTCCCAGGGGATGAAGGACCACTCTGTTATGCTTATTTATATTGCATTTATATTGCTCACAATGATCTCTATTATTTTTTAGACAAATAACAGTGAAGCAAATCAGAAGAGGACAAAGTCACTGAAGAGGGCAAAGAGAAATTGGATCCCTCCCCCATCCAAACTGATGGAGAACACCAACCACACTGAAGTGATTGCAAAGGTAGTTGACTAAATAAGATTCAATTCAATTCAATTCAATTTCATTTATATAGCATCTATTACAACACAAGTTGTCTCTAGGCGCTTTCCAGAGACCCAGAACATGAATCCCGAGCAATTATTACATAAACAGCGGCAGGTAAAAACTCCTCTAGTAGGAGAAAAACCTTAAGCCAAACAGTGGCAAGAAAAACTTCCCTTTAAGAGGGAAGAAACCTGGACCAGGACCTGGATCATGAGGGGGGACCCTCCTGCCGAAGGCCAGCCGGGTAGAGCAAGAAATAAGAAAGAATAGAGACATAGAGACACCGTCAAAGGTACAAGACAGGATACAATAGTAACTATCATCAGTAGTCCAATTAGACTTCTGTGAATATGGGTGATATATGGATAGACGGTGATCCAAGGGGATGAGGACTGCAGGTCGGGATGTCAGCAAGTATCCATACAGACAGGTGGAGGTAACACTGGGATGGTCAGAGGTGGAACTGCCTCTGAAGATTCATTATTTAGCACATGATGGTTCAATAATGCACTAGGAAATGTGCAGAGTGAACTTCAAACATCTGAAAAGGAGTTTTTGGCACATTACTGGCTGGTTTACCACCAGCCCTGCGGTGCTCAAACTAGTTTCTTAAGCTGCCTCTTAAAAGTCGAAACGGGGTTTGGTTTTGTTTGTTATACAGGTCAAACTCAGGTAAAACTGCTGGAAGCTGCTCTGCTGGTTTGGAGAGTTTTCGCTTACAGCTTGGTGATGTTTTCCCCATGTACCTTTATAACATTTGAAGCTTGGAAATGTTTGCTCTCTAACAGTTAGTTAGATCAGTGTTTCCCAACCCTGGTCCTCGGGGCACACTGTCCTGCATGTTTTAGATGTTTCCCTGCTTCAACGCAGCGTGATACAAGCAGCTGTGTCATCAACAGAGTTGTACTGACCTTGATGACAAGTCGGTGACAACTGTTCATTTGAGTCAGGTGTGTTGAAGCAGGGAAACATCTAAAACATGCAGGACAGTGTTCCCCGAGGACCAGGGTTGGGAAACATTGAGTTAGATGACCTGATAACTTCACTCTCAGGTCCGTGCATGTGTGCGCCTAAAGGTGGAATCATCATCTTAACATCCGCTTTGTAATCGTTCACAATAAATTTAAATGTGATGTGTCAACAAAAAATGTGTTTGGAATGAAGGCTACATTAATAACTATAATTTGTTTTGAAGTCTATATTGGTTAAACATGTTTTCTCTAATTCTAACTGTTTGAACTTGAGAAAACAAAAGCTGTTATGTTTCCAGATTCGCTCTGACAAAGACACAGAAGGAAGGGTGGAGTACTTCATCACAGGATATGGAGCCGACAGACCACCCTACAACCTTTTCGTGGTGGATCACAACACCGGACATGTGTACGTTACTGGCCTGCTGGACCGGGAAAAATGTGCTGTTTACAACGTAAGCCATTCTTTAAATCAATGCTTCCCAACCCCGGTTCTTGAGACGCACTGTCCTTCATGTTAGGTTCTACGGACAGCTGGGTCCGAGGACCAGGGTTGGGAAATACATCATTATCTGGTTGAGATTGTTTGGTGTATTTAATAATGATTAAGTGCTGACATATGCTTTTAGTGACAAAAGGTGTCTTCCAAATATTCACATGAATATATTTAAAAATGATTGGTATGAAACAGCATTCCAGATATCACTTGGTCTACCGATCCTAATTCTTTTTTTCTTGGTTTTTCTCTCTGATATGTGATAGCCGTCACTCCATTCAGACAGCTTGTTTTTTTTAAAGGTTGTTCTAATGTAATGACAACAAAGTCCAGTATATTTAATAAGTGCACAATTACACAATCCAGTACTTTTACAGTAGTTTTATCAGTAGATGGTCATAGAAAGTTGAAGAAACTCTGAAAAGAGTGGTTCAAGATCATAGATGGAAATACATTATGAACTCAATGTCTTTACCGGGATCATGAGCATCTGTGTAGATGTCCATTCTCACCAGGGCAGTGAAGGACTTTCCCAGTGGTAAAACCCTGGAATAAGGAGTTGCTGAGATCACACACTGTTGGAAAGAGCTGATGCTGATACATTTTTACAGCTGTCTCTGTCAATTATATTGAAATTCATTGATTCCTCCTGGAAAGACAAACTTTAAACTTCCTCCCCTGTGTTCACCTTGTTGCCTATTCATCTGCAACGTGTCTTCTTCAACTCCTCAAGAAGTTCATTCTTCAGGAGTAGCAGTGCTATGAAAAGCGCACATACCGGGGGGACACCAACATGATCCACAGACCTGCAGTCCCACCCTCTGACCATCCCAGTGTTCACCTCCACCTGTCTGTGTAGATGTTTCTGTAGTCCACCAACTAACCATGTATCAGTCTTATGTACATGGAAGTCTTAGTTCTCCAGCTTTTTCTTGCCACTGTTTTTCTCCCTCTAGCAGAGTTTTTACCTGCCGTTGTTTATGTGATAATTGATCGGGGGTCATGTTCTGGTCTCTGGAAAGATCCTAGAGACAAGTTGTTTTGTAACTTTTGTAACTTGTGTTGTAATAGATGCTGTATAAATAAAACTGAATTGAATTAAATTTAATTTAATCAGAACACATTTTCTGAGAAACATCACAAGTGGCTTTAGAAAAAGTTTATTATTGTTATTATTATTGCAAACAGTCACATATGTCATATCTCTTCTAATCCCTGCAGCTAAAAGGTGTTGCTAGATTTCTGAATGGAACCACAGCAGAGGACGACATCCCCCTGGTTATCCATGTCCTGGACCAAAACGACAACCCTCCTTCGTTTAAACTGCACACTGGGAATATTACAGAGTCAAGCAAAAAAGGTAGAGTTCAGCTTAAAACGCTTTCATTTGCCATCGACTTTCAGCCATAAGACATAGGACACACTATCCCCGTGTTTCTGAATTCTGGTCCTCGGGCCCCTCCATCCAGCTTGTTTTAGACGTTGCCTTGTATCCACACACCTGTTTTGAATTAACAGTCCTGGTCAGCTTGTCATCAAGGTCTCACTGTAGGATGAGACGAACCAGGGTTCTCGGACTCCTCGAGGACCGCTAACCTGCATGTTTTAGACGTTGCCCTGCGTTAACACACCTGAATCAAATGAATGGTCACCAGCAGCTTGTTATTGAGGTTTGCACAACTCTGTTAATGACGCAGCCACTTGTATTACAGTGTGCTGAAGCAGGGAAACATCTATCTAAAACAAGCAGCAAAGGGGGCCCTGGGGACCAAGGTTGGGGACCCCTGAACTAACATAGTAGGAGACATTCTTAAGCTAACAAACATCTGCAGCAGGAAATCAGTGAGACTTGTGTTTTTTATGTTATTCATATTGCAGTTATATATGAATGACCAACAAGTGTTTGATCATTAGTCAAGCTCTGAGAGAACTTTGAGAGAACTGACTGTCTGAGCTATTTCTGAAGATTAACATATGTATTGTTTTGCTGACTGGAGCCTTTCCCTCTCCATTTTCCCATGCTGATTAAACTGAGAACTTGCTCCACCAACAACTGTTCCTTGAAATCCTATAGAACAGCAGCATGGCTGGTAACATCCCAGTCCTGCCGCAACACGTTCAAATGTATTTACATCAAAACAACCACTGTCCCCTTCTCTTAAATCCCTTTATCCTGCCTTCTCACATACTTGCTGCTTTCATTTTTATTTGCCTGACTGATGGTGTGATCTGTTGCAGGAACTTTTGTTATGCAGATCGAAGGTAAAGATGATGATGAACCGGGAACAATTAATTCAGAGATTGTTTACAAAATCATCAGTCAGGAGCCAAAGGGAATCGGTCACATGTTCTCTTTAAATAAAAATACAGGAAAACTATCTGTGAAAGAGCCCACTCTGGACAGAGAGGTACGCTGACTGCACGACACTGCACTGCACATGTGCTTCAACATTTAAGTACAAAATATTATCAAACGCTTATTTAGCTCCAAGCTACTTTTTCACCTTGAAAATAAAACACTATTATATATATTACAGATATATATACAGATATTTTCTGCTAAATATCACAAGAGGATATGTGTTAAGGATTTTTGCTTGTATTTTACTCTGACAGAAACATGACTTCTATAAACTGATCATAACGGGAACTGATATGGGAGGAGGACCGGGAGGTCTAACAGGGACGGGAACTGTGGAGATACAGGTCCTGGACATCAATGACAACATTCCCACTCTGGAAAAATCTGAGGTAAAGAACAGGCCTAAAAGTTCTTGAAAAAATCTATACAGCAATTACAGTGTGTGACTTTGCATCCCAAACTAGAACAGACAGAAGAAGCTGATGCCAGAAGTTAATAAACCTGATGTGTAATCAGTCACACAGATTTGATTACACTGCAGTTCGCCACAGTTCATAACAGAGCTGACAATGTTCTGCTTTCCTTCTGTTCATTATCTTTATGAATAAACAATTATGTGAAGTTGCTTCCAGAACAAAAAAATATATGAAAATGGACGAATTGGCTACCAGCTGACTATTGTTTGGATGTTATGGATGTGAGACAAGCCAAGACTGAACGGGATTTTCCAAACTAGAGTCACTAAACTTTAGTCCAGCAATCATCAACCCTGGTGATGTTTCTCTGTTTCAACACACCCTGATACAAGTGGCTGCCATTGACAGATATGTGCAGACTTTGATGAGATGCTAATGAGGACCATTCGTTAAAATGAGTTTGTTGCTGCTGGCAACCGTTCAAAATGTGTAGGGCAGTAGATCCTGAGGACCAGGGATGATGACCCCTGCTTTAGTCATAGTAACAACCACCTTAACCAGGTCCTTTCCAGTCTCCAGACTCCAGTCTTCGAGAGCTGCTGTCCTGCATGTTTCATGTGTTTCCCTGCTTTAACACAACCCTGACCAACATGGCTGTGTCTTTAACAGACTGTTTGCCTGCAATAACAAACCTGATTCTAATTAATGGTCATTATTGGCTTGTCGTTAAAGTGTGCACAAGCCTGCTGATGGCACAGCCACTTGTATCAGGAAGTGTCAAAGCAGAGAAACATGCAAAACATACAGGGCAGTGGGCCCCACGGACCAGGGTTAAGAAACACTGACCTAAAGACAACCATTAATTTAAATTAGGTGTGTTATACCAGGTTAAACATGCAGCACAGCAGCCTGGTCCTCAAGGCCCACTATCCTGCATGTTTTTGATGTAACCCTGTTCTAACACTCCCGATTCTAATAAATGGGCGTCATCAAGGTCCGCATATGTCTGTTGATGACACAGCCACTTGTGTCATGGTGTGCTGAAGCAGGGTAATGTCTAAAACAGTGGCGTTCAACCCTGGTCCTCGAAAGCATCATCCAGCATCTATGTTTCCCTGCCTCAGCACACCCTGATACACATGGCTGTGTCACCAACAGACTTGTGCAGACCTTACTGCTGTGCTGATTGATAAATTAATTGGGATGCAGGGAAACATCTAAAACCTGCAGGACACCGGCCCCACCAGGCTGTAAATATGTTTATATCAGCTCTAAAGTTGGGAGTCAGTGGAGACTGACTCGCTTTTGGGGCCAGACTCTATCGGTCAGTCGAGGAGCAATGAAAGCCGATGTCTTTGCCTATGACAACATCAATAGGCAAACATTATATCTGTTTTATTACCTCTTTGTGAAAAACTATGTAAATGTGTGTTCCCATTGCAGTACAGTGGATCAGTGGATGAAAATGTTGCTGATGTGGTTGTGATGAGAATCAAAGCTCTGGACAAAGACCTTAAACCCACAGACAACTGGCTGACTGTCTTTGAAATTGCCAAAGGAAATGAGGACAATCTGTTCTCCATTGAGACGGACAAAGAAACCAACGAGGGCATCCTGAAGCTGATCAAGGTATTCAGTGTTTACATGTGCATTCTTATCATTTATTTTATGGTTTTATTTGTAATATATTTGGCTGATTTCTCTTTACTGTCCTATTTACTTTCACTCTCAATGTCATCCATCATCCGTCATCCGTCATCCGTCATCCATCATCCATCATCCGTCATCCGTCATCCGTCATCCGTCATCCGTCATCCGTCTGGATCAAATTAGCCAGTGGATTTTGAAGACGTACAAAATCTGGAACTTGGCCTGCTCATTAAGAACGTGGCTCCTTTTGTAAAGGGTGGTGCTGTACTGATGGATGTGGATGTTCTAGCTGGTGCAGGAGATGGTGCTGGAGCAGGTGCTGGAGCAGGTGCTGGTGCTGGTGCTGGAGCTGGAGCTGGAGCTGGAGCTGGAGCTGGAGCTGGAGCTGGAGCTGGAGCTGGAGCTGGTGCTGGAGCTGGAGCTGGAGCTGGAGTAGATCTGGATGTGGATGTAGACGTAGATGCAGATTTAGACTTGAATCTAGATGTTGACCTGGATGCAGGGGCAGATGTGGGTCTGGATGCAGGACTTGGTCCTGGAGGTGGGGTTAAACCTGGAGCTGGGCCTGGTGCTGGACCCGGAGCTGGGCCTGGAGTGGGTGTTGGACTTAAACCAGGCATCAAACCAGGACCAGGAACCAAGCCAAAGCCAAAAGCACCAGCAAAAAGCTATCCTATTAAGATAGCAGTGAATAATGTTCCAGAAGGTCCAGCATTTGTTCCTAGCACCAAGAACGTTCCTGTGTCTGAGGACCCAAATGAGTTCCCAGAAGATGGCATAATCACCGTGTTTGCTGCTACTGATCCAGATACAGGAAAACCAGCAGAAGATGTCACGTAAGTTCAGTGTAATTCACTTCAGCTTTATTTATACAGTACCAAATCAAATGTCATCTCAAGACACTTCAGTAATAAAGTTTAACTCATTCCAATTTGCTCCAATTAACACAAAGCCAATAAATTAATAATTGCTTTGCTAAGGAAACCACCAACTTTGATCAAAATCTGTATTGGATACAATCCCCTGTCCTGATCAAGCACCAGGTGACTGTGGAAAGGAAAAACTCCCTTTTAACATGAAGAAACTTCTGGCTGAACCAGATCCAGAAAGGACAGCCATCTGTCTTGAGTCGCTGGAGGTTGAGAGGAGATCAGTCGAAGGAGTAGATCAGTCGATCAGTAGTCGATCAGTCGAAGGAGGAAGGTCTCTACCCTCCTTACACCTCTCTCGTCTCTCTGCTTGCTTCTCTCTTCCCCTCGCTTATATCCATGTGGGACTTTCCTTATTTTCTTCTTCCACACCGGCGCTGCCTAAGTGTGGCCGATCTGGAATTAAGCTTGTTGCAGACAGGAAGTAAAACACATGCCATAAATTTTATGGCATAAAAAGACAGCATGCAAACATACATACCAAAATAAAACTGTGCTAAATCCTCACAGCACGCGAACACGACCCAATAAATCTTCCGCCTCAGAACACACGCTGTACACATTGTTACTCTTTTTATTGTCTATTGTTCCAGTTATGCCAAAGACTTTGATCCGGACAACTGGTTCACTGTTGATGAAGAGACAGCTGAGATCAAACTCAACAAGGCACCAGACAGAGAGTCGCCCTTCTTGGTGAACGGCACCTACTTCGCCAAAATTCTGGCCATAACCAAAGGTAAACATCTTTCTCAAAATCAAAGCTTACTTTTCTTATTTTACATCTATATACATCCATAATATCAATTTTATTATCAATATTTACATAAAGGGCTTTTGTTTTTCCTACAAATTATTTTTTAACTGTTTTCTAAGAAATTCTGAAATATTTATTGTAAAAGTAATGAGAGGTGTTTCAATCTATAAAATAAACGGAAGCCATTCATCCATATTCTGCCTCTTATCCTGGACTGGGTTGTGGGAGCAACTGAGCTGAGATCCCCTGACCTCTCTCCCTTACTATCTCCTCCAGTTCCTCCATGAATCAAGTGTGTTGATGCAAGAACCCATCTAAAACATATGGGACAGTGTGCCCTGAGGACTAGGGTTAGGAAACTCAAAAAAGGATTCCCTGATGATTGCAGATATTTGCCTTTTATACCTTTAATAATATCCAGTGACTGTCAGCAATGACGTTGCAGTGTGATAAGGAGCATCGTTGCAGGGTTCCAGTTGTTCACACGTAAGAATCAACTGCTAACTCCCAACAACTTGTGGATTTGCCACTGATCTATTAGTGACCTTCGCAACTGGAAAATCAGACCTGAGATCAGGTAGTATGAAAATACCCTAAGAGATGGAAACTGGAAACCTGCTAGGCCAGCAGGACTACTGTAATGGTCTGGATTTTTATATCATGTGATTTTTCTGTGAAATGTTTCACAAACTTGGCTGTTTTTGTCCTCAGACATGCCATCGAAGACGGCCACGGGAACAATAGCCATCCAAGTCACCGACTCCAACGACCACTGTCCTAGTTTGACCTCCAAACATACCAGTCTGTGCTCAGATAAAAAAAACCGTTTACGTGACTGGTTTTGATGAAGATGCCAGTCCCAACGCAGCTCCGTTCACCTTCACAATCATACCTGATGGGACAAAAGGCACCTGGGCGCCAGAAGTCATCAATGGTAAGAAAACCTGTTCAAGTTGGGAAGACGACGTTAACAAAGGTTTCTCCGTGAACGAGGAATGATTTGACTGTGGACAAAGTAGAAGACAATTAGTTGTCTGTTCACCTGACTTGCCTTCGTACAGCTGTGTGTAAAATAATTTAGTTTATAAAAATTACTAAAAGCAGATTTAAATTTCTAACGAACATGTCTGGTGTCATTTGCTCTATGAATTTTATAATCACATAACTTGTCAATGCATGCATAATGAATAACGTTATAAAATACTTTTCCTAAATGTTCTCATTATCAAAAACATAACAACTACAGAAATCATTTTTTCTTGTTTTCTTCTAATCTAGGGGCTGTGGCTCTAACCTGAAAATAAATAAATACATCTTTTACTCATCAACATGTATGCTTGTAGGAATTCTTAATAATACTCTTATATATAAAAAAAGCACTACATAATTTTATATTTTTAAAGAACAGCAAAAAATGTTGTGATTTTGAGCTACAGTTGAATTTTTTCATCTTTTCACTGCTATCAAGCCAGTCGATTTGATTGCAAAAGCTGGATATCTATATGAAGTTGTTTCACCATATCTCAATAATTCATTTCATGACTTGTTACGATCATCAGAGTCTGTAAAGCATCCATACATGCACCTGTTATCTATACCCACTTGTTTTCTATTGAGGACAGTTAGCTCCAATTATAATCATTTGTCCTCCAGCTAGAATCTATATTATTCCAATACAAATTCATGTGATATCAAATGATAAAAAACAGCAATCAAAGCACTAATAGTGGCATCATTCCTCCAGGGTGATAAATACAAGTACCAGTTTAGCATCAGTTTTAATGCCCATCCCCTCTGAAGACTGTACTGTGCCTCGAGATGACATGCCTTATGATTTTCCACAATATTCCATTAACAATAAACTACACTGACTTGATGGGAATATAAATACAACTTTTACAGCAGCACAGGTTGTTGAGGTATTACTGTGGTACTTGTGGCTGCTAGTATTACGACATTATCACCGTGTATGTTTGACATCTGTTTTTTGTCGTCTGCAGAAACGACTGTAGCGCTTCATTCTCAGGAGATGCTGTGGCCTGGTACATATGAGCTCCAGATAGAGGTGATGGATGCTCAGGGTCTGTCCTGTCCAGCCAAGGAGGTTTTTACTGTGGACGTATGCACCTGTGATGGAAGAGAGGACTGCAGCGTTAGGGCAGACAAACTAGGAAGCACGTCCTCGAAGGTCTCTGCAGGAGTCTTTGTCCCGTTCTTATCGGCATTCTGCTTACTGCTGTGTAAGTTCAACCTTCATGAATAGTACTATGTGTGCCACTTTCTTTGTATCTATCAATAAAGTAAGGATAGAGGAGCAACAGACACATACTAATAATTATTGTTACTTATTTCACAAAAGTTCACGACTGTTTATCTTACAGCCACACACTATTCAGTTGTATCCAGTGTTTGAGACACGCCATCGAACGCTTCATAAATTAAGCCCCTGAATTTGGAATGACTGTGTTACTGAAGAAAGTAACACTCTGATTTACAAACAAAATACTGTATATGTGACATAGGTCTGTGTTCTTTAATCTTGTATGATCTTTTGCTTTTATGTCTTAAAATAAAAAATGAAATATTTGCTTAAAATGTTTCCTTCTCTTTGCAGTCGTCCCTCTTCTCCTGCTGTTCTGTCAGTGTGGAGGAGCAAATACAGTTTTCCCAGACCAGTTCAAGGATCTGCCATTTGACGCCAAACAACATCTAATGTCCTATCACACTGAAGGACTAGGAGAGGATCAGGTAGGTTGGAATTTGCAGTTTCTTTTTATGGAAACAAAAGCATATCTCCTGTTTTTTGAATTCAAATCAATTCAAATCAATTCAATTCGATTCGATTCGATTCAATTCAATTCAATTCAATTCAATTCAATTCATCCATCCATCCATTATCTATACCCGCTGTATCCGTTTCCGGGTCACGGGGGTCTGTCGGAGCCTATCCCGACACATATCAGGCGAAAGACAGGGGTACACCCTGGACAGGTCGCCAGTCTATCCAGGGCCACATACAAACAACCAATCACACTCACATTCACACCTAGGGAGAATTTAGGAAGATCAATTAACCTACACTGCATGCTTTTGGACTGTGGGAGGAAGCCGGAGTACCCGGAGGGAACCCACGCAAGCACGGGGAGAACATGCAAACTCCACACAGAAAGACCCACCGGGCCGGGAATCGAACCAGGAACCTTCTTGCTGTGAGGCAACAGTGCTAACCACTAATCCACCGTGCTGCCTCAATTCAATTCAATTTAATTCAATTCAATTATATAACATCTAGTACAACACAAGTTGTCTCCAGGATCTTTCCAGAGATCCAGAACATGACCCCCGAGCAATTATTACATAAACAGCGGCAGGTAAAAACTCCCCTAGTGGGAGAAAAACCTTAAACCAAACAGTGGCAAGAAAAACTCCCCTTTAAGAGGGAAGAAATCAGGACCTGGATCATTCTGGATCATCCTGGATCATAGGGAGGGACCCTCCTGCTGAAGGCCATGAAGAACAATACCTTTAGGTTTAATATACAAAAGCACAAAGTCACAGTATTGTTGACAATGAATGTGTTTAAAAGGGAGAATTTAGTGGAAGACAGTATAGTGCAAGTCAGTCCCTGAAGACCAGTGTCTTGCAGGTTTTAGATGTCTCTTGCATCCGGTCTGCAGATGTCTTTTAATGACACAGTAATTTGAATTAGGCGTTGTTAAAGCAGGGAAACATCTAAAACATGCAGGACAGTGGACCCCGAAGACCAGGGTTAAAGACTGCTATATTAGAGCATGAATGAACAAAGAAGAGCAAGGTCATTCAAATCACAGAGCTACATGCAACTTCCTAAACTGGTGCCAAGTACTTCCCCAAATGCCCACTGGAGGCTGGCTTTCATTGCTTTAACTACGTAGTGATTACTATTTTCTGTGAATGTACCCTCGAGCTGGAGGGTAAAAAGGTGAGGGTCAATTTGGTTTGCCTTGATAAGCAGGCCAACCAATACTGGTTAGTGGTCTTCGGCTGTCATCTGGCATCCTGACCAAAGGCCTGTGACCAGCTAGTGGCCTTCAGCCAAGCAGGTAGCTATGGACTGAGCTAACAGCCAAAGAGATCTCTGGAGTATTTTGGCATTTTTTTGCCTGCTGCTGCTGCCCACTGGTCCGGCCGAGTCCCCTCGCTGGACCGTGGGTAGTCTTAGTGGTAGCTTTGACTAAAATGGCCAGAACTCAGGCAGTCCTTGGTTTGTTCTAATAATTTCACTAAAGGATGGATGGACAGATTTACAGATTTATTTTCTTATAACTATAACAAAAGCTTTGAGTTTTGAATTAACATACAGATATGAATGTCATCTTAGTACCTCACCAACATTTGATACCAATTTAACTCAAATTAACCTCTGAATTCTCCAAATAGATTTTAATCTCTCACTTTAATCTCTCCCCATTAAAAAAAAAAACAAAAAGGATTTTTTTCTTCTTAGGAACAGGAACAGGGCCATGGCCTGGGCATGTAATGAGGATGCTAAAATTACATTTCTCTCTTTCTTTCTAGGAAGTGCCTCTCCAAATAGTTCCTATTCTTCAAGGTACCAAACAAAAAACTGAGACAGCACTGGGACCAAATTTCAACTCTAATTCTTCAATAGTGGTGGACAGCTCTAAGATACAAACCTACAATGACTCTATACAGGTGTTTCTGAACACCAGCAATGACTTTGTGCACATTAACAATGATTTTTATTATGGTGATGGCACTGCTGCATACAGGCAACAACAGTCAACAAACCTGTATGGGGACATCGCCCTTCCTGACGAGTTCCTCAATAATTACTACTCAAAGGTACTGATATATTCTTTCTTTTCTCGTTTTAACAGGCTACAAGTGATTGTCACCACATCTTTCTCACAAACATGTTCACGTCACTGTTTGTTCTGGTTTTCAACCCAAACAGAAATCCGTGTTTGCTGTGACGGTGAAAGACGATCTGTTGCAGTATGGTTTTGAGGGCCAGGGCTCCTCTGCTGGCTCAGTGGGCTGCTGCAGCCTTCTGGAGTCTGACCAGGACCTGGACTTCCTCAATGACCTTGGAGCAAAGTTCAGGACTCTGGCTGAGATCTGTTCCCCTCCCGCACCGACACCCCAACCCTCCCAGACATTTACGACAACAGCTGCTGTCAAAAGCACCGTGGATGTTGCTGAACCCGCTTCAAAGCCCAGGGTTGGGCATGTGGTTGCAGCAAAGCGTTCTGACGTAAAGACAGAGAAAGTCATATCATCTACCAACATCTCTAAATCATCCGTCAACTTGGTGAGCAGCAGCTCATCCTCCATGACACGTCGTCGCTCCAGTATTCCCAAAACGGCTCATTCCTCTAACATCAGTCCTTCTGCTAAACTGTCTTATGCACCTCAGACAGTCGTCCTGCAGCAGCAGCCAGTTTACTACACCACCACCCCTGTACTGCAGCCCATGTCCTATGTTTTCTCCCAAGGAACCAGTCTTCCTGGGATGTTTCTAATCAATGGTCCCCAGGGTCCATCTGATCTTGTAGTCAGTGGAACCCAGAGCTCCGTTTCAGGGCTTGTTATCGAGAATGCTGAGGGCTCCAGAACTCTTAGTTCTGCTGGTCCCATGAATCCAGTCAGTCCAACTGTGTTGCTGCCTGATAGTCCAGCAGTTCTCCAGGGTTCAGTATCCGTGGAAGGCTGGAAAATAATGGGACAAAATCCTGATGGTAGTTATGTGTTGGCCAAGGATGAGAGTTTTCCAAACAAAGAGAAGAAGTTCAACCCAGATTCATCTCAGGACATTTTGTTTGGAGGTGCTGTCCTGGATGAAAGGGCTGCTACCCCTCAGAGGGTATTAAACTTGGCAGCCCACAGGGCTATGACCATTGCTTAGTGGGTCATTTAGGACAAATATGTTCTGGACGAATAAGACAAGTGGGTTTAGGGGCATACACTTTCTTCAGATATATGGAAGCAGTAATGCCAGAAGAAGCACAGTCTCACATTCGTTTAGCTATGATAAGTACAACTGGGACTGATCACATCAGCGTGAACTGTTTTAAAGAAAGTAATCCATTAAAGGGATCTTTTGTTTTATTTGAATTGTTGTTGTGTGAAATAGTTGTTAGTAGAATTTCCTACCAAAACAAGACAGCCTTCAGCGTGCTCTCTGTTTGGAAAATCAGAGGAATTCTGATGAGGAGCTAAGTTAACAGCTATCAGCCAACAGCTTCTCAGATTAAAGCTGCAGAAGAGCTCATTTTGAACATCTAAAACAACTCAAAATTCTCAATTTAAAAAAAACACGGCCTTTTAGTGCAGATTTTAAACCCGCATATGACCGGATCGGACGGACGAGCTCAGACACCACCGTTAAACAGCAAGGAGAAGAGTGAGCAGTTTGACCAGGCAAAGGTGGGAGAGTGTAAACACATTTAACATATTGTTGAGTGGCGTTTGAGTTGTTTTAGACATTTGAATTTGGAAAGTTGTTAACAGCTAGTTAGCTGCTTGCTGTTAGCCACCAGAATTCCTTGTCCGACTCTTCAAACCGGGAATCGTGTATTTACTGAACACAAACCACAGCACCTGTAATTACATTATAGACAACATACCATCCCTATGTCGTCATGGTTTTTGGGTGCTCTTTTGTTGTATTTGTATTTCTTTAAGAATTATACATTCAGCTCTTGGGCTGAATTGGCTGAGAAGTCTACTTTCAGGAAGATGATCAATTGTCCTAGATGCTTTCCTCTTGGGAGTTCTCTGTCTCAATGTGGAAAGTCAAACTCCAAATTGTTTGGAACTTGTTTTTAAACCTTTTCCAGAGGTGTAAATAATGGAAAAGGTCTTTCAGTGTTTTTGACAACCAACTACAAGGAAAAAACAGGTTACAACCATAAAAACTAGCGCTAACGCTCTATTGATCCGGATCCAAGAACCCATCCTGTCAGGGCGTCGCGGAGGAGTTTGTCATGACCAATTATGTGTAGATTTTAGCATCTGCAGCAGCTGTTTAAACTCATTCATTGAAGCTTCAGTTTCTCCTGAACATAAACTGATACTGCCATCTGTACGAGACGGCCTGAATGGCTTCTCGACGAGCAGCATCGCACAGCTCCCAGCTCCCAGCTCCCAGCTCCCAGCTCCCAGCTCCCAGCTCCCAGCTCCCAGCTCCCAGCTCCCAATTCAATTCAATTTTCAATTCAATTTTATTTATATAGCGTCTATTACAACACAAGTTGTCTCTAGGCGCTTTCCAGAGACCCAGAACATGACCCCCAAGCAATTATTACATAAACAACGGCAGGTAAAAACTCCCCTAGTGGAAGATAAACCGTAAGCCAAACAGTGGCAAGGAAAAACTCCCCTTTAAGAGGGAAGAAACCTGGATCAGGACCTGGATCATGAGGGGGGACCCTCCTGCCGAAGGCCAGCCGGGTAGAGCAAGAAATAAGAAAGAATAGAGACATAGAGACACCGTCAAAGGTACAAGATAGGATACAATAGTAACTATCATCAGTAGTCCAATTAGACTTCTGTGAATATGGGTGATATATGGATAGACGGTGATACAAGGGGATGAGGACTGCAGGTCGGGATGTCAGCAAACATCCAACAGACATCCACACAGACAGGTGAAGGCAGACACTGGGATGGTCAGAGGTGGAACTGCAGGTCAGCAAGCAGCTCCTGAGGCTCTGGTCCGCAGGACATGCAAAGAAGAGGAAAAGAAGGACCAGACAAGCACAAAAAACTACCAGAACAATGGACCACAATTAAGTTTATGGGATACTGTTAATAAATGAGGGTTGAGGTGAAGAAGAGACAGAGAAGGCAAAGAGAAACACAGAAGGTGAAAGGCACCACTCAGTTCTCACCACTCCCAGCTCCCAGCTCCCAGCTCCCAGCTCCCAGCTCCCAGCTCCCAGCTCCCAGCTCCCAGCTCCCAGCTCCCAGCTCCCAGCTCCCAGCTCCCAGCTCCCAGCTCCCAGCTCCCAGCTCCCAGCTCCCAGCTCCCAGCTCCCAGCTCCCAGACTCAGTCTGCCATGGCGTTTATTTACATACAGAGATTTTTTTAAGGCTGTCTTTAGTCAGGGTAAAATCATATGCCTTGAATGCAGTGATCTTAAATTCAATTCATTTAAATAATAACTTATTTATTGCCACCTGGGATCTGACATACAGTTGGCTGGGTAAAATGAGGTGGCCCAGGTTTGACATCCGGGCCTTCACTGTTTATGAATTTCCTAAAGCTTCATATCTTCAAAAAACACCTTTTTACTTACACCCTAATACTTCCACCTCACCTTACTTTGCACTTTTTGACCTTTTCTGTTTTATTTTGCCATTTTAAATCAATTTAAATTTATTTAGTTTTAATTTTACACTTATGACAAGGTGAATCTGGAATCCTGTTCTGTACTTGTAAGTTGCGCTGGATAAAGGCATTTAATGTGGAATATCTTTTTTAATCTGATTGAGCCTAAATTTGTTTGACTGTGACTCTTGAATTTTAGCTCATATCGTCTTGCTTGCCATAAATGTACATGTAAAGACGCAAATTTTGTTTGACTGGCTTAAAGAAACACAGATAAACTACGTTGGAAATCATCTGAACCTGCATGTAGGAAGTGTGGTTAAAATATTAGAATAACAGTGTAGTCTTCTTGATAGGTGATAGTTTGATAAAGCACTTTGCTTCATTACTATTTTTAGCAGTGAAAAAAGGTTATGGGAATGCCGAGTTTGATCTTTGGTTTATGTAATCAATCATAAATGTATACAGACGTTACATGTTGTCTTGTGTTTAGCAGATGTCCTTGGCCAGCTCTATATAACTCTGCTAAGATGACTTTATTTCCTTTTAATCTTTTTTTTAAAGCTGACTTGGGAGAGTGTCATATTTCTATGTGTTAATAAAATGTTTTCACAAATATTCCTTTGTTCCTTAGCATTTACATGTATACGGTACGTGTCTCTTTTTCAGGGTTAGCTATGGTTTACAGTGACGAACATCACAAGCTGGTCTTTCTGGAAGAGGTCACAGAGGTCACAGAGGTCACAGAGGTCACATGAGGTCAGGGTCCAGTACTGTGTGAGTTAGGTCACTTTAACTGGTTTTTTTAGTAGCTAAGAAAGCTTGTCTGTTTATGAGCAAGTTTCAGTTTGAACGAGAGGCAGTTTGTTCATAAGGGAGACCAGGTGATGGACCACCACTAGGAAACTCATTCATTCATTCATTCATTCATTCATTCATTCATTCATTCATTCATTCATTCATTCATTCATTCACTCACTCACTCACTCACTCACTCACTCACTCACTCACTCACTCACTCATTCATTCATTCATTCATTCATTCATTCATTCATTCATTCATTCATTCATTTGTGCATTTCTTCATACTTACTGTGACTGATTTGACAGTTTGAGCTTGTTTCACTGTCCAATCAGCATTAAGCCATGCCCCCATGCTACAGTTGTTTTTTTTTAAGTTTTGGGTGCTTTAATCATACACTTGGAAAACTCTGAATGAAGCTTAAAGTCATGTGACCCATTGATTTCTCAAGAGGAGTTTTGAAGCCTTTTTTTCTTTGTACTGAACGCAGTCATATTGTCCAGATAGCCGACAGGAACACCCCCACCATATGTCCATCAAAGTTAGCAGTGACCGGCAGCTCCTGGTGGTTCCTGAGGAGCAGTTTTGAAATCCAAATCCACTCTTCCATGTATTAACTCGATGGAAAATTTCAAATTGCTGTCACGTTTAGGTGTCAATAAACTGCTGATTGCTTCAGTGAACTTGGTAGCATGGCAATTATGATTGACAAAGTGACGACGGCTAGCCATTGGCTGAGTCAACTGTCAATCAATCATATTACAAATAAATGTATTGCTTTACAAAAGTCAGGGGCGCCCAAAGTTATTCCTCAAGGGTCATTGTCCTGAACGTTTGAGACCAACAAGCCTGATTCCAATTAATGGTCCTCATTAACTTGTTGTCAAGGTCTGTACAACTCTGTTGATGACACCGCTGACACTGTTGACAGCTGCTACAAGGAAGATAAACAGGATATTGGACAACAATTCAAGACAGCGTAGACAGAGAAGGAAATTTAACTTGCATTTAAAAAAGAGCTGATTAGACAGAACTGGGAGTCAGTATTTAACGAAGACAACACTGATAAAGCATATAACACTTTTTTGTATACCTTTAAATTATTGTATGATAGGAATTGTCCAATAAAGGAATACAATAATTCAGACACCATGGATCGCAAAGGGATTGAAAAATGCCTTAAAAAAAGAATACACTCTATAAGACCCATGTTCTTGGTCACTGCAAAGCGCCTAGAGGCAACATGTGCTGAATAGATGCTATATAAATAAAATTGAATTGCATTATAAAGATTTCATAAACTATAGAACTGAAGAAGCTGAGAATGAAGGAGACATTAATAAATGGAAATCCAAACTCCATGTTTCTGTCAGCAGTGGAGGAGAGAGAAATCATAGATATTGTAAATAAATGTCAAAACAAGGTGTCAGCTGACTGTGATGGTACAGATATGACAATAGTCAAAAAGGTGATTGAGGCAGTTGTTCAACCACTGACACACATCTGTAATCTGTCAATCAAAACTGGGACATTTCCAAAAGAAATGAAAACTGCTGAAGTCATCCCACTTTACAAAACTGGAGACAGACACCAACTCATTAATTACAGGCCTGTTTCTTTACTACCACAAATATTGTGGTGTCCACCAGAGGTCAGTATTGAGACCTAAACTCTATTCTATACATAAATGACATGCAAAGTCTAAAAAGTACTACAATTTGTTATTTTTGCTGATGGTGCAAATACTTTCTGTGTAGGGGAGGATTTAAAGCAGCCTATGGAAGAAATCACCTCAGAACTGAACAAATTAAAAAAGGTTATTTGATATAAATAATCATTAAATTTAGACAAAACAAAGTTTATGTTATTTTAAAATTGTAAGAGGAACAGTAATGCTAAAGTTGGGATAAAAAAACAAAAAAGCTAAAGCATTACATATTGTATATTACTCACTTATTTTGCCATATTGAAAATATATATATATATATATATATGTGTAGTATATAGTGTAGTATATGTAGTATATAGTGTAGTATATGTAGTATATAGTGTGATATATGGTATATAGTGTAGTATATGTAGTATATAGTGTAGTATCTTTAATGTATAGTGTAGTATATGTAGTGTATAGTGTAGTATATGTAGTGTATAGTGTAGTATATGTAGTGTATAGTGTAGTATATGTAGTATATAGTGTAGTATATGTAGTATATAGTGTAATATATGTATATATAGTGTAGTATATGTCGTATATAGTGTACTATAAGTAGTATATGTAGTATTGTAGTATATAGTGTAGTATATGTAGTATATAGTGTAGTATATGTAGTAATTATGCAGTATATGTAGATATAGTGTATATGTAGTTATATAGTGTAGTATTGTAGTATATA
>CM026206.1:28299706-28377206 GCA_014839995.1 Xenentodon cancila
CACTAGTGAGCAGGGCAGCCCCACTGGGGGCCCCGGGGAGCAATTGGGAGTTAAGGGCCTTGCTCAGTATATAGTGTAGTATATGTAGTATATAGTATAGTATATGTAGTGTATAGTGTAGTATATGTAGTATATAGTGTAGTATATGTAGTATATGTAGTGTATAGTGTAGTATATGTAGTATATGTAGTATATAGTGTAGTATATGTAGTATATAGTCTAATATATGTAGTTTATAGTGTAGTATATGTAGTATATAGTGTAGTATATGTAGTATATAGTGTAGTATATTTAGTATATGTAGTATATAGTGTAGTATATGTAGTATATAGTGTAGTATATGCAGTATATAGTGTAGTATATGTAGTATATAGTGTAGTATATGTAGTATATAGTGTAATATTAGTAGTCTATAGTGTGAATGTGTATGTGAGTATCAGTGTGTAGTTGGATGTGAATTTACAACGGTGAAATTTTGTGTTAAAATAATACTAAATTACGTTCTGCATTAGTTTATTTGTAAATATGTTTGTTTTGTCTGTTTTGTTTTCTTACAGAAAACTGGATGAATATAAAGTGTAATTATGGATAATTGGAGAAGTAGTAAAAAGAAGTTTTACTTCTTCCTTGTAAATAGATGCATTTACGAGGGGAAATGACAAGGATGTACAACCCCTCCTGCATCCCAACTAGTCTCACCATCCCTACCAGCACACAAACACAACAGTGTCTTACATTCCTGACACATCTGACAGTGTGACCATGCTTTTAATCAGTGTAACACTGTCAACAATACTATATAAAGCCTCATGCATCACATTAAATCCTGTGTTGTTGTTTTTTATTATAGAAATGGCAAAGGCAAACTTTAAAGTCAGAAGCACACAAAAAAAGATGCTGCAGGCTTCACTCAAAGGCAACTGCTTTACTGGTCGGTGGACAGGACGCCGGAGGAGGTAGAGGACAAGGCACAACCCACGTCACAGCTGAGCTCAGCGTCCAGTTTGGTCAGTACCCAGGGAATTCAAATTCAAAAACACTTTTTAAGTCATAATTAATACATTTATTATGATTCATTTTGTGGTCCATGTTTTCATTTTATTTTAAATGTGAAGCACTTAGGTCAAGCCTGGTTGTTTTAAAAGTGCTATACAAATAAAGATCACGTGATTGATTGAGTTCCTGAAGGGAAATTAAATGACATGCGCTACACCATCCAGCTTATCAACAGCCACATAGGTCTGCAAAAACACCTTGAGCAGCCAACTTATGGCCAGCAGGACTCGGGTGTCCACCCGTTCATTGAACTCCTAAAGTTCCACCAAGCACATGAGGAAGCCCAGGCTCGTGTCGATCTTTGCAGCTTAGCGGGAAGACACCACAGCCTGGGTCTGTGATGAATGTCGCCAGAAAATACATCGTGACCTGAGATGCGTAGTGACCGTTGGCAACAGCAGCTGACTCTCCCACCCACCGTCCACAGCAGAAGCCCCCAGCAGCCGTCCACAGCAGCAGTCCCCCAGCAGCAGTCACCCAGCAGCAGTCCCCCAGCAACAGTCCCCCAGCAGAAGCCCCCAGAAGCAGTACCCCAGCAGCAGTCCCCCAGCAGAAGCCCCCAGCAGAAGCCCCCAGCAGCCGTCCACAGCAGCAGTCCCCAGCAGCAGTCCCCCAGCAGCAGTCCCCAGCAGCCGTCCACAGCAGCAGTCCCCAGCAGCAGTCCCCCAGCAGAAGCCCCCAGCAGAAGCCCCCAGCAGAAGCCCCCAGCAGCCGTCCACAGCAGCAGTCCCCAGCAGCAGTCCCCCAGCAGCAGTCCCCCCTGAAGCAGTCCCCAGCAGAAGCCCCCAGCAGCCGTCCACAGCAGCAGTCCCCCAGCAGCAGTCCCCCAGCAGAAGCCCCCAGCAGAAGCCCCCAGCAGAAGCCCCCAGCAGCCGTCCACAGCAGCAGTCCCCAGCAGCAGTCCCCCAGCAGCAGTCCCCCAGCAGCGGTCACCCAGCAGCAGTCCCCCAGCAGCAGTCCCCCCAGAAGCAGTCCCCAGCAGAAGCCCCCAGCAGCAGTCACCCAGCAGCAGTCCCCCAGCAGCAGTCCCCCCAGAAGCAGTCCCCAGCAGAAGCCCCCAGCAGCCGTCCACAGCAGCAGTCCCCCAGCAGCAGTCCCCCAGCAGAAACCCCCAGCAGAAGCCCCCAGCAGCCGTCCACAGCAGCAGTCCCCAGCAGCAGTCCCCCAGCAGCAGTCACCCAGCAGCAGTCCCCCAGCAACAGTCCCCCAGCAGCAGTCCCCCCAGAAGCAGTCCCCAGCAGAAGCCCCCAGCAGAAGCCCCCAGCAGCCGTCCACAGCAGCAGTCCCCAGCAGCAGTCCCCCAGCAGCAGTCCCCCAGCAGCAGTCACCCAGCAGCAGTCCCCCAGCAGCAGTCCCCCCAGCAGCAGTCCCCCCAGAAGCAGTCCCCAGCAGAAGCCCCCAGCAGAAGCCCCCAGCAGCCGTCCACAGCAGCAGTCGCCAGCAGCAGTCCCCCAGCAGCAGTCCCCCCTGAAGCAGTCCCCCCTGAAGCAGTCCCCAGCAGAAGCCCCCAGCAGCCGTCCACAGCAGCAGTCCCCCAGCAGCAGTCCCCCAGCAGAAGCCCCCAGCAGAAGCCCCCAGCAGAAGCCCCCAGCAGCCGTCCACAGCAGCAGTCCCCAGCAGCAGGCCCCCAGCAGCAGTCCCCCAGCAGCAGTCACCCAGCAGCAGTCCCCCAGCAGCAGTCCCCCCAGAAGCAGTCCCCAGCAGAAGCCCCCAGCAGCCGTCCACAGCAGCAGTCCCCCAACAGCAGTCCCCCAGCAGAAGCCCCCAGCAGAAGCCCCCAGCAGAAGCCCCCAGCAGCAGTCCCCCAGCAGCAGTCCCCCAGCAGCAGTCCCCCCAGCAGCAGTCCCCCAGCAGAAGCCCCCAGCAGAAGCCCCCAGCAGAAGCCCCCAGCAGCCGTCCACAGCAGCAGTCCCCAGCAGCAGTCCCCCAGCAGCAGTCCCCCAGCAGCAGTCACCCAGCAGCAGTCCCCCAGCAGCAGTCCCCCCAGCAGCAGTCCCCCAGCAGAAGCCCCCAGCAGAAGCCCCCAGCAGCCGTCCACAGCAGCAGTCCCCAGCAGCAGTCCCCCAGCAGCAGTCCCCCCAGAAGCAGTCCCCAGCAGAAGCCCCCAGCAGCAGTCCCCCCAGAAGCAGTCCCCAGCAGAAGCCCCCAGCAGCCGTCCACAGCAGCAGTCCCCCAGCAGCAGTCCCCCAGCAGAAGCCCCCAGCAGAAGCCCCCAGCAGAAGCCCCCAGCAGCCGTCCACAGCAGCAGTCCCCAGCAGCAGTCCCCCAGCAGCAGTCCCCCAGCAGCAGTCCCCCCAGAAGCAGTCCCCAGCAGAAGCCCCCAGCAGAAGCCCCCAGCAGCCGTCCACAGCAGCAGTCCCCAGCAGCAGTCCCCCAGCAGCAGTCCCCCCAGAAGCAGTCCCCAGCAGAAGCCCCCAGCAGCCGTCCACAGCAGCAGTCCCCCAGCAGCAGTCCCCCAGCAGAAGCCCCCAGCAGAAGCCCCCAGCAGAAGCCCCCAGCAGCCGTCCACAGCAGCAGTCCCCAGCAGCAGTCCCCCAGCAGCAGTCCCCCCAGAAGCAGTCCCCAGCAGCAGTCCCCCAGCAGCAGTCCCCAGCAGCAGTCCCCCAGCAGAAGCCCCCAGCAGAAGCCCCCAGCAGCAGTCCCCCCAGCAGCCGTCCACAGCAGCAGTCCCCCAGCAGAAGCCCCCAGCAGCAGTCCCCCAGCAGCAGTCCCCCAGCAGCAGTCCCTCAGCAGCAGTCCCCCAGAAGCAGTCCCCCAGAAGCAGTCCCCCCAGCAGCAGTCCCCCAGCAGCAGTCCCCAGCAGCCGTCCACAGCAGAAACCCACAGCAGCAGTCCCCCCTGCAGCAGTCCCCCAGCAGCAGTCCCCCAGCAGAAGCCCCCAGCAGCCGTCCACAGCAGCAGCCCCCAGCAGCAGTCCCCCAGCAGCAGTCCCCAGCAGCAGCCCCCAGCAGCAGCCCCCAGCAGCAGTCCCCAGCAGCAGTCCCCCAGCAGCAGTCCCCAGCAGCAGTCCCCCAGCAGCAGTCCACAGCAGCAGTCCCCCTGCAGCAGTCCACAGCAGCAGTCCCCCTGCAGCAGTCCCCCCGCAGCAGTCCCCAGCAGCAGTCCCCAGCAGCCGTCCACAGCAGAAGCCCCCAGCAGCCGTCCACAGCAGCAGTCCCCCTGCAGCAGTCCCCAGCAGCAGTCCCCCAGCAGAAGCCCCCAGCAGCAGTCCCCCAGCAGCAGTCCCCAGCAGCAGTCCCCCAGCAGCAGTCCCCAGCAGCAGTCCCCAGCAGCCGTCCACAGCAGAAGCCCCCAGCAGCCGTCCACAGCAGCAGTCCCCCTGCAGCAGTCCCCCTGCAGCTGTCCCCAGCAGCAGTCCCCAGCAGCTGTCCACAGCAGCAGTCCCCCTGCAGCAGTCCCCCTGCAGCTGTCCCCAGCAGCAGTCCCCAGCAGCTGTCCACAGCAGCAGTCCCCCAGCAGCAGTCCCCCAGCAGCAGTCCCCAGCAGCAGTCACCCAGCAGCAGTCCTGCAGGTGTCTTCACTACCTCTCTCCATAACAGCAACTCTGCCACTGCTGCTACTGTTGTTTCCTCCCCCTTCCTCTGCAGCAGGTTCTCGACTGCTGCCTCACAGGGGTCACTGGCTCGTTTACTCTCTGTGATTCTTTGCAGGCATCCGACAGGCCCAGGTGAGTTGCAGGCTGAGGGCAAGAAGATCGTGACCACCACACCTGCACAGCCTGCAGTTCCAGGAAGCTCTTTTCTTTTCTCTTTGACACTACATGGATTGATTGTAAGTAATTTGCTCACAAGTATACTTTTTCAGTAGTGGTGTCCAAAGTCCTTCTGGACCAGCCTTGTTCAGTCCAGACGTCTCCTTCATCGGCCTTCAGTTCGTTAAAATTTGCCAACACTGATTTTTAACATTTAACATAGTTGCCAGCTGGTAACTGGTAATGCTAGTTAGTGGCATTTTGTACATTGGCCAGACTGCGTCAAAAAATTCACTAAATATGGGGAAATCAACCAGACAGTGTTGGGAGCGTAAACTATATAAAACAATGGAGTAAGCATTCGGTCACATGACCCGCTGGTTTCCGAAAGCTGGTTTTGAAGCCTGTCTTTCTTAGTTTGGGTCTTGCTCCTGGCTCCTTCAGCCGAACCCCGCCAAAGTTTCTGCAGAGCTGCCGTCAGACCTTTACATCAAAAATATCATTTTATCATTGTGCCGGGATGTTGACCCGACACTGAAATCAAACATGACTGACGCTGGGTTAATAGAAATGGGTGGTTGCTTACCATAGCGTGGTAGAATGATAACAGCAAGTATTGGCTGAGCCGACTCTCAGTCATATTAGAAATACAGTTAATGCTTCATAAATAAATAAATGTCCCCCAGCAGAAGGTCCTGACAAGGTCCAAAAAAAATCCACGCCCTCAGAGTTACCATGGGTGTGAAATCAAATGATTGTAAATATGTTTATTTCAGCTCTTAAGTTGTCACTTTTGGAGCCAGACTATCGCTCAGTCGAGGAACTGCAACAGATCTTAGTTCTGCATGAGCTTCAACCCGGAGGCGAGGTGGTTGGCGCTTGGTTGTGGTTTGGGTGGGTGTTCAGACGTCCAACAGGACTGTTTCAGAAAGATGGTCTCGTGTCATTTTGTTTTGGTATCTACAACTGTCCAGTCACGACTGTCTAATATGAGAAAGCCCGCCTCTTTTTCCCAGCAGGTTTGTGTGTTTCACACAGATCGTATGATTGGATGGTATCGATCAGACCCAGACTGGACCACACTAAAGACGGATGAGTGAATACAGGTGTGTACTTGTACACAGCAGCATTCTAAGATGGGGTTGACATGTTTTTGTCTCCATTGTCTCCAGTTTTGGCCCTCAGCTTCCACCCGTGAACTTCTCATGTGGGTGAAAGGTCAGGGGTCACTAACGTCTAAGTTCAGAAATGCTCTCTGTGACTTTGTGGGTACAGCTACAAGGCTTCCCTAACACGTAACACGTAAACCAGTGTTTCCCAGTTCTGGTCCTCGGGACCCCCTGTTCTGCATTAGATGACAGGTGTCTGACTCTGGTCCTCGAGGGCCGCTGTCCTGATGTTTCAGCTGTTATCCTGCTTCAGCACACCGCGATACAAGTCATTAACGGAGATACCCCCGCTAATCCGGACCGTTAATAAGAATCAGGTGTGATGATGCGGGGAAACATCTAAAACGAGCTGGGTAGTGTCCCTCGAGGACCGGAGCCGAACACCCGTGGTTTACCACACAAACCTTTACAAGAGTCACTGCTAGTTCAGAATACAGCTGTTCATAAGACCTCGTCTTTTGCAGAGCACATTACAGACATCCTCAGGCAGTGAAAGTCTTCTGTAACCGAGGTGCACTGGTACTCGAGAGCCAGTCTACTACATGTTTTAGATGTTTCTGTGATTCAACACGCCTGATTCTAATCAGTAGTCGTCAGCAGCATGTCATCACGGTCTACGCAACTCAAGGACTGTCGACGACCGACTGCGCACCCCTGTATGTCGAGGGAGTTTTGTTTATTTAATAAGCACGCAAAAAAAGGAAGAAGAAGAAGTTCAAAAATCCCATTAAGAGTAAAAAGAAACACGGAAGAAAAAAAGAATCCCAAAAAACATTTTATTGAAAAAAAAAAAAGAGTTTATGTTGCAAACCCCAAGCATATAAAACATGCAGGGCAGGGGTACAGGAGGGGTACTGGACTTGGGGAACCAAGTGGTGGATGTTTTCTTTTTAAATCACTGCCTGATACAAGTGGCTGTGCCATTAACTGAGTTGTGCAGACCTTGATGACAAGTTGATGGTCATTAATTTAAATCAGGTGTGTTAAAGCTGGGGCCAGGGTGGGAGACTCCTGCTTTATATGAACTCATCTGCTGTGGATCATAAAGTTCACTGAAATCAATCAAGAAAAACCAAGACATTTTTGTTTTATTTAAGCTGGCTGGAAAAATGTTTATTTTAGCAGGATGTAGAACAGTGACCTTCCTTCCTGGTCCCTAAGAGCCACTGTCCTGCGTGTTTTAGATCAGCGGTGTTCCACCCCGGTCCTCGAGAGCCCCTATCCAGCATGTTTCAGATGTTTTCCTGCACCAACACACCTGATTCTAATTTTCATTTCATTTCATTTTCGTTGTCAGCTTGTCAAAAACTGCAGTACTGTTGGGTGTGAGTGGGACAGAGATGGCTAACGAGTGCTGCCAAGGCGGACACCCAGACTCTTAACATGAGGAGAGGAAAAAAAACAAACAAACTGCCATGTCCAAAAATGGTCCACCAGTTCCCTCTCCTCAGTGTCTTGTCTATCACTGATACACCCAACAACTGCAGAGTAATCTGCATATTTCTGCAGATGACAGGACTTCAACTTGTACTGGAAGTCTGAGGTGAACAGCGTGAAGAGGAGTGGTGAGAGTACAGTTCCCTGTGGTGCTCCTGTGCTGCTGACCACCTGGTCAGACACACAACCATTCAGTCTCACAAACTGTGGTCAGTTTGTGAGGTGATTGTGGAGGCATCCACCCGCTTACTCAGTTGGGTTAGTTAAAGTACCACCAGGACTTTAATGATGTGAGATGTTACATGTCTATAGTCATTAAGAGAAGCTGGATGAGATCTTTTTGGTTGTGGAACAAGGCAGGGTGTCTTCTACAGCACTGGAACCTTCTCTTGGTTCAGGCTGAGCTGCTGCAGAATCCTACATAGCTGTCCAAACAGGGTTTCAGGACTCTGGGGTTATTGTGATCTGGGTCTGCAGTCTTGTTCCAATTCAGTCTCTCCAGTTGCCTCTTTACCTGACTGCTAGAGACAGACAGGTAGGAGGAGGGTGGTAGGAGGCAATCATGGAGCAACAGCAAGATCCATGACTGAGGTTGAAGATGAAACGGCTCAGGTGTGACAGGGAAGCTGTGGGTCCAGAGGGGATGGCAGGTCAGTTTTGATAGATAATAAATCAAGGCATGTTTCTCTGATCTCGGATTGCCCATCCCAGATCTAAAACATGCAGGACTGTAGATCTTGAGGACCAGGGTTGGGGACTGCTGATGTTGGAGTTGGGGGTAAATCTTGGAGTCAAACTTGGAACGTGTGTCTTTCAACAAAGAGAACAAAAAGTTCAAATTCACACGTGTACCGCTTCACTACTCAGGACTGAAGAATTACTGTGTACAGTCTGAGGGGAAACATTATTGCCACACTCACACTAAAATAGTTTCAGTAGACTTAAAAAAAAAATTAAATTACAGCTTTTTTCTCTCATTCTGCTTTCAGCAGCTCATGGTGATCTGCAACACACACACACACACACACACACACACACACCCACACACACACACACACACACACACACACACAGCAACTGCTAAATCTGCTGAAAATATAACATGCTCTTTCAGTTGAACATCAACGACGGTAACTGCCTGCAGCTGATTTATGACTGGATGTTTAGGGACAAGACGTTAAATCACTTCATAGCTCTTTGTGAAACAAGCACACATCATAACTGCAGTTCCCAGGTGTGTGTTCCCTACATGAGAAGAGTAGCATCTCTCTTTTCATTTTGAAAAAGCTGCGACTGCATCATTTTTAATGTTTTGTACCAAAACGAAACCAGCAGTTTTACTTTTCACTTTGCTTTTATGAAGTGGTCGGCATCGTACCAATAACTAAAGTAAACCGTTGGGTTTCCTAAGTAAACTACACTGTTAAAGAAAATACCCAGACAGAGACAAATATGTATAAGTTTTGATCGTGGAATACTGTAAAGCTTTTCAAGGCTGGCTAGCCAAAGACTGTCGTCCAACTAGTAAAAGTTGTCCCACAGAAGGGTAACTCAGCTGGAGCAGCCTGGATCTTTTCAGGTTGGTCTTTCAGGTCAGGGGGTGAAGGTGGCCTGGCCAGAGCAATTTGCAGCACATTCATCTATAGAAAAGTTTGAGTTTTCTACTGTGTGCTGCACTGCTATGCAGGTGTTTGATCCTGAGGCCTAATATCTACGTGACAGTAAGTGACAGACACACCTTTAAGAGACATGAAGGTACGTGACAAGTTTTAAAGCTGTATAGAGACAGGGAGCAGTGAGGGGAGGAGGTTGTACAACATGAGTGGGGCACAGTTGTGAGGGGAGGGATGGAAGTGTAGACAAAAAAGTCTACACTTAGACACTGAGTAAGAGACGCTGCTGTGGCTGTGACTGTGGCTTACCTGCACTTATGGATCGCTTCTCCCGCCCAGAAGTGTGCCTGCTGTTTCTGTTAGTACTGTTCTCGGTGAGTACTCACTCTAAACCAGAGGTCAGCAACCCTAGTGCTCAACTGCACCTGTCCTGCATGTTTTAAATGTGTCCCAGAGGACATGAGCTGGCTCTAACTTGTGTTGTTTGGGCCATATGTGGTCCAGCTGCCATTAGTTGGCTTTGCCATTATGGTTATGGGAGCCAAGCACGACTGAAAGATCTAAAGAAAATGTAAATCTAAGCCAGTGTTTCCCAACACTGGTCCTCGGGGCACTCTGTCCTGCATGTTTAAGCTGTTATCGTGTTTCAGCACGCTGTGATACAAGTGTCCGTGTCAATAACAGAGCTGTACAGAGCTTGATGACAAGCTGTTGAATTGACCTGCTGTTTAATCAGGCGTGTTGATGCAAGACAACATCTAAAACAAGAAGGCCACTGGCCCTCGAGGACCAGACTTGAAGAGTCTTGCTTTAAGTTAACCTTTTTTTTTTTTTTTTCTTCTTCTTTTTCCCCCCTTGTTTGCACATATATTATTGGTTTGATACCAAATTGGTAAGACCCAAAGAAATATATATATGCATTTTAATCTGTAATCAAGGGGTTTTTTTTTTGTGTGTGTGTGTGTGTGTGTGTGTGTGCAGTGTGTGTGCAGATGTGTACTCTTCACCGGCCCTAATGACAGTCTGATTATTTCTTTTATTAATCCCTAAGTAGAGCGAAGTACAAAAGAAAAAAAAAAAGAAAAGAAAGAGAAAAAATAAAAGACAAAAAAGTAAAAATAAATAAATAAGTAACTAAATTCTGCCAGAGAGGGCCAAACTCACCGGGTGTGGTGTGTGATCAAATCAGAAAAGCAAATAGAAAGAGAGAAAGAGAGAGACGAGACAGTGGTGGTGCAGTGTGGTGCCGATGTTGTGCTGTGTGTAAAAAAAAAAGGAAATAAAAATGTTGATGATGACAATGACACCTGCTTTAATCTGACATAACATTCAAGAATAAAAATAATAATAATTATAAGCAGGTTATTGTAATGATTTTAAAACATCCATCCATCATCTATACCCGCTTACTCCTTCCTGGAGGAAGTGTCTGGGGAGAGGGAGGTCTGGGCATCTCTGCTAGACTTCTGTCCCAGCAACCCGGATAAGTGAGTGAAGATGGATGGATTTTTTATTTGAAATAGAACTTTCTTTTAAGAAAATAATGTCCAAAGACTAATAAAATACTAATATAAATAGAATACTTACCAGATAAAATGGTAAAACCTATTTAAAAAAAGAGAGAAAAAAGCTACAATCTGATTAATTAAAATGTAAGAATAGGGTATATTTTTGTCATGTTTTTGAGCACAGCCATTACGCCACTTTATTTACGCCCTAATAGGAAGATGAATAGAGATCATTCAATGCCAGCTGATGGACCACGCTGAGAATGTTCTCCACAACACAGTCAGCATGTTTACAAGCACAGCTTTGTCAAGTTAAGGTTGTAGCTCAACTATGCTGTTTAAATAGACACGTTCATTGTCCCACTACACATGCATGAGAAGATAATTGATTAATCAATCAAAGTGTGTCACATTCTACCACCACAGGTGACATTAGCGCCCACTTTCCAGTTGTTAACATTGAGCTTTTTCAGTTATTCTATTACAGTGCACACCAAAACAACAAAAGTTAAAAAAACAAAAAAAAAATGGACAAACATAATGAATTGTACATTTTATATGTTCTGTAGACTTTAGTTTTACTCAACTTCAACTTCATTATCTTGGTGTGTTTAGTCAGTTTATGAGAAGAGCATTTGAAAACCACAACGTCAGTCAAATGAATGCAACAACTCTTTTTCTTCTTTTTTCCTCTATCATGTAAACGTGCTGAGAGAGCAAACAACAGGTTCTTTACAGACTGGAACGTGAGATCCTTCCTGGAAACAACAATAACATATTACAATGACTCTTTAAAGAGACTTCCTTACTCACAGTTAGTAAATAATTTAAATTTGGGGATTAATAAAGCATTAAATCGAATGAATCAAGGGTTTCAATTTCAGTTTTATTTATATGGGATCTATTACAACACAAGTTTTCTCTAGGATGTTTCCAGAAACCCAGAACATGACCCCTGAGCAATTATTACATAAACTGTGGCAGAACCAGAACTTCCGCAGTTGGATTTCAGATCATATAAGGTCTGTCCAGTTCCTTTCCACATCTCGAGAACTGTAAAACTGCGTAAACCTACATATCTAACAGAGTAATCAGACTGATGGTCCTGTCTTACCCATAACAATCTTGTCCATGTTTGCAGATGAACAATGTTGAGGCGAAAGAGAAGAAGATGAAGGCGCCGAGGAGGGTGAGGAGAGAGTGGATCCTTCCGGCTGCCAAACTGACGGAGAACAATGACTACACCCATCTGGAATTCATTGCAAAGGTTATATGGATCAACTTGATTTACGGTTAAGCACATGATGGCACAATGATGCATTAGAAAGGCGCCTGAGTGAGCATCGGCAACCTGAAAGAATGAGATGTAGTCACTGGTATCCCACTAACCTTGGAGTGAACAAACTGGTTTCCATTTGAATAGAGATGTGGAGATGTTTGTCAGTTCAAGCAAAGCTTTTGCATGAGCTTCAGGCAGATACAGATTTCACTGAGCATATTTTTCAACGGTGGGGAGGCAGCCAAACAAATCTCCTTTTAGGCACAAAACCATGAAAATCAATTTTTTATAATAAAAGATTGGCATCTTTACATTTTGGTGGAAAACGTTGTCATTTTGCCACAAATTGTCATAATATTTTTAAATGTCTGTGACATGTTTAGAATAAAGACCACATTTATAGCAATGATGTGGATATCAACTGAACCAAACTTTACTTTTTTACTCTACAAACTTAACTTTTTTTAAATCGACACTGTTTTTTCCCAGATTCGCTCTGACAGGGAACAAGAAGAAAAGGTGGAGTACTTCCTCACCGGAGCAGGTGCTGATCGACCTCCCTACAATCTTTTTGTCGTTGATCGTAACACTGGATTTGTACGTGTTACTGGCATGCTGGACCGGGAAAAATGCCCATCCTACCATGTAAGCCATTCTTTAACTACTACATGGTCGATTATTGATTTCTGTAAAATATACGGTTCTGATAGATGTCTCTGCTGATGACAGGTGTGTTCCAAATATTCATGTAAACATATTTGAAAATTCTGTTAAACAAAAGCTTGCAGTACCTTTGCTGGACACATTTTTTCCTTTTCTCAACAATTTTTTTTTTCAGATTTCTCAGCGTAATGTGTGATCTAGTAAGGTCAAGCCCGTTGTTTCCTAACCCCGGTCCTCGGGGTCCACTGTCCTTCATGTTTTAGATCAGTGTTTCCTAACCCCGGTCCTCGGGGTCCACTGTCCTTCATGTTTTAGATCAGTGTTTCTTAACCCCGGTCCTCGGGGTCCACTGTCCTTCATGTTTTAGATCAGTGTTTCTTTACCCCGGTCCTCGGGACCCATGTCCTTCATGTTTTAGATCAGTGTTTCTTTACCCCGGTCCTCGGGACCCATGTCCTTCATGTTTTAGATCAGTGTTTCCTAACCCCGGTCCTCGGGGTCCACTGTCCTTCATGTTTTAGATCAGTGTTTCTTTACCCCGGTCCTCAAGACCCACTGTCCTTCATGTTTTAGATCAGTGTTTCCTAACCCCGGTCTTCGGGACCCATGTCCTTCATGTTTTAGATCAGTGTTTCCTAACCCCGGTCCTCGGGACCCATGTCCTTCATGTTTTAAATCAGTGTTTCTTAACCCCGGTCCTTGGGGCCTACTGTCCTTCATGTTTTAGATCAGTGTTTCTTAACCCCGGTCCTCGGGGTCCACTGTCCTTCATGTTTTAGATCAGTGTTTCTTTACCCCGGTCCTCAAGACCCACTGTCCTTCATGTTTTAGATCAGTGTTTCCTAACCCCGGTCCTCGGGGCCCACTGTCCTTCATGTTTTAGATCAGTGTTTCCTAACCCCGGTCTTCGGGACCCATGTCCTTCATGTTTTAGATCAGTGTTTCCTAACCCCGGTCCTCGGGACCCATGTCCTTCATGTTTTAGATCAGTGTTTCTTTACCCCGGTCCTCGGGGCCCACTGTCCTTCATGTTTTAGATCAGTGTTTCCTAACTCTGGTCCTCGGGGCCCATGTCCTTCATGTTTTAGATCAGTGTTTCTTTACCCCGGTCTTCGGGACCCACTGTCCTTCATGTTTTAGATCAGTGTTTCCTAACTCTGGTCCTCGGGGGCCACTGTCCTTCATGTTTTAGATCAGTGTTTCTTTACCCCGGTCCTCGGGGCCACTGTCCTTCATGTTTTAGATCAGTGTTTCCTAACTCTGGTCCTCGGGACCCATGTCCTTCATGTTTTAGATCAGTGTTTCTTAACCCCGGTCCTCGGGGCCCACTGTCCTTCATGTTTTAGATCAGTGTTTCCTAACTCTGGTCCTCGGGACCCATGTCCTTCATGTTTTAGATCAGTGTTTCTTAACCCCGGTCCTCGGGACCCATGTCCTTCATGTTTTAGATCAGTGTTTCCTAACTCTGGTCCTCGGGGCCCACTGTCCTTCATGTTTTAGATCAGTGTTTCCTAACTCTGGTCCTCGGGTGCCACTGTCCTTCATGTTTTAGATCAGTGTTTCTTTACCCCGGTCTTCGGGACCCACTGTCCTTCATGTTTTAGATCAGTGTTTCCTAACTCTGGTCCTCGGGGGCCACTGTCCTTCATGTTTTAGATCAGTGTTTCTTTACCCCGGTCCTCGGGGCCACTGTCCTTCATGTTTTAGATCAGTGTTTCCTAACTCTGGTCCTCGGGGGCCACTGTCCTTCATATTTTAGATCAGTGTTTCTTAACCCCGGTCCTCGGGACCCATGTCCTTCATGTTTTAGATCAGTGTTTCCTAACACTGGTCCTCGGGACCCATGTCCTTCATGTTTTAGATCAGTGTCTCTTAACCCCGGTCTTCGGGATCCATGTCCTTCATATTTTAGATCAGTGTTTCTTAACCCCGGTCCTCGGGGGTCACTGTCATTCATGTTTTAGATCAGTGTTTCTTAACCCCGGTCCTCGGGACCCATGTCCTTCATGTTTTAGATCAGTGTTTCCTAACCCCGGTCCTCGGGGGCCACTGTCATTCATGTTTTAGATCAGTGTTTCTTAACCCCGGTCTTAGGGACCCATGTCCTTCATGTTTTAGATCAGTGTTTCCTAACCCTGGTCCTCGGGGGCCACTGTCGTTCATGTTTTAGATCAGTGTTTCTTAACCCCGGTCCTCGGGGTCCACTGTCCTTCATGTTTTAGATCAGTGTTTCTTAACCCCGGTCCTCGGGACCCATGTCCTTCATGTTTTAGATCAGTGTTTCCTAACCCCGGTCCTCAGGGGCCACTGTCATTCATGTTTTAGATCAGTGTTTCTTAACCCCGGTCCTCGGGACCCATGTCATTCATGTTTTAGATCAGTGTTACTTAACCCCAGTCTTCGGGACCCATGTCCTTCATGTTTTAGATCAGTGTTTCCTAACCCCGGTCCTCGGGAGCCACTGTCCTTCATGTTTTAGATCAGTGTTTCCTAACCCCGGTCCTCGGGACCCAAGTCCTTCACGTTTTAGATCAGTGTTTCCTAATCCCGGTCTTCGGGACCCATGTCCTTCATGTTTTAGATCAGTGTTTCTTAACCCCGGTCCTCGGGACCACTGTCCTTCAGGTTTTAGATCAGTGTTTCCTAACTCTGGTCCTCGGGGGCCACTGTCCTTCATATTTTAGATCAGTGTTTCTTAACCCCGGTCCTCGGGACCCATGTCCTTCATATTTTAGATCATTGTTTCTTAACCCCGGTCCTCGGGGGCCACTGTCATTCACGTTTTAGATCAGTGTTTCTTAACCCCGGTCCTCGGGACCCATGTCCTTCATGTTTTAGATCAGTGTTTCCTAACCCCGGTCCTCGGGGGCCACTGTCCTTCATGTTTTAGATCAGTGTTTCTTAACCCCGGTCCTCGGGACCCATGTCCTTCACGTTTTAGATCAGTGTTTCTTAACCCCGGTCTTCGGGACCCATGTCCTTCATGTTTTAGATCAGTGTTTCTTAACCCCGGTCCTCGGGGGCCACTGTCCTTCATGTTTTAGATCAGTGTTTCCTAACTCTGGTCCTCGGGTGCCACTGTCCTTCATATTTTAGATCAGTGTTTCTTAACCCCGGTCCTCGGGACCCATGTCCTTCATGTTTTAGATCAGTGTTTCCTAACACTGGTCCTCGGGGGCCACTGTCCTTCATATTTTAGATCAGTGTTTCTTAACCCCGGTCCTCGGGACCCATGTCCTTCATGTTTTAGATCAGTGTTTCCTAACCCCGGTCCTCGGGGGCCACTGTCCTTCATGTTTTAGATCAGTGTCTCTTTACCCCGGTCCTCGGGACCCATGTCCTTCATGTTTTAGATCAGTGTTTCCTAACTCTGGTCCTCGGGGGCCACTGTCCTTCATATTTTAGATCAGTGTTTCTTAACCCCGGTCCTCGGGGGCCACTGTCGTTCATGTTTTAGATCAGTGTTTATTAACCCCGGTCCTCGGGGTCCACTGTCCTTCATGTTTTAGATCAGTGTTTCTTAACCCCGGTCCTCGGGACCCATGTCCTTCATGTTTTAGATCAGTGTTTCCTAACCCCGGTCCTCGGGGGCCACTGTTATTCATGTTTTAGATCAGTGTTTCCTAACCCCGGTCCTCGGGACCCATGTCATTCATGTTTTAGATCAGTGTTTCTTAACCCCGGTCTTCGGGACCCATGTCCTTCATGTTTTAGATCAGTGTTTCCTAACCCCGGTCCTCGGGAGCCACTGTCCTTCATGTTTTAGATCAGTGTTTCCTAACCCCGGTCCTCGGGACCCAAGTCCTTCACGTTTTAGATCAGTGTTTCCTAACCCCGGTCTTCGGGACCCATGTCCTTCATGTTTTAGATCAGTGTTTCTTAACCCCGGTCCTCGGGACCACTGTCCTTCATGTTTTAGATCAGTGTTTCCTAACTCTGGTCCTCGGGGGCCACTGTCCTTCATATTTTAGATCAGTGTTTCTTAACCCCGGCCCTCGGGACCCATGTCCTTCATATTTTAGATCAGTGTTTCCTAACCCCGGTCCTCGGGGGCCACTGTCATTCACGTTTTAGATCAGTGTTTCCTAACCCCGGTCCTCGGGACCCATGTCCTTCATGTTTTAGATCAGTGTTTCCTAACCCCGGTCCTCGGGGGCCACTGTCCTTCATGTTTTAGATCAGTGTTTCTTAACCCCGGTCCTCGGGACATATGTCCTTCACGTTTTAGATCAGTGTTTCTTAACCCCGGTCTTCGGGACCCATGTCCTTCATGTTTTAGATCAGTGTTTCTTAACCCCGGTCCTCGGGGGCCACTGTCCTTCATGTTTTAGATCAGTGTTTCCTAACTCTGGTCCTCGGGGGCCACTGTCCTTCATATTTTAGATCAGTGTTTCCTAACTCTGGTCCTCGGGGGCCACTGTCCTTCATATTTTAGATCAGTGTTTCTTAACCCCGGTCCTCGGGACCCATGTCCTTCATGTTTTAGATCAGTGTTTCCTAACTCTGGTCCTCGGGGGCCACTGTCCTTCATATTTTAGATCAGTGTTTCTTAACCCCGGTCCTCGGGACCCATGTCCTTCATGTTTTAGATCAGTGTTTCCTAACTCTGGTCCTCGGGGGCCACTGTCATTCATGTTTTAGATCAGTGTTTTCTAACCCCGGTCCTCGGGGGCCACTGTCATTCATGTTTTAGATCAGTGTTTCTTAACCCCGGTCCTCGGGACCCATGTCCTTCATGTTTTAGATCAGTGTTTTCTAACCCCGGTCCTCGGGGTCCACTGTCCTTCATGTTTTAGATCAGTGTTTCTTAACCCCGGTCCTCGGGACCCATGTCCTTCATGTTTTAGATCAGTGTTTCCTAACCCCGGTCCTCGGGGGCCACTGTCATTCATGTTTTAGATCAGTGTTTCTTAACCCCGGTCCTCGGGACCCATGTCATTCATGTTTTAGATCAGTGTTTCTTAACCCCGGTCTTCGGGACCCATGTCCTTGATGTTTTAAATCAGTGTTTCCTAACCCCGGTCCTCGGGGGCCACTGTCATTCATGTTTTAGTACAGTGTTTCTTAACCCCGGTCTTTGGGACCCATGTCCTTCATGTTTTAGATCAGTTTTTCCTAACCCCGGTCCTCGGGGTCCACTGCCCTGCATGTTTTAGATGTTACCCTGCTTCAGCACACCGTGATACAAGTAGCTGTGTCATCAACAGAGTCGTCCAGACCTTGATGACAAGCTGATGACAACCATTAATTTGAATCAGGTGTGTTGAAGCAGGGTAACATCTAAAACCTGCAGGACGGTGCCCCGAGGACCATGGTTGGGAAACACTGGTCTTACATGCAGAAAACAATGAACTTCTTGAACCCAACGTGACAGTGGTGGGGCCAGAATGACATGCCAGAGCTTGTGAGTTATGAGCTCTTGTTCACTGATCTTATCAGTGAACTGAAACGTAAATGAAAGTGCTTCAGGTCTTTCCTGAAACTTATCAGTCTGAAAGGCATTCACAGCACAGTGGGAAAAATACAGTAAAAAACGAAGACATGTGAAGACATCCGCATGTTTTAGATCTTTCTCTGCACCAACACCTAACTCTAATTAACAGTCTCAGTCAGACATCAAGGTCTGCACAGCTCTGTTGATGACACAGCTACTTGCATCACGGTGTGCTGAAGCAGGGCACCGTCTAAAACATGCAGAGCAGTGGGCCCTGAGGACCAGGGTTGGGGACCACTGTTGTAAGGGACCAGTGGAAAACAGTCTAATGCTGTCACATCTCTTCATGTTATATCTACAGCTAAAAGGCATTGCGAGATTCCTGAATGGGACCACAGCAGAGGATGAGATTCCACTGGTTGTCACTATCCTGGACCAGAATGACAACCCTCCTTACTTTGAGCTGCACACTGGGAATATTACAGAGGCAAGCAAAAAAGGTAGAATTCCACATAAAACACCAGTATCCTCCGTCAGCTATCTACTGTGAGATAGGATGCACAACATTCATGTTCTTCAAGTGATGTATCCCACAACCATCTGCCCTGCATGCTTTACATGCTTTACAACAGTGTTTCTCAGGCCTGGTTCTGGGGACTCAGTGTCCTGCAAATTTTTAGATCACAGGTGTCGGACTCCAATCCAGGTGTGCTGAAGCAGGGTAGCATCTAAAACATGCATGACTGTTGGTCCGGGGACCGGGATTTACAGGAGCTACTGTCCTACATGTTTTAGATAAGGGGTCACCAGCCCTGGTCCTCAAGAGCAGTGTTTCCCAACCCTGGTCCTCGGGGCACACTGCCCTGCATGTTTTAGATGTTTCCCTGCTTCAGCACACCCTGATACAAATGACTGTGTCATTAACAGAGCTGTCCAGACCTTGATGAGGACCATTAATTTGAATCAGTTGTGTTGAAGCAGAGAAACATCTAAAACATGCAGGACAGTGTACCCTGAGGACCAGGGTTGGGAAACACTGCTCAAGAGCACCTATCCAGATGTTTCCCTGCTTCCACGAACCCTGATACAAATGACTGTGTCATTAACAGAGTTGTGCAGACCTTGATTGCAAACTGATGATGCCCCTAATTAGGACAGGTGTGTTGAAGCAGGGACACATCTAAAACATACAGTCCAGTAGCTCCCCAGGACCAGGGTTGTCCTTGAGAGCCAACTTTGGACACTCCTGCTGTGGGTGCATATAAGATCAGGTTTTGGACAAAAAAAATATATCAAATATCTTTTCTATAACAACAAAAAAAGGTTTTGCAACTTAGTCAGTACCAAATCATTCACCGGTCTCACATCACTCAATAAAAAATGTTTAAAATGGGTCCTGTTGAAACGGAAGTATGTTCACAATGCACCATGGGTAATACTGATGATTACTTTCACGCTACACGGTCCTGCCCAGCTGTTTATGGCTGGTCTACAGTAACGGAGAACTATCCACCAAATTATGAGCTACAGAATCCCTTTAACTTCCTTGTTGTGTTTACTAGGTAACTTTACTGAACTTGACAGTCTCCCAATTAAATATATGCATCCAGCCCTCGTTTCTCTTGATTAGAAATCTAAAACCTGTTTGCACATCAATCATTGGACCAAGCTACTTATTAATTATATGACACAAAAAAAAGAACATTTACTAGTAGGAATAAATAAGTTTTCGTCAGTACCTCAAAATAAAATAAACAACTGGCCTGGCTGGAGAGGACGGGCCCTGGCCTATGGCGGGGCTCCCGGGCCGGATCAATAACATTTCTCCTGTCCCCGTCTGGCTCAAGTCACTTTTGGCCACAAGGGTAGGAATCCCAGGATGCTGGGGTGGGGGACGGCACCCTTTTACATCCATGTCATTCCCCTGCTGTGGCCTGCCGCTCACTGGGTTGCCCCGGCTGATCTGTCATGGGTTGGTCGTCCCTCCTCGGGGCTGTGCTCCTATCTGGGCTTGTGGGGTGGGGGATTTTGGTTTGGGATCAGACCTTGATGATGAGCTGATGATAACCATGAATTAGAATCAGTTGTGTTGATACACGGACACATTTGAAACCTGCAGGACACCAGCCCTCGAGGACTGACTTTGAACACCACTGGAGTAAGGTAATAGCTTGTTTTTAACTGAACCGACAGACTTCAAAATGAGAGGTGGCTCAGTGACAACAGTAAGAATTTATAAGTTATAATTAAAAAAAATCCAAACTAATGCTTTGGTAGAACAAATCAGGTTGTACTTCTGAGACTGTTTAGCTTGATAAGGAATCAGTTATCAGGGGTCACAGGGCCACGCACGCACGCACGCACGCACGCACGCACGCACGCACGCACGCACGCACGCACGCACACACACAATGCAACAACTTTCCATTCTACTTTTGCTTAGCATTTTGTAGTTTTATCTGAATAATAATACTAATATTCTAATTAAGATAGCATTGTTTGCCTGTAATGAGTCAGGATGGGCTCCGGCAGACCCCCGTGACCCTGGAAAGGAATAAGCGGGTATGGAAAATGGATGGATAGCATTGTTTGTGCTTATATTCTAATTATATTTTGAGTGGTAAATAGTAGATACTGAATTCTTCCTGAATTCCCCCAGTGGCTGCCTGCAGTAAACGCTTGGTGATGATACTTTATATCTCCTGAGAAGAGAATGAGATGAGGTTTATAAACTTTAAACCAAATTAATTTTCCCAAAGAGATACTTTATTTTTTTATTATAAACAGTTTCTGTTTGAATTATGCATGTTTTGATGTTCATAAATTCTGGTAAAGCTTTATTGCAGTTCGGTTCAGTTTACTGCACCAAAGCAGACGAGTTAAGCACAAGTACATCTAATAAAGTCAAATTAATCACATTTAATTACAATTCTTTTGTCTTCCCATTGGAATTTCTGTTTCTACTGACATTAACTTCCCCAGCTTTGTGATTGTGTAATTGACGGATTGTAAAGACATGATTTTAGCCCGTTGTGATCTATTGTAGGAACCTTCATCATGCAGATTGAGGGTAAAGACGATGACCAGTCCGGAACCATTAACGCGGAGATTGCTTACAAAATCATCAGTCAGGAGCCACAAGACGCCAATCGCATGTTCACTTTAGATGAAAAGACTGGAAAACTATATGTGAAAGAGGCCACACTGGACAGAGAGGTAACGGTGACCAACCGATGAACTGCTCACACTGCTGGGTCCACTCTTTGTGATTGTGCCTTTTCATTCCAAGATATGGATCTGGAACAAAAAAACAAGATCTAGTAAAAATGTCATGTAAAAACTGAAATTTAACACAGGTTTCCCAAAAATATGTAATTTACTTTAGGAATTACAGGAAATTCCTAACCAAGGTACCCCACTCTGCAGGGACTGTGAACTAATAGTCTACAGATATCACCAGATTCCTCCCTGGATATGCCGCCTTTAGTTGCTGCTCGTTTGTGGATCTTTCTGCCTTCAGTTTTGTCTTCTGAAATAAAAAAGTTTTCATGATAGTAATTCTCCTAGTTCTCTGTGTATCTCATCGTGCAAGGCTTCTAAATTTTAAAGATGGACAAAAACATATTTAGTTTTAGACGAATTGATCCAATTGCTGTTGAAAAGATAGTCAGATGATCATTCAAATGATTACACAGAGGCAAGGCCCTTATGTAATGCAGTAGCTACATCGCATGAATGAGGCCAAAAACAGCTGCAAACCAGATTTTGATGGCTTTAGATTTACCGGTTACATCACAACCAGACCTGCCAGTGACATGCAAATGTGCAAAAAGTGTTTCCATTACGATAAACACATCTGAAACATCATCAGCATAAAAAGGTTTTTGTGATATTTGGCAGTTTTTTTCAAATTAGAGGCATTTCCAAAGGTTTTTCTTTGGAGTAATTAAGTTGTGCATACATCTAGGGGTAAGGAAGCATGAGTATTGAGGCTGTTCCACTGGCAGCCGTGCATGCCTGTACCACAACCCCACCTCCACCATATTTGACACATAACGTAGTCTGCTTGGCATCATGAGCTTTTCTTTTTCGTCCCCAGACTTCTCTTCCCATCATTTACTTCAGTTTAATTAAACTTCCTTAATCCTGAAAGAAAAAAGAAAGAGACTTTATAGATGCTATAGCTGTATCCATTCTGATACAAGTTGGTTTCATCTGCTGCCTCATCATCCGACGAATCAGATTCTATATCATTGGAGGCTTTTTTAGATGTTTTCTTAGAAAGTCTAATCTTGGTCCTTTAATTTATGCAGCTGACTTTTGATGGTAGATGCTGACAATGACACACTAACCTTCTTCAGCGTATTCATGGTTTCTGTTGATGTTGTTATGTTATTGTGTAACATTAATCAGTCATAATCAGTTGTCTTTTATGGTCCTCCAGGTCTTTTGATGCTGTTGAGCTCACTAGTACTTTCTTTGTTTTGTTGGTTTGGCCACACCTAAGGTTTTTGCTATGTCTTTGTTATAGTTTTTTTTGGTTACCTCCTTATTATGGCCTTCTTACTTTACATTTAGATCTGTTTGGCCATCATATTGATAACAAAAAGCTGCCAAACACCAACTCAATGTCAACTCCAGCTTTTTTATCGTATCCCATTTTCTTTTAATATGAAGGGAAGGGACTAAACCCGATCAACTAACTTTTTTATTTTAGTCAATGTTCAAATATTTTATAATTCATTAAATTGGAAGTACTCATTTGGTTAGGACGCATGTAATTTTTAAATTTCAAATGGCATATTTTTGTGACACTTTGATCACATCTTTATTCTTCAACTATAATCTACTGTTGGTGTTGCATAAAGATAAAATCATTACGGCTGTCATTGTCCTAAAATGTCTGGAGCTGCAGCCTGTCAAAAAGATAGTATCAAAAACTGTTGTATTTTTTGTATGAAATTGTATGATTGGCAATAATTTATGAGAATTTACAATGAATTCAACCACTCAGTTACATGTGTCCTAATCAGGTACACTGAAGTAATTTACAACTTGAAAACAATTTAATTGAGTGACATAAAAAATTATTCTTTAGAAAGTATTTTTGTATTTAGTTAACTTAGTAGCTTAGTTTAGTAGTTAACAAAAGGGTAAGTATTGATGATTTCAGTTGATTGTTTTCTCTGACAGACACATGACTTCTACAAGCTGGTTATAATGGGAAAAGATATGGGAGGAGGACCAGGAGGTCTAACAGGGACGGGAACTGTGGAGATAAAGGTCCTGGACATCAATGACAACATTCCCACTCTGGAAAAATCTGAGGTAAAGAACACAAGGCACAAGACAGGAGTCTCACACGCACACACACACACACACACACACACACACACACATACATACAGGCACAAATTATGAGAATGAGGATGACCATTAGATTTAGGTGTGCTAAGGCAGAAAAACATTTAAAACATGCAGAACAGGGGGTCCCGAGGACCAAGACAGGGAAAGACTGCTCTGAGGCACAGCTTCTGAGGCAGAAGTTCGGAACAGGCTGGGGTCCATTCAGGACCAACTCAGGAACGGAGACAGGCTAGGCTGTGTCTCTAAACAGACCAGGTTATGGTACACTTTGCAGACTGGAGGAAGGCTGTGGTGCTGTATGCTTCTATGGCAGTAGTATACACCAGACCCAATGTTTTAGGGTCTATTGTTTTACAGTCCACAAACTGCTTGAAAGTGGTTGGAGATGAAAGGGTGACGTGGTTAAAATCGCCGGACAGCAATGAAAGCAGTGGGGTGCAGTCTCTGCAGTCTCAACGGTGACGACATTAGTGGCCTGTGAAGTATCTGCAGCCGATGGGATGCAAACAGTGAGGACATTGGCATATGGAGCCCTCATAAAACACATTGGTGCTCCTCACCAGTGATGTTAACTCGTCTATTTTGTTCACCATACATCTTACAATTCCCATCAGAATGGAAGGACGATACGGCTGATATCTCTTCTGGCCGAAATCTCCTCTTCCTTTTCCATCGTCTCCTGCCCCGGCATTTCCTGTGCAGCTCTTTGGGGATATCACGTCTCTCCTTGTAGGCCCTACAGCGCAGGGCCACTGCATCGCAGCTTCATCAGCTGGTCCTTAGTGTACACAATGGAGCTTTGCTGCTGCTCCACCAGGACCATGACCCGGTTTGAGAAAAATACTTTTTTAGAAAAACACCAGGAAAACAACAAATAATGAGTGAAGCAGCATGCCCTCACTGACTGACAACCTATTAAAATTAAGAAAAAAAAAATGTAGAGGAAGTAAAATAAATATATTTAGTATAGTAAGTTTATATCCTCTTTGTCAAAACCGAAATATGTAAATGTGTGTTCCCATTGCAGTACAGTGGATCAGTGGATGAAAATGTTGCTGATGTGGTTGTGATGAGAATCAAAGCTCTGGACAAAGACCTTAAACCCACAGACAACTGGCTGACTGTCTTTGAAATTGCCAAAGGAAATGAGGACAATCTGTTCTCCATTGAGACGGACAAAGAAACCAACGAGGGCATCCTGAAGCTGATCAAGGTATTCCGTTTTTACATGTGAATTTTAATCATTTTTGCTTATTTTGTTGTCAATTCTGAATAAATGTGGATGGTTTAATTAATTTTTCCCATATTATTCTTGTATCCCTGTTTATTTCACTCTCAATGGAATTTGCCACCAAATTAGCCAGTGGATTTTGAAGAAGTACAAAATCTGGAACTTGGCCTGCTCATTAAGAACGTGGCTCCTTTTGTAAAGGGTGGTGCTATACTGATGGATGTGGGAGTTCAGGTTGGGGAGGGGGTTGGAGCTGGTGTTGGAGCAGATGTGGGTACAGGGGCAGACCTTGGAGTAAATCTGGGTCTGGATGTAGGCGTAGATGTGGGTGTTGATGCAGATTTAGATGTCAACCTGGATGCCGACCTAGAAGCTGGGGTGGATCTGGGACTGAATGCAGGACTTAAACCTGAAGCTGGACTTGGCCCTGGAGTTGGGATTAAACCTGGTGCTGGGCCCGGAGCTGGGCCTGGAGTTGGACCGGGTGTTGGACCTGGAGCTGGACCTGGAGTGGGTGTTGGACTTAAGCCAGGCATCAAACCAGGACCAGGAACCAAGCCAAAGCCAAAAGCACCAGCAAAAAGCTATCCTATTAAGATAGCAGTGAATAATGTTCCAGAAGATCCAGCATTTGTTCCTAGCACCAAGAACGTTCCTGTGTCTGAGGACCCAAATGAGTTCCCAGAAGATGGCATAATCACCGTGTTTGCTGCTACTGATCCAGATACAGGAAAACCAGCAGAAGATGTCACGTAAGCCCAGATGCCGTGGTTAGCAGTGATATTAGAGATATTCATTTTTTACTTATTTACTAGATTCACCTCTTAAGCTAAATGCTGATTCAAGTTAAGTACATCGGAAGTTGAGATGCAACCAAATCTGAAAAAGCTGGGACAAAGAAAAAAAACACATCAATTCATACATTTACTTGTTATTTCTTTTAAGACAGTATGAACCCAAGACTTTTAATACTTTTCAGAATAAATCTAAGAATCAGTTTAATGGTTTTCGAGATTCTTCTTGATTATTACATCCACCTTGTAAGCACACAGAGCATATTATCAATATTAATTCACCAAGTGTTGTTTGCTCACTGCTTCCTTCTTGTTAAGATGTGGTTGTTTAATGGTTCAGAGACATTAAGTTAATTTCTTTGAGACTTAAATAAACATTGTCTCAGTATCTGCAATGACTTCTTTAGACCCCACATTATACAAAACTAGCACCAATGTCATTGTGATTTCCGTCACCTCTCTTAACAAATGCTTTCACTATGTAATTATAGATTTAAAATTACATGCAACCCTGACAATAACATTTTAAAACGCAACACATATACATAAAATCTATCCTCATTTAAGACTGTTAACAGAAGCTATGACACCTTGGGATACCAAGTAGACAACTTTTAAAATGTTTGCTCAGTAAAGAGAAATGTGGTGGTTGTGCAAAGTGTTCTTTTAAGAAACTTTCAAATTTTTATTGCTCGTTTGTCTCTAGTTATGCCAAAGGTTTTGATCCGGACAACTGGTTTACGATTGATGAAGAGACAGCTGAGATCAAACTCAACAAGGCTCCAGACAGAGAGTCGCCCTTCTTGGTGAACGGTGCCTACATCGCCAAGATTCTGGCGATGACCAAAGGTAAACACCTTTGTCTAACTTAAAGCTTAATTTCTGCTACTTATTGACACATTTTCACATAACCATTGTTTTTTGTTTATTTGTTTTTTAATGGAAGATTAAGTTTATAAAAATTTTTAAAAATTGCATAATCAGTGGTGTTCAATCCTGGTCTTTGAGAGCCCTTATCCAGCATGTTTTTAGATGTTTCCCTGTTTCAGCACACCATGATGCAAATAACCATGTCATTGACAGACTTGTGTAGACCTTGATGACGACCTTTAATCAGGTGTGTTGATTCAGGGAAACATTTAAAACATGCAAGACACCAGCCCTTGAGGACCGTAATTTAAGAGTCCTGATCTAAAACATGCTGGGTAGGTGCTCTCGAGGACTAGGATTGGTGACTCCCGCTCAAGAGAGAGATGCTGTGTATCTGTAATGAAGTCAAGGGGCTGCTAAGAAACTACTCTTTGGAGAAAAAAATAACTTTTTGTATTATAATTTTCTTTTTTTTCCATATTATTATTGTCTGTGAAATGTTGGCTAACTTGGCCGTTTTCGTCCTCAGACATGCCATCGAAGACGGCCACGGGAACAATAGCCATCCAAGTCACCGACTCCAACGACCACTGTCCTACTTTGACCTCCAAACATACCAGTCTGTGCTCAGATAAAAAAACCGTTTACGTGACTGGTTTTGATGAAGATGCCAGTCCCAACGCAGCTCCGTTCACCTTCACAATCATACCTGATGGGACAAAAGGCACCTGGGCGCCAGAACTCATCAATGGTAAGAAATAAAATTATGTACTTTTTTTAGAGCAGTGTTTCCCAACCTTGGTCCTTGAGGTATGCTGTCTGAATGTTTTAGATCAGGGGTGTCAAACTCAATTCCTCTAGGGCCAATGTCCTGCAGGTTTTAGATGTTTCCCTGCTTCAACACACCCTGATACAAATGACTGTGTCATTAACACATTTGTGCAGACATTGATGACATGTTGATGAAGACCATTAATTAAAATCAGGTGTGTTGGAGCAGGGAAACATCTAAAACATACAGGACAGTGACCCTCGAGGGCTGGAATCCTCGAGATCTACTGTCTTTCACACATCTGATTCAAATCAGTGGAGCATCATAGGCTTGTCATCTAGATCTGCTCTAGATTTATGTATCTAAAATGACATTTGTTAGTGTGACCACAACTGTAGAGCACAGACAACTAAAGTAAAACACAATTATGAAACACCAGCATTTTTTCATCTTGTGTATTTAAAATCAGTTTATTCTATTTGGATACAACTAGTTTGCAAGAAAACTCGTTCAAGTTGCACTTCACATGAAGTATGCAGGTTAGATGCAACACAGCTCAATACAGGAAGATTAAGTCAACTCTAATCACTTGTTCCTAATTGGAGTCCATTTAAATCCATTCAGTCCAATATAAATTCATGGGATATCAGTTCATATAAAAGCCTGGCAAAGGAATCCAACAGACTGAAGACCAAAGCACCAATAGTGGCATCATTCCTCCAGGGTGATAAATACAAGTACCAGTTTAGCATCAGTTTTTAATGCCCATCCCCTCTGAAGACTGTACTGTGCCTCGAGATGACATGCCTTATGATTTTCCACAATATTCCATTAACAATAAACTACACTGACTTGATGGGAATATAAATACAACTTTTACAGCAGCACAGGTTGTTGAGGTATTACTGTGGTACTTGTGGCTGCTAGTATTACGACATTATCACCGTGTATGTTTGACATCTGTTTTTTGTCGTCTGCAGAAACGACTGTAGCGCTTCATTCTCAGGAGATGCTGTGGCCTGGTACATATGAGCTCCAGATAGAGGTGATGGATGCTCAGGGTCTGTCCTGTCCAGCCAAGGAGGTTTTTACTGTGGACGTATGCACCTGTAAGGGAAGAGAGGACTGCAGCGTTACGGCAGACAAACTAGGAAGCACGTCCTCGAAGGTCTCTGCAGGAGTCTTTGTCCCGTTCTTATCGGCATTCTGCTTACTGCTGTGTAAGTTCAACTACAACCACTTAATTATCCTACAAGTCAAGTCATTTAATATTCACCTCTTTGCATCAGTCAAACAAACAGACTTAAAAGAAAAGATTAGGTTGTCTTTTTTTATCTACTGTTGCAATATTCATAAGTTTCCTTAACAGACGGCGTCAGTAGTTCAGTGTTTGAGACGCATTGGGCATTTTCGCCCCCAAATTAAACCATGATGGCTTATTGCACATGTGTCAGAGTCCAGTCCTCGAGGGCCGCTGTCCTGTATGTTTTAGATGCGTCCCTGCAGCACCACATCTGATTCTAATCAATAGTCATCAAGGCAGAACTCTACTGGTGACACAGCCACGTCTATCAGGGCTGCGTTGAAGTAGGGAAACATCTGAAACATGCAGGACAGCAGCTCTCATGACCACGGTTGGAGATCACTGATCTACAGGTTGTGAGCACAACCCCACACACTGGTCCTTTCAAAACCTGGACAATCGGTACCAAGATTGAGATAGGAGCTAACCGTGGCCATGATCATACTCCTTTCTTTTCCCTTAAAAATAATTTTTACGGGTAGAATTTGGAACTTGTGATGTTACCATGAATGGACCTAATATCCACCCATGACGCCTCAACCAAAGCTCCAGGACCGGTGTCAGACTCCAGTCCTCGAGGGCCACTGTCCTGCATGTTTTAGCTGTTGTCCTGTTTCAGCACACTGTGATACCAGTGGCTGTGTCATTACAGAGTTTTACAGACCTTGATGGCGTTCTGACGATGGCCTTTAATTACAATCAGGTTCCCGAGGACCAGGGTTGGAAACACTGGTGTAGGTTGTGACACGGTGGGTGGGGCCCGAGCTCCAAATCAGGGCAGCACCTCCATCTGCTTTTCCGCCTGAACCTGCAGCAGCTCCGACAGGTGGAACCTGCATTCACGTTTTCTTGGAGAACTGCTGCAGTATTTGCCGTCACCTGGTCCAGGGCCAACCAGGGCTGTTCCATCTTAGCTGGATGCCTGAATTCTCTACTAACAAACCAGGATTCAGCCACAGACACAAAATCATCCAGCAGGTTGCCATGCAATGGATTAATCCAGCACACTTTATTCAGACCAATTTAATTCAGCCTTATGTATATTGCGCCAAATTATGTCAAATGCCATCTTATGGCACTTTAACAATGCAGTTTACCACGTTTGTAAGCAGTCCAATTACTATAAAGCCAATAAAATAACAATAATTACCACTTTGCTACAGAAAACAACAGATTGCATCAAAATTGCTCTTTGATAAAATCCTGCATCTTGAGCGAATCTATGAAAAAGAAAAACTCCCCTTTAACAATAAGAAACTTCAGGAAGGACATCCGTCTCGACCAGTTGGGGGTTGAGAGAACAGCAGCCACATTAGGAGCACCTGCTGGAAAGAAGGAGCAGAGGTTAACGACACCACCACCACTCTTTTCGAGGTTCATAACCACACACACACACACACACACACACACACACACACACACACACACACACACACACACACACACAGGAGGTTATGCAGCAGTTTAGCATGTTTTTGTTTCCCTGCTTCATTGCACCCTGATACAAGTAACGGTGTCATTAACAGAGTTGTGAAGACACAGACAAATCAGAATCTAAGGTCCATTATTTAGAATCAGGTGTGTTCAAGAAGGGAAACATCTAAAACTTGCTGGAACAGGGCTTTCGAGGACCAGGTTTGGTGACCCTTGTACTAGAGGCTAAAACAGCCACGGTGTGTTCATATGGATGGCGAAGTGAATGATTTCTGTATATGTGGTTGTTTGTTAAAAATATTATTTCCTTATCACTTTATTTTTGCAGGAAGTGCCACCTCAAAGTGTTCCCATTCTGAAGGGTATCAAGCAAAAAACTGATGCAGCAGCGGGACCAACTTTCAACTTCATGTCATCAGTGACACAGACAGAACCAAAAATCTGCAGCGATTCAGTGCAGATGTCTCACCAGAGTAACAATAAATTCATGGGTGCTGACAGCAGTTACGGATTGTCAAAGGAGTTTTACAACCACGGCAATGCCACTGCTACATTCAGCAGACAAATGCATGATCTCCAACACACAGCAGATCTGTACGAGGAGATCGCCCTTCCTGACGAGTTCCTCGGGGACTACTACACACAGGTAATATGATTGTTTCAGAGGCACTGGGACAGTTTATTGCCACCATATCTTCTGCCTACATATACACATGTAATCTTTCTCACAAACATGTTCACGTCACTGTTTGTTCTGGTTTTCAACCCAAACAGAAATCCGTGTTTGCTGTGACGGTGAAAGACGGTCTGTTGCAGTATGGTTTTGAGGGCCAGGGCTCCTCTGCTGGCTCAGTGGGCTGCTGCAGCCTTCTGGAGTCTGACCAGGACCTGGACTTCCTCAATGACCTTGGAGCAAAGTTCAGGACTCTGGCTGAGATCTGTTCCCCTCCCGCACCGACACCCCAACCCTCCCAGACATTTACGACAACAGCTGCTGTCAAAAGCACCGTGGATGTTGCTGAACCCGCTTCAAAGCCCAGGGTTGGGCATGTGGTTGCAGCAAAGCGTTCTGACGTAAAGACAGAGAAAGTCATATCATCTACCAACATCTCTAAATCATCCGTCAACTCGGTGAGCAGCAGCTCATCCTCCATGACACGTCGTCGCTCCAGTATTCCCAACACGGCTCATTCCTCTAACATCAGTCCTTCTGCTAAACTGTCTTATGCACCTCAGACAGTCGTCCTGCAGCAGCAGCCAGTTTACTACACCACCACCCCTGTACTGCAGCCCATGTCCTATGTTTTCTCCCAAGGAACCAGTCTTCCTGGGATGTTTCTAATCAATGGTCCCCAGGGTCCATCTGATCTTGTAGTCAGTGGAACCCAGAGCTCCGTTTCAGGGCTTGTTATCCAGAATGCTGAGGGCACCAGAACTCTTAGTTCTGCTGGTCCCATGAATCCAGTCAGTCCAACTGTGTTGCTGCCTGATAGTCCAGCAGTTCTCCAGGGTTCAGTATCCGTGGAAGGCTGGAAAATAATGGGACAAAATCCTGATGGTAGTTATGTGTTGGCCAAGGATGAGAGTTTTCCAAACAAAGAGAAGAAGTTCAACCCAGATTCATCTCAGGACATTTTGTCTGGAGGTGCTGTCCTGGATGAAAGGGCTGCTACCCCTCAGAGGGTATTAAACCTGGCAGCCCACAGGGCTATGACCATTGCTTAGTGGGTCATGCTGTTGCTGAAGTAAAGGGGTGTATTTGCTCTGAGAAGGGATTTAAAACTAATGTGACTTTGATCGATAGTGAAAGTGGGGTTAGTTTTATTATTGGACACTAATTTTGTTTTTTAATTCAGTCATGAACGTGGGTGAGGTAGTGTGGTGGCAGTAATTTCAAAAAGGAAGACACTCAACTGTGTTTTAATAGCATTGATTTTTTTTTTCTTGTTTTTTAGCCACATGTTGGATTTGTGAGGGTTTTTAGATGGGAATAACAGACTTGTAGACAAGTGTTTTCTTGTTCATTTGGTGTGGGTGCATGCATGTGTGTTATTACAAACTTTGTTTAAAAAAAAAAATCTTGAACCATTTCTGCATCATCTGCCCCTGAATCAGGGGGAACTACATGCAGAGTGCGGATGACTGCCAACATCTAAATACAGTAAATGCTCTCAACTAATCATCAGTTCTTTTTCTTTACAAGATCATAAAAAAAACTTTTTTCTGTTTGTTTATCTTTCATATTATTAAACCAAATGGGAATAAATGGTGTATAGCTTATGGTGCTGGCTTGATAACACAACAACAGTAGTTGTTGTCGGTGTTGGGGAAAACCTATTAACACCTCCGTATAATAAGTTGTAACCACTAGGTGACTGTTCGTACTAAAACAGAGTTCAAAAGATTGTCATGAATAAAGACGTGAGAAAAGATCGAAGTAGATTTAATTTCAGCAGTTAAGTGCGGTCAAACACACGTCAGGCGGTTTGATGCAGAAATGAGACTCAGTTTTCACAGTAATTTGATCACCACAGAATAACGTAGACTAAACACTACATGATTATCAAAACTACTCATTGTCTGTTTGTGTGTCAGCAGAGCAGGAAAATCAAGGAACAAATACGAATCTGCACAAACTGAACAATACGAAGGCCACAGAACTTCTTAAAGACCTTATGAGAGGTCACAGACTATCTCAGAGACAAGATATGCGTCTGACCACAGGTCAGGTCTCAGATTCATATTTTTATCACAGTCAGTCTGTGATGGCTGCTACTGGTCTACTGGTCTACTGGTCTACTGGTCTACCAGCAGTTAGTGGCCACAGCCATCACTGCTGTTGTGGAGGCTGCAAACTGTCAACATCCCAGGACAAAGCTTTTAATTTGCATACATGCAGTAAATTAAAAAAAAAACAACAAAAAAACAAAAACCTCAATTTTCTTTCAGATGGACGAAGATTTTTAAGAGCTATGTTTTGTTTTTACCTGTTTTAATGTTATACCAGGTACATGTATGTATTATTTAATTGCAGATAGTACAGATGCTAAGGCTGCTCTACATGCGTTTAATTCTCATTCATGTTTCTCTTTAGACCAGAGGTCTCGGACTCCGGTCCTCAGGACTCGCATGTTTTAGATGTTTCCCTGCTTCAACCATGATACAAGCAGCTGTGTCATCAGCAGAGTTGTCCAGACCTTGATGATGAGCTGATGACGACCATTAATTTGAATCAGGTGTGTTAAAGCAGGGAAACATCTAAAACACGCAGGACAGTGTTCCCCGAGGACCAGGGTTGGGAAACACGGCAATAGACTGTTGACAGACTTGTAGAGATCTTGATAGAATCAGGTGTGTTGATGCAGGGACGCATCTAAAACATGCTGGAAAGGGGCTCTCAAGGACCTGGGTTGAACTCCACTGTTTTAGAGCACAGGTGTCAGACTCTGGTCCTCGAGAGCCACCGTCTTCCACAGCGATGATGTGTCCCTGCCTCCAAACACTCGATTCAAATTAATTAATCCAAATTGGTGCCTCCCAAACATCAGACGAGCCTGGACCTGTACTGGCCTTTGTTACTTCGGTCCCAGCTCTATGCAGGTCTTTCATCAGGTTCCGTGTAGTTCTGGGATGTTTGCTCACTGTTCTCATGACCATTTTGACCCCACAGGGGGAGATCTTGTGTGTGGCCCCAGATGGAGGGAGATCATCAATGGTCTTGTATGTCTTCCAGTTGATTTATTCACACCAACCTGCTCGCCTGTTGTAGATTCACTTTTCCCAGGCTGCTGCTGGTCTACAATTTTCTTCCTGGTGTCCTTCAACAGCTCTTTGGTCTTGGTTTTGGTTGAGTTTGGAGTCTGACTGTTTGAGGCTGTGGACAGGTGTCTTTTTTATACAGATAACAACTTCAAACAGGTGCCTTTTAACACAGGTAACAAGTGGAGGACTGAAGAGCTTCTTAAAGAAGAAGTTACAGGTCTGTGGGAGCCAGAAATCTTGCTGTGTTGTGGGTGACCAAATACTTATTTTCCACCATAATTTACAAATAAATTCTTTAAAAATCCTACAGTGTGATATCCTGGATTTTGTCTCTCATAGTTGAAGTGTAAATATGATGATTACAGACCTCTCTCATCTTTCTAAGTAGGAGAACTTGCACAGTCAGTGGCTGACCAAATACTTTGTGGCCCCACTGAGCAGATAGCAGGTCCTAGAAGGGGTTTGTGACAGGAGAGGGCATTTCAGGACAGGCTGGATCCCCTGGTGCTTCCTCAAAATTACTTTTGTGAAAGGTACAATTTCTCCAGTGATGATACCCATTACTCAAAAAGACCACTTTTTAAAATTATTATTTTATGAGTCCATAACATATGCAAGATGGTCATAACATTAAAAATGACAGAAATCCAGCACTACAGTGAAGTAAATATTTGAGGGTTTAAAAAACTTTTTAATGGTATATACAGTTTTAATAGCTTTAGAATTTGAACATAGTTTCAGGCTTTCTATGTGAATGCCAGCAGAAGCAAACACTCACAGCAAAATAAACTTCGACTTGTGGATATGATATTTTAAATATTACAGAATCAACATTATACATTTACCTATTTTAAGGTTACATTTCAAGGTAATTTTGATACTTTTTTGAATAAAAAATGTTCATTTTATCAATTGAAAAGATTCAAGTAATCATTCTATGAGAGATTCAGAAACGTTTCCTCCTTTTTCTTTTTTTTAAACAAAATGTACATTTACAATGTGAAATCCATGTATATTTATATCTTCTTGGTAGCAACTAAGGCCATTTACAATAAATATTTCCTCAAAAGTTTGACGTAAAAGAAAAGCAGGTGAAGACGGTTTCTCTTGTCACAGTGACTCGAGTCGGGGGACGCGGTAGCGGCGTGCAGGTTCACCCCGGTCCGGCAGGGGGCGAGCGCTGGCGGCGCGGCGGTACGTGGAGGCAGGGAGAAACGGAAGTAAGCCCGGTGTCAACAACCTGAGTTTACAACTCTGACAAAACTTCACTGCTGTCGCAGACCGTCATCTCCACTCTCTTTTATGTCAATGTCGTCTGCTTTGACCAGATTCGGAGCATTATGGGCCGTGAATTTCCTCTCGCGCTGTGGAAGAGGCTTGTTTTAGTCCTTAACCCGAACAGTGGCTGCTTTAGTAGCCGGACGCGCTAAGTCCCGTCGGCTGCCGGGAGACCTGCTGGAGACCTGCTGGAGACCTGCTGGAGACCTGCCGGGAGACCTACTGGAGACCTGTCTGGAGACCTGTCTGGAGACCTGCTGGAGACCTGCCGGGAGACCTGTCTGGAGACCTGTCTGGAGACCTGTCTGGAGACCTGTCTGGAGACCTGCTGGAGACCTGCCGGGAGACCTGTCTGGAGACCTGTCTGGAGACCTGCTGGAGACCTGCCGGGAGACCTGCTGGAGACCTGCTGGAGACCTGTCTGGAGACCTGCTGGAGACCTGCCGGGAGACCTGCTGGGAGAGACCTGCTGGAGACCTGCCGGGAGAGACCTGTTGGGGAGGACCTGCTGGGGAGGACCTGGTTTTCACCGTCTCGTTATCAAATGTGGGACTAATGTGGTGACTTTGAACCGGACTGTGTCTGTAGCGTTTTAAGAGTTGTAAGAGTTTTAATGTGGCGCTAATAGATTTCGGTTTGCAGCTGTCAACTAGCTGGTTCCTGTCTCCCCCGGCTCCCCTCCGGACCAGCTCCCCTCTGGACCAGCTCCCCTCTGGACCGTCTCCCCTCCGGACCAGCTCCCCTCCGGACCGTTACCCCCCGGCTCCCCTCCGGACCGGCTTCCCTCCGGACCGTCTCCCCCGGCTCCCCTCCGGACCGTCTCTCCCCGGATCCCCTCCGGACCGTCTCCCCCCGGATCCCCTCCGGACCCCCTCCGGACCGGCTTCCCTCCGGACCGGATCCCCTCCGGACCGTCTCTCCCCGGATCCCCTCCGGACCGTCTCTCCCCGGATCCCCTCTGGACCGTCTCCCCCGGCTCCCCTCCGGACCGGCTCCCCTCCGGACCGGCTCCCCTCCGCCCTGCCCCATGGCTCACTGCGGCTCCACCGAGCCTATCACAAAGACACCGGCGCCGCGGCCGGAAGGCGTCCTGCCGTCGCAGGTCAGCGTGGATCAGAGCATGAAGCCGGTGCTGTTTGAAATCTTCGGCGAGATTTGGACCGTTCAGTCGCGGCTCGGCCAGGGAGTGTCGGCCTCGGTGTACCGAGTCAGCTCCGGCAGAGCCTCCACCGCTGCTGTCAAGGAGTTTCAGAGCGACTCTCAGGGAGGAGATTACGGGTATCAGAAGGAGAGGTCCGTGCTGGAGGACATCCAGGGACACAAAAACATTGGTAAACTACTGTTTTACTATGTAAGGCCTCTGTTTTGCTTCAAAACCTGTCATTGATGGCTCTTTTGTTCCATGTTGTTCATTGTTTCTGTTGTCAATAACCTCCCCAATTCCTTTAAAAAGACATCAAGACTGTTCTGTGAATTTCCGTAACTGCTCACAAGCAGAACTGTTGGTTCCAGACTTTGCTGCAGCACCATCATGTCCTTTAATGAAAGCCTGAGGTGCCCTCTTCATTGGTGTTAGTGCAGCAGCATGGTGACCGATTCGCCGTCTTGTTTTCCAGTGACTCTGTATGGTGTGTTCACCAACCACAGCTGCATGGGTGTCGCCACCAGGTGTCTTCTGCTGGAGCTCTTGGACGTCAGCGTGTCGGAGCTGTTGGTGAGACGCAACATCGGTACGCAGGGTGGGAGGTAAGACGCGGGGATGTCACCACTGCTCGTACACTAAAACTCAGCCTGACATGCTGCATGTCATCTGGGAGGTACAAATTCATTTTTCTCTTTTCAGAACAACAAAACAAATAAGTAATTTAAATGAAACATTTTGGAAAGCCAGTGCAGTGAATGATGTGGAGGGAGTTTGTGTGTAACGTCAGGGTTTGGTGTTTGCGGCGCAGACCCCAGCAGGGCCACTCCCTGTGGCTCGTCCAGCACTGTGCCAGAGACATCCTGGAGGCCCTCGCTTTCCTTCACAAGGAAGGTTATGTACACGCCGACCTCAAACCACGCAACATCCTCTGGAGCGCTGACGATGAGTGCTTCAAGCTTATCGACTTCGGCCTCAGCTTCAAACAGGGAAACCAGGTCGGTGTTGAACTTGGGACAAAGAAACAAGGAGCTGCACTAACTGATCCGTGAAGTCACACTAGCTTGCTTCATTTTTAGGATGTCAAGTACATCCAGACAGACGGGTATCGTGCTCCAGAAGCCGAGCTGCAGAACAGCCTGGCCCAGGCAGGGGTGGAAGGAGACTCGGGCTGCACGGCTGCCGTTGACCTGTGGAGCCTGGGCGTCATCCTGCTGGAGATGTTCTCAGGAATCAAACTCAAAGACACCGTCCGCTCACAGGAGTGGAAGGTGGGTCCTCCAAAGTTCTCCACCAAGCAGACTGACAATCCTGAATTACTGGAATTAGGAGGAAACATAAAATGAGTTCTTTAGCACTTTTGAACTTTCTGGAACTTCAGAGCAAGGAGATGTTTAATAAATCAGGTGCTTTGTTGCATTGGCTGCACTTATGTGACCTTTCACTGTCTGTGTCCTGCAGGAAAACAGTGCTGCCATCGTAGACCACATCTTTACAAGCAACAGCCTGGTGTACCCTGCCATCCCAGTTTATCACCTCAGAGACCTTATCAAGAGGTGACCTCCGTTAGAATCCACTTCTCATTGCCCCTAATGTACACAGATAAATACAAACCCAGTCAGCAAAAAACAGGACTGTATGGAAACAAGTTCAGACACTTAATTATATTTATTAGTTGTTTCAAACATTCAAAGCCATGATTTTCCAAGGATCTCCACTTTATCAGCAAAACTGTAGGAAAGTCACTGTTTACTAATAAGTACTGGGAGGCATTTCATTTTCCTTAAGGTGTAAATATCAGTAAACGGGTTGTGGAATGTGGAGGAATTTCAGTGCTTTAAGGGCACAAATCCAAGCCGGAGACCTGCGATCTCTGACCCCTCAGACAGTACTGTGCCATGAATTCTCCCCGATTGATCGCTGATGCAACTATGTGGACAAGCGATTTATGTGAAAACCTTTACGAGGCCCCTCAGATTGGAGCTACATTCCCAAATGCCGCTTCAAACTTGACTGTGCAAAACAAAGCTTCATGTTAATCTTGTAACCTGGTCGGTCGTGTCAGTGTTTAGATGCGGTCCTTAACTTGTTAGGAGGAAATGCCCACAAGTGTGCTAGAATCATACAACAATAAGCACGTCAGAGAAGTGTGGCTTTCACTGTCCTGCCTAACGGTGCTTCAGCATGTGGCGTTGCTGGGGATCGAACCACTGACCCGCTGAGTGGAATATGATCACTCTGCCATCCAAGCGTTGGCTGTAAAGTAACACCATCCTGCCACTTTGCCTCCAGTTAATTATTTAATCTACTGTGTGTGTGCAGCATGCTTGTGAACAACCCGAAACAGAGATGCACAGCTGAAACTGCCCTGCTGAGCCCGTTCTTCAGTATTCCTTTTGGTAGGTGTCCATATCTGAGAAGTCACACAAGATTATCGTAGCTCTGAGTGTGCTGCATTTACCTGAGCGTGTGTGTGTGTGTGTGTGTGTGTGTGTGTGTGTGTCAGCGCCTCACATCGAGGATCTGGTTCTGCTGCCTTCCCCCGTTCTGCGTCTGCTCAACTTGATTGATGACAGCCACCTGCACAATGAGGAAGAGTACGAAGGTGCAGCAAGCCTTTTTTCTGCTACGTTATCTTGAGATTACATTTGTAATATTTTAGTTTTCCTGAAATCGTTCCTATACTTCCTGTATGCCCTCGAGCTTCAGGTGTAACAAAAGAAAAATGTCCAATTGATGCTCTCAGATATCCTGGAGGACATGAAAGAGGAGTGTCAGAAGTACGGCGCAGTGGTTTCTCTGCTCATCCCGAAGGAGAACCCCGGCAAAGGACAGGTAGTGGCGCTGGCGCTCCGTCGATTTAAAAAGTTCAGCTGCAGGTCTAAAGTAGCGCTAAACGTGTGGCGTGAGTGTGATTATGGACAGTAGGGAAGTCGTGCTGAGCAGCGTTCCCACTCAGCCCGTTTACAGCCGGACAATAAATACACCGGTCCGTTTGAAACCGACAGGTTTTCTGCATTGAATGACTTCAAAATGGGAACTGATCTTCATCCAGGTCACGTTAAAAGCCAAACACACTGTATTTAACTTGAAAACACTGATTAAACGTCTATGAATGAGTCAGCAGCAGCTTCCTGCCACGCCCTGCATGTTCGGTGATTTTGGTTGCTCTTTTTTATGTAAAACATTCCCTCACACTTCTAAACACTGTTAGGCCAAAGTTTTAAGTTGAATGCTTAAGTTTTGGGATGTTGTGGGGTCAGTATTTACGTGATTAAAACTGCATTTGTTTGTGAATTAAAATGAAATGGTACTCTTTATTGGTTGCTGTTATAGAACAACACACTTTGAATCAGCAGCACTAACGATTTGCAGTAATGCTCAACATGTTTGATTTAGTTGTAATGCCAAGACCGGAGAAGGCCACCTTGCACTGCTACTTTACACCCATCCACTGAGGTCACAGGCGTGTGCATGGATGTGACCATGAAACCGCTTGCAAAAGTGTTAGTGCAAGGTCAGCGTTAGGTGAAGATCAAATGACATTTTATTGGGAATGAATGCAGAAAAGCTTTTCTTCAACTGTAAGTTGATGTCCTCTGTAAAGCTGTAAACGAGCGCCCTGCAGACTCACGTCTGTCTGCCCTGCTCTATGCAACCATTTGCCTACTAATTCTTCTGTTCATTTGTGTTCTCCAGGTGTTTGTGGAGTATGCCAACTCCAGCGACTCCAAAGAAGCTCAGCGGCTGCTGACGGGCCGTACCTTTGATGGGAAGTTTGTTGTGGCCACCTTCTACCCTCTGAGCGCCTATAAAAGAGGTTATCTATACCAGACTGTACAGTGAAGTCCTCTCAAACAGTTTGTACCTCTGCCTTGTTCTCTTAATGGAAAGTAATGCTGCAAAGGGTACCATGATGGAGAAATCTTCTCCCTGTTTAAAAAAAAAACCCAAAAAAACAGCAAACCATCAGCTGTGTGTGGCTGCCGTGCAGTTTAAACCGTTTCAGTTATAAGTGAGTGTAGTTCAAAGTTCTGCATGCTGTCCCTGTGGGTTTTTACAGGTATTCTTTGTTTCATGCAGAGTTTAAGTGGAAGTTGGCTGCGAGCAGCTTGTCCCTCTCGTCTACGCGTCGCTCAACAGTGCACATCCACCTGGTGCTTCACGGTGAATCCATCTGATTTAGTGTTTCCCGACCCTGGTCCTGGGGCCCCCTGTCCTGCATGATTTAGATGCTACCCTGTGGACAGGGGTCCCAGGGACCAGGGCCGGGAAACACTGATCTAGGTGCATCTGCACACACAGATGGCGGTGTGCAGTTTGAGGGCTTGAGCAGCGCTACCTTTGAATAATGCGCTTTTACTAGTGAAACACCTCATCTCATCAGTTGTGTCAGGGATGTGGTTGCAAACATGAAGAAGGTGAATCTGGTTTATTTCTTTGAATTTGAGGGGAGTTTTCTGTCTAAGACCTAAAATCTTAAACATAAAGACGTCCTCAAAGTCCTGTCCCTGTGAACTGAAGATGTAATGCAAACTAGTGAATTTAAGTTGTTAAAGAAGTGATTATGGTTATGTTTGGCATTGTGAGGAAGCGGCAGAGCACCAGCAGATGTTCTCAGCTGCTGATGTTCTCAGCTGCATCCTCTGGTTGTTTTCAGGGAGAGCTGGTTTGGACTGACCTCCATCCTCTGGTTGTTTTTACTCACTCACTATCTCTCTGCCGTTATCTGAACAAGCCAAGGGCTCCCAGTATGCAGATCTGTAGCCTGATGCTTTGTAGCCTCTTATCTCAAGTCGTCATGCTTGGAGAGTATTTAAATTTGCCTGTGACTATGCTTGAATTCATGAAAACATGTGCTGTGATTTGTTCTTCCTCTGCGAGACGGAACAAGTACAAATTACTGAGCACATCCTGGAAATTCATTCATGAAAAATTCATTTATGAAGTAGCAAGTGATCTGCGTTATCGAGATCTTTTTTTTTTTTTTTTTTGTTCCCCAGTTGGAAGAAAGTGTACGAGCCAAAATATCAAATCCATCAGGTGTAGCCAGGTACGTCTTCGGCTTCCCTCATAGCTCTTAGTCTTGAGCCAAAGTGTCGAGCAGTAAATCAGATGCAGGAATCTGTCTTTTTCTGACTGAAAGTGGAGGCTGCAGCATCTGAAAGCCAGTGACTGGTGGTGTACACCGTGCAGCGGCGGTTGGTGCTCTCAGCACGTAGCTGGGGGGAGATCCCTGAACGCTCACGTCAAACATCTGAAGTCCGTGGCAGAAGGATCCAGGCACCTGTCGTCTTCTCACTGACGGCACTAGAACTCGCACTTTAAATACACTCAAGTATGTGACAGATGCCAATCACTACATATGAACCAGGTGTCCCCTGCCAGCTTCAGAACGACACGTCAAAAGTCTCGGGGAGGATTGTCACCTGAGTTTGGGATTGTTTGGCTCTTTACTCCACCAAACCTTTTGGTGGAGGTGGTGTGTGTGTCATGTTCTGTCTGGCCTTCAGAGCCGTGTGCAGTCACGGCTCCACCGTGGAGGAGACTAGTCTGCACTGTGTGTTGATGTTGACATCTTAGACATAGTGGATTTAAAGGCTGGTTCAAGCTGATGGGGGATGTTGCTGCTGCTAGTTTAGTGTCCGTGCAGAATGTATGTTTTTTTGACATGTTTGACAATCTTTCGGTGTGTTTGGTTAGTCGGTGGATGTCAGTCCACCACTGCAGCTGTTGTGCAGGGACGATGCCTTCGCCAAGACGCCTGTGTTGGCAAATAAACTGCTGATATAGAAGCAAGAGATTGTAGTTGGAAACGTTGTGTAGAAATGTTTGCCCTTAAAAAAAGAGTTCTTGGAGCCAGAACAAGTGTTCTGTTATTTTTGTTTGGTGGTTTGTTTGATTACCGAACAATAAAATGGGTAACTTCAATGGCAGCAGGCTCGGTGTTTCTGCAGGGGCGTGCAGTAGTCAGTGTGGTCTCATGCTGGCGTGCCTTCATTTGAAGATGTGGAGCTTTTCTAGTGGTTATATGTGGTGTCCACAGCACTGAGTTTGACTTTAGAGTGGAAACTTTGGTCCACACCAGACTGCTTTCATATTTATAAACATTTGGAAAAATAGTTGAAACCAAAATAGTTTAGAAACTGGGACAAAACTGAGCACATTTGCGTTCTGGTCTGGTTCTGGTCTGGTTCTGGTCTGGTTCTGGTCTGGTTCTGGTCTGGTTCTGGTCTGGTTCTGGTCTGTATCGTTTTCTGATTCACCAACCTGCATCACATGACCAGTACCAGAAGATGATCAAAAGAAATGAGCCTCAGTGACGGTACGAGCAGCAGATGCTGCCAAGGCAGGAGATGAGGCAGACGTATTATTATATGTCAAAAAGACAATAGAAAAACAAATGCCACCTTAAATCTTTGTGAATCTTTTGTTGTTATTCTGAAATACAGCGACGGCCTTTGTGGAGATGATGCTGTGAATGCTCTGGTTTCTTACTCGAGCCACTGGAGATGCCTTAGAAAACAGCTCCCTTCCAGCGGACCCAGTCTGCCCAGTCACAAAAGCTGAGTTTCAAACAAAATAACACAAGACAGGTAGCTGCTATCAATCTTTTCATAAAAAGCACAGCACTTGTTGCATTGACTAAGGTTGTGCAGTGGGGGAGGTTTGTGTGTTTATCTCTCTAGAAGGTTGTCATTAACTTTTCCAGAGAAGGGTCTGGATCTGCAGTGTAGACGTTTTCGTGCAGCCCTGGCAGAGTTGTAGATCCCCGCCCCATCCCCCGCCCTTCCCTGTTTTATTTTTGTTCAAGACAGGCATATAACTGTTTATATGGTGACGGTTCGATATCTCGAGGAGATTCTCCAGAAACTGAACGTGCTCCGTCATCTTTCTTGGTGCAGTTTTGGTTCCGGTTACAACCTTCTGCATTTAGGAGTTTCCTGCTTCCTTTAGTTGATCTCGTAGAGGCATGCACGTCGGCATGCACGTCAGCACGTCGGCATGCATGTCGGCATGCACGTCAGCACATTGGCACGTCGGCTGCCCTTATGTCAGCACTTTGATGCAGAAGAATAGTGCTGACTCAGACCAGATAACAGCCACATGTTGGACACTTTAATTTGTATAAAGGTAGGCCGTGCTTGCCTGCTTGCCTTGCTGCCCAGATACTCCGCCTTCCCGAGGCACCACACCTCTTCGCTTTTTCAAAATGGATGTGAATGGTGAGATGGATTGGTTGTGTGTGGCGTGCGTGGGCCGTAACGCCAGCTAGCTGTGTGTGGCGTTCTAGTTTGTACAGTGTACCGATTGTGTCCGAAGAGGCTCCCAACGGAGAACCTGGATGTTTGGCATCTATATCCATATATTTCTGTATCATATAAGAGCACAAATGTACTGTTGTGCTTATCGTATTGATTGATGATTCAGATGATCACACGTTGGCGTGTTTGTTACCAGGACTGAGTTGTGGCTGCAGACTGAGGACGTGGAGCTCGACTGTAGCCTCGACACATGCCCCCTCCACGCTGCCTGATACCGAACCCCACCTGTGACCGCTGGACACGGGAGAGCTTGTGTTTCCCGTTTGGGAGGGAGCTCCACTGCCTCCACAGTCTGCATCCCGATGCTCTTTCCACGATTACACAAAAAGTTTTGGTTAAATTTGAAACTTTTACCGTAGGTGGGGTTATGGCCCAACTACAAGGGACTTTTGATGTTAACCCAGGCCTGTATCTAGATTTTGTTTTTCTTCTTAATGTGAGAGTAACCCCAAATATATTGTATAACACAACAGTGTGTTCTTGTACATCTTTATATATTATGTGGCTCCGCTCATAAAAAAGTAGTTAAAATGTTTGACAAAATCTTAATCTATAGTTGGACATCCACTTTTCTTTTTTAAAATTCCCCCCAAAAAAGTATTTTTTTATCAATTTTATTTCTAGGTGCCTAAAACGTATGTTGTTTTTTGTTTTTTTTTAATCAACACTTGCTTAAACTTTTGATTTAACATAATATTTAAAGTTTCTCTGCAGGTCCCTTGTAAGAAAGTCAAATCTAACAAGAAGCACCTTAAAGTCTGTTTCTCAAGAAGCCTTTATGGAGAATTCGGATATTGATATGCATGTTTTCAGCGATTTATGACACATGTGTTTGTTTTTGTGTTTGTTTTAGCTCTTAGATGACGTGCCATTTGGTATTCACACAGATGCCTTTATTATTTGGTAGAGAAGCCCCAGAGTTCCTCCTTAGAACCCGACTCACCTGTACTTCCACTGTTCTGCCTGCTTTGGAGCCTAAACTCTGGGTGTGAAGCTGTCACGCTCCGCCTGAGGAGGTACTGAACCGAGTCGTCAGCACCTTCAAGTCTGTCCCCCAGACAGACTGGATCCAGGGATCCAGACACACATCTGATCACGTCTCAGGCTTTGATGATCTCCATCCGTGTGCTAAACATGCTGCTTTTTTGCAGATTGGAGAGATGGATTTGATGACTTCTCATATTCTTCTTCAGCAGCAGCTTGACGTGTACGCGCTGTGTTGTTGGGTCCGTTTTGTTTGTACCTTTTATTCTCTGCTAACCTGGAGTCTGTGGACTTCCATGGATGTCCACCTCCAACCTCATGCTGAAACCGCTACGTAGCTGAGGACATTTATGCTCCACGCACCCACTCAGGCCATCAAACGCCTTCATGTTCCTGCAGTCCCTCCTGCATCCAAACGGGTGCGTTTGGAAACCATGAACAAGAATCTGCAGTTTATTCAAACGAAAATCCCAGAAGCAAAAGCACCGAAATAATATTTTCTGGGATTCAGTGACACCTAGTGGTGTATTGTGTAGCTTGCAACCACCTGAGTACTCTTCATGCTGCCATTGCATACAACTATGATGGCTGAAGAACCAAAGACCTGCCAGTGGGTCCCCTCCGGACCACTCTGAGGTCATTGTGGTGTACCACGGAGGAGGGCACCAGTGGCACGTTTGGGTTAATAAAAACTCATCCATTCTGAGTGAGTCAGACTTTAGATGTGTTGTAATGGGAGTATTATATTACCTTTCTACCAAATGATCACTGACACCGTTGGACATTAGAGCTGGGGTAACCAGGCCCGTCTGTAGAATCGGGTGAAGCATTCAGAATTACACAAAAAGAAAAATGCCTTTATGCCTCAAAATGCCCTAAATATAACCACCATTTTCTCAAGAAACTTGAGTGGATCTCTGAATATGCAAAACGGCTCTATAATTACTTCCAAACATTTACTTCTTTGACTGTGAAGTCTTTGCTTCAAATACGTGCTCCTCATGACAGTTTCGATCTGCCAGCGAGCTGAAGTCCAGAGCTGTTTGAGTCCGTTTGCGTTATGTTATTGTGGTTTTGGTTCAGGTCTGTGTCCTGGTTTTCATGAGCGTTTGGCACAAGCTCAGTTGTGCGTTACTTTACATCAAGCGTGTTTGGATTGGTGTGCATTTTAAGAGGATGTTGTCTTGCGGATTTCTAAATGCATCATGTTCAATATTGTTTAGTTTCAAAGGCTGTGCTTGGAAAACCTTCATCAGAGAAATATATGATGTTGCACAATGAGGCTGCCTGCCTGGACTGAAGAATACTGCCTGCTTTTATGCCCTGATGGAGTATCAAATGCTTTGAAGCAGAACGCCACCTTGTCATAGATGAGATAATGTTCACCTTGAAAGTCTTATCCAGTTAAAGCTCAGGCAGGCCTGTCCTGAAAACACCTGAAATGACGAGCATTGATCAAGTGTTTCATTGTGCTCGGCAGAGACTGGCCATCAGCTCAAGTGGTGACTGTCGTTAATAGGCAACACCGCTTGTTGGAGAAGTTCCTCAGCCGAAGGTGACTGAGAACGATCAGACCACGGCAGCGGGGTCTCTGGTGCTTGTGCTCCTCTTGGCTCAGCTGGTCCTGGACGGTGTTGCAGTACGCTCTAGCAAAGTCTTACTTTAGTAGAAAGAACTGCTTTTCGTGTAAATGAAACTTTTTTTCTTTCATTCAAATCTGTAACAGGATCATTTATTTTATGGTACTGAACCAGTAAAACCCAAATGATTATTAGAAATGGGCTAAAAAGCTTGATTGCACTGAGAAGATTTTCAGTCACAACTGCAGAACCCTCTGAAGAAGCGTTCCACGCCTGCGTTGGCCTTTACCACTGATCACGTCTGCATTACAGGCAGACTTCGCCCAAACCTGACAAACCTTTTCCCACTGTGATTTACGTTCGTGTTGGACCTACTACTGACATGCACTCGTGTAGGAAAACATGGCAAGCAGCAAAAGGTCGACGCACCCAGAAAAACCAAATCGTGAACAATTCCCAACAACTAAAACCAAATGAGCTGGATAGCAGGAGAAGCTGCAACAGGAATGTCATCTTCAGTTCACTTTGAAATCACAAGACAATCCAGTTGTTGACAGTTGTTGCCTTTTAATTATGTTTGTTTAAACGGAGCCAGTTTGCTTCGGACGCAGTTCTAAGTTATGTTTGGATATTAGAAGTAGGATGTTTAATCTGGCCGATATTTAATACTGACTTTTTTTCTTTAAATTTGTTAATCTTTCTCATGATTTGTGTGTTTTGTTTTTTTTGTTTTTTACTGGAAGGAAGCACAATGCGAGGCCACTATATGCAAAGTACATGCAGCACATATAAAACTGAGTTGCTTTACAGCCTTCAGTTGTGTGAGTCTGTTTCATAATAAAAACCATACTTGACTTGAACTGCTCGTTGTCTCGTATTTTGGGGTGTCGTTAGTGACTGATCCAAGGATGTGGGGATCCACAGCAACAACAATCGTGCACACTCACACTTTGCACCAACAAGCCCAAGTAGCTTGAGTCTGTGTGGGTTAACTTCTCTTAACAGTTGTGTGTACCATTGTTTCCCAAGTCCCGTCCTCGTGTACCCCTGGTCCTCCTGGAACCCCTGGTCCTCGTGTTCCCACGTCCTCGTGTACCCCTGGTCCTCGTGTTCCCACGTCCTCGTGTACCCCTGGTCCTCCTGGAACCCCTGGTCCTCGTGTTCCCACATCCTCGTGTACCCCTGGTCCTCGTGTTCCCACGTCCTCGTGTACCCCTGGTCCTCGTGTTCCCACGTCCTCGTGTACCCCTGGTCCTCGTGTACCCCTGGTCCTCGTGTATCCCCGTCCTTCACGTTTTAGATGTTTCCCTGCATCAACATACCGGATTCTAACGATCATCACCACATTGTCATCAAGGTCTGTACAAGTCTGTTAATGAAACATCATGTCTATCAGGGTTGTATTGAAGCTGGGGAACATCTGGAACATGGAGGATCAGGGAACACCAGGACCAGGGTACACCAGGACGGGGGGAACACCAGGACCAGGAAACATCAGGACCAGAGGACACCAGGACCAGGAAACATCAGGACCAGAGGACACCAGGACCAGGAAACATCAGGACCAGGAAACATCAGGACCAGAGGACACCAGGACCAGGAAACATCAGGACCAGAGGACACCAGGACCAGGAAACATCAGGACCAGAGGACACCAGGACCAGGAAACATCAGGACCAGAGGACACCAGGACCAGGAAACATCAGGACCAGAGGACACCAGGACCAGGAAACATCAGGACCAGAGGACACCAGGACCAGGAAACATCAGGACCAGAGGACACCAGGACTAGGGTACACGAGGACCGGAGTTGGGAAACACCGATGTAGATACTTGTGGTATCAAACTGGCTGGTAATAAAAAGTCGACATGTCCTGTTTTAGACAGATGTTGTCAGAAATTTTATTTCTACCGTATGAAATCAGATTATACTTTACAATGTGATTGAACAGATGCAGAAATGATTAAAAGTCATTGATATGTGCAGTGATTAGCTTGTCCCTCTGTCCATCGTGGTGTAGACTAAGGAAGTGGTAAATCTCGGTTTGGACCGTCCTGTAATGAAAAGACACATTTAATGTAGATTGTTCGCATCACTTCTCGTTAGCCTCATCGTTTGACTTGGGCGATTATCCAGTGAGGCTACGGATTTACGACATGGATTTGAAGTGACTGCTTGATGCACACCTCGCTGCTCTTCTGCACTCTCCTCCTCCTCCAGGCATTCACCACGATCAGCATGGAAACCATCAATACGACAGCTGCCATAAATGCGCCCACAGCTGGGGCGGCCGTGCGGTTATTGTTCGCTTCCTGTAGATCGTCCACCTTCATCTGTCTGGGCTCCGCATGGGGCATGGACTGAGGAGCCAGTAGGTCAGATATATCTAAAGAAACAGATGACCAACGATGCGAAACAACACATCAGTCACAACATTCCGGCTGCTCACGACGGTCTGAGACGGTGAACCTAGGAGTATTCGGTAGTGCACTAACTTAAAGGTTTTCACATAAAAAAAAGACTGAATACATATTTAATGGTTAGTGAACAAGTATCTGTATTATACGGTTTTCCCTCACATGCCACTTTATTAGGTACACCTGTTTAACTGCTTATGGACGCGGACATCCAATCAAGCAGTCACACGGTTGGTTTAGGGACATGGACATGGTCAAAATGACTGGCTGAACTTCAAACTGAGCTTGAGATCAGAGAAGAAAGGTCATTTGACTGACTCTGAACTTGATACCTTTTGAATGTTCTTTAAATGTCACAGCTGCATGTGACCGTATCTGCCCCTCTATGTGGTACAAACTGTGCCATAAAGAATGAAGGCTGTACCTAATAAAGTAGCTGGTGACAGTTTAGGATACTTGGGATGCTTTCAATCATCCGTTTCAAAGGACTTCACACCTTCCAGACTGAGGAGGAAGAAGGCATCATCTCCTTTGATGAACTTTCTGCTCGTTAGTCTTTTGTGGGTGATGAAAGTACTTGTTCCAGAGCCCGGGCCTCGATAGTAATAGCTGCCATCAGAAGCAGTTATTTTGGATCCCACCTTCCTGGGATCATCCCAGTGGTGCTCGGTGCCTGGAAAAGAAAAAAAGAAAAAGGTTTCACACAATCACACAGTGAGAATCCGTTCCTTGTATGAGGCGGTCAGGTTTGTGGCCCTCCAACCCGTCCCTGCCTACCATCAGAGGACGTCTTGCTTGGGTCAGTGGTGAACATGCGATGCATGTTCATTTGCTGTCTGATGTCTGACTGCTGATCCATCAGGACAATGGTGACCTGCTGCCACGGGCACGGCCACTTGAGCTTGTGGTCATTGGGACCGGAGGTGAGGTGGAAGTAAGTGGCCATGAACCCTGGACGATTGCTTCGTCCATTTAGGTACACGCCTACCTAAAGACCACAGAGAAGTTATGGATGGTTCACATGGGGCTGTAGATCAGCTCGGGTGTGCACGTCTACGTAAGTACAGATCAAACAGCCTCTGCAGGAGCAAACACTCTAGATCAAATACTCTCGAACTCCACAATATCTCACGAAATGCTACAAAAATGAAAAATGCATTATTAAATTAATCACGAAGGCCCACAGAAATATTAAGGCATCAAGAAAGTCTTTACCTGGTAGCTGTAACCTGCTGGTGACAGAAAACGAGGGCTGTACAGCTTCCTGCCTGTTGGGGTGGTCGCCAACAAACTGGTGATGTTGCGGATGTGCCAGATGTGCTCAGGACACTTCATGGATGACAGATTAATGTCATCCAGAGAGAAACCTCCATTTGATGGGCTCATTCCCCTCACAGCCTCAAAAACCACACGGGCCTTTTGGGTCATATTCAAGTTAACGTTATGCAGCTCCCAGGTGCCCGTGACACCTCCTGTGAAGATGGCACAAACGAGAACAAATAAGTTCAAACTGCTGCACAAGATTCGTAGTAGCAGCAAAAGGAAATGTTGCTTTCATTGTACTGATTTAAAAATTAAAAAAGACATCTTCCTCTACCACTAGGGGTCCCTAAAATCCAAAACCTCCAAATCCCACACATACTCTATTACAAGTATTTACTCTGGTATAAGATGAAATATTTTTTTCATTACCTGAAATGCTCTTGAAGAGCTTCAGTTTACCGCTGGGGTGGGCGTTGTCATAGTCTTTTACATATATATTAAGAACATCATCAGCTGCAGCAGTGTGATGGAGGAAGAACTGCAGACACTGGGGTCCAGGTCTGGGGTAGAACCAGCGACTCTCAAGAGAAGCAGATTCCTCCGGTTCAGCAGAGGCTGTGTTCAAATGCATGAAGTAGCCTTTACCTGAGCAGAAAGAGACGAAAAAACTGTGCCACATTAACTTGAGACATGTAGGTTTACATGATCAAATAATATAATAACAGTTATATATTTAGAAAGTCAAGGGTCATTATGTAGAAAAACAGTGCAACACAGAGGCCTGTTCCCCTGAACCAGAACCGGTCTTTCTAACACTAAAGATGCTCTTCAAGCAGGACTGATTTAGTTTAAAAACAAGAAGTACAATATACAATATAAGTACCGTATACAATTTGGTTTTTAACACTGAGCTACACTCCAGGAAAGTGCATTTATCTGCTAAATAAGCTGTAGTTGGTTAACTTATTTGCTTATTTTTTCTCATTTTGCACAAAATAATTCTCTCTCTCTCTCTCTCTCTCTCTCTCTCTATATATATATATATATATATATATATATATATATATATATACACACACACACACACGTGGGATTTCTGGATATTGTGACATCACAGACCCAGACTAGAATTATATGACCTCCCCATAATAAACTCATGTAACCTTAGAAATGAGTAACACGAAGCTGCAGCACCGGTTTGAATAAGGTGCACACTACGGCAGAGGCTGGTCATATGTCTTTAAAAGCTGGCATCAAATACCTGAATCTCCTCTTTAAAGTCCAGCTCCAGTAGATCTCTAAAGACATATTTGACAACTTTTGTACTTTGACCAAAACATTTTACAGAAGTTTCATTAACACTAAGAAACTGTGTCACTCTGTGTTGAAAGGGCAGAACATGTCTCCTTTAATACCAGCAACTTACATTGGACTATTTGTTTTATGAATATTGACACTCATTTTTGATGTTATGGGTTCCAGTGATGAAGCTCATCTCCAACTCCACAGGTGTTTGACCAGCTCTGACATGCATGACTGGGTTCATGGTTGAGAAAGATGTATAAATACTGCTGGAGTTGGCATTTTAAATGACATTTAAAAGCACAAGGCGGAGGGTTTTTGTGTTTGTCTTTCCTTTTTTTTCACCTTTAGAACCGTGGGAGTTTCTAAGCCCAGTTTTTGTGTCAGTAACGTTGGAACTTGGGAGCATTGTCGCCCTAAGACCCACATTTTCCAGGTTTCCAGAAGGAGTTTTCCAGAAGGAGTTTTAACAGCGTCATGTGGCAGCAGGAGATTTCATGTGTTTGCTCTTTTCATCCATCACAAATATCCACTTGGTGTCAGTATAATCGTGGACTTTCTAGGGGAGTTAATGGAAAACAGAATGATCCAGTCCAGCTTTTTGGGAAGAAATGTTAATCTAAGTTTGTCATTTGTTACTTGTTACTGATTTTTCACAACCAACTTGCGAGCAGGAAACAAAAAGAAGAAAACAAGCAGCTGTGTTATCTTTCCATGCAGATAATAAATCTTTGCCTACTTGCACTTTTCCATAATCAGTAAATCACTTTATCATAAATGGCCAAGATATGAGAGTCGTTTAACGCTGATCTGCACTTTGTTCAGATGCTGCTGAACCACCTCAGCATTTATTTTCAAATGCACGACAAAAACGACACCTACACGTGTCAAAAGAATGTGCACATTCCGGTTATTCAGATATCAGATGTTCTTCACATTGTTGCAGCCCTCAAACTCATGTTTCCAGTATCTAGATCTAACTGTACTATCTATGTGGGAGGTGTAACTTCTATCTATGGAAACATTTTGCTTTTGAGCTTGAAATTGTTCCAGGTCTCTGAAGCTCAAAGCTCAAAGCACCAGACATGGTGATGGATGGTCACCTTTGCATTGTCCCATGTTGGTGAAGTCAGTCTGAGGCCCTCCGGTCACCGAACTGAGTTGTTCCCACTTTGCCTTGCTGGAACCCTGAATCATCCCACAGATGTTCTCCTCCTCGAAGTTACAGCTGTTCACAAAGACAGAAGATGTAGCTGTGGACAGAAAACAACCACAGGTGCACAAAGTGACGAGAGGGTTCAGTTGAGCTGGTTTCAGACGCAGAAGTAACTCATACTCGGAGTCTGTTACCATGGTAACTGACTCTGTGAAGTCAGTCAGTTTCATCAGATGATCTCATAACACCACTTTAGAGACTTCTGAATGGTGTCAGGTTTGTGTCAGAAAAGTATATCAATGATCCAAACAGATATGAATTTTTGTTTTTATCCTTCCGTGCATCACAAATATCACATGTTCACACTTCACACAGATACGGCGGATTGTTAATTATACAAGCTGTTATTAATTTGCCCGTGTCGATAAAGACGTGGATCCTGAACAGACTCTTCTATTGCATTAGAAGGTGAACGATGCCGAACTGAGAGAAAAGTGAAGACTCATGAACAGACGATAATAAAGAAACAAACAAAACAGGAAGTGATACTCAATTGCACAGTATTTTCAGTTGTTCTTTTCACAAAACACCAGATCAATATGCTCCATTGTGGTCAGAAATGGGAATGCTACATAGAGTGCCTTTAAAAAGAAATATGAGCGATAATAAAAAATGAAAGTCTACAGTTTTGATGTTAAATTGCCAGTGGTGGAGCAAAAACTATTTATCACACGTGTCTCTTCTAAGTTGTGTCCATTTAAACTGAACAGGCTGTTTTACAGTTGGGTGTCTTTTTAATGTACCGTTTAAAGTGACCGGCCTTAAAGAGAAAAGAAAATCTATGATCCCAGAAGAGTTAATGACTTCCAAGCCAAGCCTAGAAAATATTTTCTTTTATTTTCATTATCTGTCCAACTAAAGGAGGGACAGTTTTAATTACATTGAATTACTAAAGGCCAGAACTTCAAATGGACAGCCAAGTCTGGACTAACTATACCAATTAAAAAATTAATAAGTAAAAATGAAAAAGATTGATGTCTACATTTCTATGATGTTTAATTTCTATTTTCTATTCAAAAGGTTTGTGATGCTATTTATCAATTTGAAAGTTTCATTTCTACATGCACTGTGAACACATGGCTTGGTGCTCAGCACTGTTGTCTCACGCAATCATACACCTGGCGACCTGCTGACCTGACTCGCTTTTTAAATGGATAAAATAAATTACAAAATTAAAAAATCTGTCTGATCTCAGATGTCTCGCATTTAGAAACTGAATCTAAGAGAACGAAGCAGGCGACATTCTGTGGAAATGGTCATCAAGAGGAAGAAAGTCAGAGGTGTGAGGCGGCTAAAGGCCGTTCTTTCAGACAAGCTGTCATTCAGTCTGATGAACAAAAAAATAACATCCCAAACATGACGTTCAGTTCTGAGGTGGTCAAGATCAGAGGCAATTGGACTTAAATTCTTCCTCTTGCTTTTAACAATTTAGTGACTTAAAAAGAGCCTTTCAAATTACACTGTTGACATTATGAGACAAAGAGTTCAGTGTGTTAAGTTTTAGTTCGCGAACTGCAAAACGGCAAAAGCCTCGACTCCTGTAGAAGTTCTTCTCCATTCAAACAACGTCACCAAAGAAGCCAAATGAGTTCCTCAGAGAACTCTGCAGGAACCCAGCTGTTCTGAATACTTCCATCCGTCACCGTGAAGGTGAAACACTTTCCTGCCGCAGTCTGTCATGAGTCATGACCTAACGTGTCAAATGTTGCAGGGGATTTTCATACCCTGTATATTTTCAGAAATATTTTATCATATTTTGAAAACTTTAAAATGTTGTGAATGTCAGTTTCTACTTAGAAACGTGACAGAGGAGTTAAAGATGAAGTCAAATGACATGTTTCATATCAGTAAACAATAATTACATGAATAAACTTATAAATCAAGGCACCTTTGATCCACCGTCTTATCACTCATCCACCTGTCATTTAGTCTGTGTGGAGGGGTGACAAAAGAAATAAGATGGTGATACAGTGATATGGTTTATGGTGATATGTGATGATATGGTGATAGGACCTTGAACTGCAGACCTGCAGGCCGACACTGCAGGTAGACTGCGAAACAAAACAGTGGCAGCGTAAAAAAAAACACGGTCGCTCCTGCAGCGATGCAACTAAACGCAGCTGAAATTCATGTGTTCACAAATAACTACAATAACTGCTGTTCTGATCAGAGACTTGAAGAGGAGCCAGGTCCAATGGTTAACAAGAAAGACATTAGCAATGATCTCAGAGAAGGTCTCAGAGGGTCTAAGTGAGTCTGTTGAGTTTGAGTTGTTTTTTAAATGTTTTTAAAAAACTATATTCAGCATTTTAGCAGAAACAGCTCAAAGCCACTGTCAAGCATGATGGTGGAGAGAGATGATGTTTTGAGATGTTTTCGTGGGCACAGGACCTGGACACCTGGCAGATATTTGTCTGGTTCTCTGAATACCAGAGTAATCCAGATGTGATGTGAGGCCATGTGAGGACGGCTAAAGCTTCATCGCTCAGCCAATACAGGACGAAGATCCGAAGCAACAGCACATCTGTATCTGGAGCATTAGAAAATAAAAGATCTGATGAACTCAGGTATTTTTTTATATAAAACTAAAAGATTAGGCAGTAATCACTTTTACTCCTGACTCGAGGATGCTGCAGAGTTCATGTGAGGGATGTTAATCTGCTGCTTATGTTGGGTTCAGTGGATCATTCATATTATTACTTATGACAGAAGTGACAAAGTGTCTCCAGGTGCTTTTCAGAGACCCAGAGAATGACCCCCCCTGAGCCGACCGCCCAGTACAGTGACACGAGTAATGCTCTTTGTACTGTATATACCAGAGCGGCAGTACTTCTGTCCTGCTCTGGAGGAGCTGCAACATTTTTATCCCACTGCACTAGTGTCAAGCGTGTTCATACCAGAGCAGCAACTGTTCGATTGTATTGGGAGTTGTTGTTTTTTTCCGTTTGCGACACATCTCAGACATAGAAGATATGACCAGTGTGACGACTCACTGCAGTTGTAGAGGCGGTTGAGCTTGGTTAGGTCACTGGCACTGAAGCTCATCCTCTGACCAATCACATCCATGAACTGTGGGATCTTGGTGACAATTGTGGGTTCAGAGTCGATGCTGAAAGAGGTCTTACTGTAGTGCATCACAGAGCCATAGTCATAAGGAATCCCCAGAGTGCTGGACACTGTGTCATCATATGTTTTGAAATTGTGAAGTTTACCTGGAAGATATTGATATTATTAAAAGGATGTAGACATTAGTCTTGACTTTTTAAAGAACAGACCACTGCTTCAAACCGCTGTACTGACATGCCAGGTTTATGTAGGAGACTGCTGGAGCGGCGCCTCTATGCACGGTCTGTCAGTGAAGATCTACACTTAAAGACATACTCGTAGAAGAGCTGTAAGTCGTTACCAGGTTCTATTTGATCCCACATGATGTGGACGTAGTCATCACGGTCAGCTCGGGACTGCTCGTGCCAGAAGCCCAGAGCATGCAGGAACTCGTGCTCGACCGTTCCCAGGCGATCACAGTTTTTACCAACGGACAACTGCTGCTTCCCCACGCGCAAGTTGCCTATTGAGGAGTAACATCTGCAGAGAAAGATCCAGATGCACACAGCTCTAAATGGCATAAACGCGTCATCATTACAATCATATGTTCACATCACTTCTTTCAAAGAACGGTGTCATTTTTCGTTTTCTTTCACCTCTGTACTATTATAAATTGTCTTGAACCATCAAGAACAAAAACATTAAATGTCTTCAGTGTCTGCAAAGAAAAGTCAAAGGAAACATAAGAATAACTGTTACCATTATTACTCCCATTTTCTTCATCTTCCCCACTTTTTCTGATTTCGGTTGAAATGATCTTTCACCTCTCACGTTATAGTTCCAGCTGCCGTTCATATAGATCATGTTTTGGATGTAATGTAACAGTAAACACTGACATGGACCATTTCAGGAAAACAGCGTACAACTCTGACCAGAACTGGACTCACCCACTGCCTTTGAACACAGAGATGTAGTTCTCCTCTCCTTTCCACGGCGTGAAGTCAATGCAGGTCTTCAGTCTGTACTGGTCAAACGCCTTCAGGATCACTCCCTTTGCATTCATCTCTGCATGTCACAGAGTGAAGGACAAAGAAACTCTGAACCAAACTGCTGATTCAGTGAGCTTTCAGTTCCCATGATGTCTTACCCAGACTGTCCTCCAGGTAGTAGGGAATGGTTGTTGGCCAGCGATACTCTTCACCAATGATGGCGTTCCTGTCGGATGTCTAGAGGAAATGAGGGACATTTGTGTTGTATCGGTCTAAACTTAAGTGCTATGTTCAATTCAATTAAATTCAATTCAATTCAATTCAATTCAATTCAATTCAATTTAATTCAGAGATTTAACCCAAAGCTGTCTGACTGAAGACACTTGTTTAATGCAAAATGTCTCAGAGTAAAAATTCCTCTTTTATCTTGGACATGGAGTTGAGTAAAAGTGAAAATTATCAGAAATAAAAATTCATGGGGTGTCAAAGTCTGTTTACGCATCTTTTTTTTCTTTTTTTAAACACAAAAAGCATATTTCAGGAAATATGACCCTCTGCACAACCTGTATTTGGGGAAACAAGAAGTGATGCAGCTGTAATAAACTAATGAAAACAACATCCGTGACATGACAAACTGGTTTCCTGAAGCGGTTTTGAAACCTCTTATAGACTGTAAAATACAATAATAATAATATTTTTCCTCGCACATCACGTCATCATATTACCACAATGTTGTGGTGTAGCCACAATCTAAAATCAGAACGTAGTCTCTATTTCCATATAGTGTTTTGTGCAGTATCATCATGCAACATCATTATCTCCATAACTTACCTTGAACAGTTCAATATCTCCTTCCAGCATGTCGAGTCCTGCAGCTGTAAAGAGTTGACAAAAGTCCTTACAGATGCAGACTCAGGACAGGTGGAGGAAGCTGCCATGATGACATGTACAAACCCTCATTGATGTGAAAGATGTCCCAGTCACGGCCTTCATCAGCGTCCGTCTCTGCAGGTGAACAATCAGTGTGTCAGAACCTTCCTGTACTGTTGTGTAGGTGTGTTTCAGAAGTCCACGGACAGAACCTCCGATAATGACTTTGTCCTGGTTTTATGTGGGACGTATTTGTCCAACTTTTGACCATGTTCAAAACCTCCATGAGAGAAACATAACTCACCTGTTTCACCTGATAGATTTGCTGCTGCCTGTAAGTAAATGAATAAAGTGTTGAAAAACAGATGCCAGATGATATCATGCAGCTGGTTGTGTGAAAACCACTTACCAGCCCCGAGAAACAGACCAGGAGGGTCCACCTGAGCGCCATGGCTGCAGCTGCACACTTGCCGTGGCTCACGTGAAGCTGCTGCTCCCTTTTTGGACAGCAGAAGGCACTTTAAGGTCTATGCAACATTCACCTGACCCAGTCGTTTTATGGCGCAGGCTTCTGCAGGTTACATCGTTGACTTATTATTCATTAGTCAACGGTATGTGACGACTGCACTTCAGGCTCACAGAAGGAGACGAGGGTTCATGTGACAGAGTTCGTGAATAAATTCAGATCTGATATTCAGCTGAACACGCTGAAATGCTTATGATCTTTATTTTATTTTCTCATGATACTTTATGAAACAAATTGGTCTGAGAAATGGACCCAGATATTTGCTGAAGCAGATTTGGTTTTACTTTATTAATCCCCTAAGAGAAATGATCTACATCAGTTAATAATATTTCTCTTATCTTAGCTTCTCTTCATTTGATTCCTGTGAAATCAAACTTTTCATTTAGAATCCTTCTCTTCACATTTGGAGAGGATGTTTTTATTCCTGATTGTGAGGAACTATGTAAACTATGCTCTTGTTTTGTGTTTGTTTGTTTTTCAGCTTCATTTATACACCAGTTTGTACAATAAAATGCAGGACAAAGTGCTTAACAGTAAAAACAAAACAATCTCACCCGTCCACCTCCTTCCCCACCAACCTCTGATAGGGATTACTATCAATGATAAAACGGTCAAAGATTAAAAGAAATAACAACATGTAAGCATTGCTGGGTGCAGATGAACCGGTGAGAAAACACTATCACAGGGAGCCGTGTGCACAAGGAGGCGGCTGCTGCATCCAGGGGCCATGCATGGTGGGGGGCCACAAGAGTGCCAAACACCACCTCTGTTGGACGGATGTTTGGACCCCACCACAACCCAGAGCCAGCAACCGAAGTCAACAGCCCTCCAAATCCAGAAGACTCCCACTCAGGAAACACTGAGTAAAAATATAAAAATAAGAGAAATAGATAAATATATCAAAATAAAAAAATACTAGACAATAATAATACTAAAAAAAAAATTACATAAATAAGATATCATTAATAAATAACAGTAAAATGTCTTAAAAAACAGGTCTAAACAGAAAATCTAAGATGGAAAGTTTAAAACAGGATTAAAACAAAGGGGACATTAGTTTCGGTCTTGAGGTCTTTAGGTCTTGAACCTGCTTTTAAAAACATTAACGTTCTCCGGTTCTCCGGTTCTCCAGTTCTCCGGCAGGCTGTTCCATAAATGTGGGGTGTAGTATTGAAAAGCAGTTACAGTGGGTTCTTGTATTAACAACGGGAATTTTAATAAGGCGGGCGCTGGAGCACCTGAGAGTCCACGAGGGTTCATAAGGTGAAAGCAAATCAGTAAGATAAGAAGGCACAAGGCAATTAAGACTTTTAGCAACCATAAGAAAGACGTACCTTTCAATCGATCCTGAAAGACATGGGGAGCCAGTGCAGGGATTTTAAAACCGGTCTGATGTGAGCTTGCTTTCTGAGCCGCTGAGCTCTGAAGAAGCTGAGGGTGTGGAATGGTTTTTTGGGAAGACCAGAGAGCCGGGCATTACAGTGATCAAAAACACGCATCAGCATCTCCGTGTGGGCCCGAGAGAGACACAAGTGGACTCTTGATTGTAATGATGAACCTGTTTTAATCACATGCTTAACATGTGGGATAAAACTAAACTGAGTCAAGAAAGAAACCAAGGTTCTTCACTTGATCAGATGTCTGTAAAGTTAGACAAATGTTTCTCTCTCTTAGCCTCGGTGCAGATAACTTAAACTGCAATTTTGTCCTAATGGAGTTGCATGAAGTTTTCCACCATGCATGATTTAATATATAAAATACAATCAAAAAGGTCATCAATTGGCTGTGTTGCCTTCAGGAGACATGACAATGTACAGTTGTGCATCATTAACATCACTGTGAAAATTAATGTCATGTCTCCTAACGGCATCCCCAAGTAGAAGCTCATATAAATTAGAAAGAATCAGGCTTAGAATTGAGCCTTGGGGAACACCGCATTTGATTTATGGATCCCTGAGGAGCATTTATCCATGCTTACCAGAAACCTTCTATCTGAGAGGTAGGGTTTGAACCAGGTAAGACCTTTCTTTCTTTCTTTCTTTCTTTCTTTCTTTCTTCTTTCTTTTTTCTTTCTTTCTTTCTTTCTTTCTTTTTTCATTCTTTCTTTCTGTCTTTCTTTCTTTTTTTCTTTTTTTCTTTTTTCTTTCTTTCTTTTTTCTTTCTTTCTTTCTTTCTTTCTTTCTTTCTTTCTTTCTGTCTTTCTTTATTTCTTTCTTTGTTTATTTCTTTCTTTCTTTCTTTCTTTCTTTCTTTCTTTCTATGCATTGGAATATGAATATGAATTGGAATGATTAGGATTATAAAAACAAACTGGTTTTACTGAAGTATAACTAGATCAAAGTTGAACAGCTAAACTTGTTTTTTTGTGTATTTATGTTTCATAAATTTTCACTCTCAGATTTTATTTTTTTTACTGTGAATAATGTTTAAATAAAGGTTTCAATGAAAGTTTACATAACATTTATAGTAGTGGCATTTAAGCAGTCAGTGAGTCCCATGAGTCCTGGAAATGTTACCAGTGTTTTTATTTAGCAGAACTTTTGTTGGGAAAGTTGAAGATCATTCACCTGAGTCACAGAATCAGAAGTCCTTCTGATTCTAAAACAAAAATAAAATAAAATAAAATAAAAGCACTTGTGTGAGATTTAAGAAAACAAACCCCAAATCCATTGTCTCTAAAATCAGACTGAACATTTCCTCCTGACCTTTGACCTTTGACTTATTCAAGTTTCCTAGCAGGATATAGAGGAGGGTTCTGACTTGCAGGTGATAAAAAAGCTTTGGAAAACACACATCTGGACAATATGAGTTGTCTAACATTTTAAACACTGAGCGTGACAGCTGCTGGTGGCGTCATGGCGATCGTTTATTCTCAGTGTAGACGAGCTCCATAATTACTCTAGAACCGACTGAACTGTACATCCTCTCTCTGTTTTGGCTTATCTAACTTTTTGAAAGGGAACATCCATCCATCCATCCATCTTCTACACCCACTTAATCCTGTCCAGGGTCACGAGGGTCTGCCGGAGCCTATCCCAGCTCATTACAGGCCAGAGGCGGGGTCCACCTGGACAGGTCGCCGGTCCATCGCAGAGCCACATACAAAGACAACCATACATGCTCACACCTACAGGGAAGTTGTTTTTCCAGCTTGTGAAGCTTGTGAGTGTGAATCGCAGTCACTATGTAAACTGCCTGTGTTACTTTGGCAGCCAGTTTACGAGCCTCGGCCTTTAACTCAGTGGTGTTCAACCCTGGTCCTCAGGGCCTGCAATCCTGCCGTTCAGACGTTTCCCTGCATCAACACGCCTGACTCTAACTATGGGTCATCATCAGCATGTCATTCCGGTCTGCACAACTCTGCTGACACAGCCATGTCTGTCAGGGTTGTGCTAAAGCAGGGAAACATCTAAAACATGCAGGACGGCGGCCCCGAGCACCAGGGTTGAAGACTCCTGCCTTACATCAACCGTCTGAGACCAGAATGTTTCTCTGTTTCTTGCTTTAAGGTGTTTCCTACTCAGATGTCACCGTCCCACAGTTTCCACATACAAATCTTTTAACGCAGGTATATTCACATACATAGTTCATGTGTCCACCCTCAGCTTGTCTCGTGAGACGACGTGGTATTACAAGACTCCTTTTTACAGTACTGCAACCACAGCAGTACTGAAACTAGAGGGATCGGATCATCTTCAGATATGTATCTGTGTCAGAAATAGATCTTCTCTTTGTTTTGAGGATCAGAGAGTCTCTATCTCATGTCACAGGTACAGCACATGCTATCTTTGAGGCTTCTTTTTCTCTCCTCTTGGCCCTATAAACATCTTCAGTCGTCCCATGTTCATGTTTGGGCAGCTAACATGATGCATGCAGCCTGGCCGCCCTTCATCTCTTGATGCGGCTCAGTCTGTCACACATGACGGACAGGTACTGGGTGAGCTTCACCATGGCAATGATGATGGTTCCTCCAGTCAGGGTGCAGGTGGGCCAGAACAGGGAGTGGAAGACAGCGACTCTGCCATAAACCTGGGTTAGGATGGCGCTGTCTGCTCGGTCGGAGGGGTCGATGAAACACCGGACAGTGTGCTGAGACCTGAGACGCTCGGAAACATTCTGGACTATGGCGTGCGTGGTGGCGTAGTCCTTGTGGCACTTTGGTTCGTAGAAACACTGAAGAAGGAGATGGAAGAGAGAAAAACATGAATCTAGACTTGTCTTCTAGCCGCGATCCTGATAAGAGTTTGTGATAATCCACTTAACGATGTTACAATGATTTTTTATTTTTATTTGGATAGGTGTGATGGTTGACATGGTCCAGATTTTGGCATCTGTACACATCTGAAAGTCTGGTGAAGACTCCACTGAGATGAACATAAAAGAAAGAAAAAGATTTAAAAAGCCCAAAAATGTCATCATGATCAAAAGCTGTCCGTTGGTTAATCTTTATAAATAAAACTGACACGTTCATAGCAGTAAAATCAGACAACCTTTAAAATCAAGAAAAAAAGAGTTAAAAGTGTTTAGCAAGTGTGAATTATCCAGTTTATTTACTCTAGTGGGTTTTCTGGTCTAACAACTGGTTCGTAGTGGCTTTAATCTTCCATGCTCGTACAACCTAAACACCTCGGAAGTGAGATGTGCAACATTTACAGCAAGCCAGGAAGTCATGTTCATTCTTTTGGAGATCATTTCACATGCTTTTGATCAATCTGAACATGTAATTGTCGCTTTAAAGCCTCACATATGAAGTAAAACACAGAAAATCCTTTCTGTGTTTTACTTCATATGTGTTACATGAAACACATTTTTGTGTGTTTATTACAAATTTAAAACAAAAGAATCCACAACGTTTTTATACTTCTAGCATTTTTGGATTATTGTGAAAATATATCTAGAATATTGTGGTTTCATAAAAAAACAAAAACATTTGCAGTTTTGATTGTAAAGCTTGTAGTGTAAACTTGTGACGTGAGTAGTCCAACAGGATTTACTATCTTTAAGTGTTTGTTAACTTATAGTTGTAAGATTTATGGGAGAGATTCACTTCTAAATGAAGTTTTAAATAGAATAAAAAACCCTAAATGTATTTTGAGAGGAATCTGAGCTTGCCTCATCTTTTTGATGCCAGCGCTCAGTTTCAGCCGGGAGCCTTTGGTGACCAGCTCTCACTGGTGGGAGCCAAAAGCTCAAGAGAAATGTTAATGTAGGTCGGGGGAAGTCCCGGTTGTCCAGGTAACCACCCGCGTGAGCTTGAAATCATCCTGTCAACAGTAGAACTTCGTACTGACCATCAGGACTGCCAGTGTTTACCTCCTGTACCACGTACTTCCTCTTCAGCTATATTTCCCATAATAATCATTAACTGCAGCCCTCAAATTCAACCTAATCTAAGTCACTAGGTTAAGTTGTGGTCTTGACTGCGTAAGCATTATATTACATGATGAAAAATGTACGTTGGCCCTCCATGAAACTTGTACAGAATAGCCTCTGTTCCTTTTTTAGAGTATGTCCAACTGAAGCTAATGAAACACTGGATAAAATAAATTGCTGCACAGCAGAAGAAAACCGCATTTACGCTCCAGGAACAAGACAACGGTGTGGTTGAGCACCTCGGCGCTGCTGTCCTGCGCGTCCTCATTGTGCAGCAGCCGCAGCACCTTTCCTGAGGAATTGAGGCTGACGAAGACTTGCAGACACGGGAAACGGGAGCTCCTCCAGCACTCTGCCCCGCAGCCGTATGAACAGTTTACATCCCGCACGATGGTGGCATTCACTATTGTACAGGTGTCCTCTTCTGTCCACACGCTGGAACACAAATCACAAAAAGTTAAGTCTATAATAATGTAGACTTCTGTTTCATTGTAAATAGTAAAAACCAGTGTTTTCTCTATTATTTTTTTAATCATCTTAATTTCATTTGTTGCTGCAGAAGAAGGACCAGATACGTGGAAGTCTGGACAGAACCACATTCTTCAGTTCTGAAACAATCCCAGCATCCTCCGCCCCGGCCCCCAACCAAAGACCTCGCATCCTCTCTGGACCCACAGCTTCCCTGTCACACCTCAGCTGTCTCATCTTCCACCTCAGTCATGGATCTTGCTGCTGCTCCATGATTGCCTCCTACCACATCAGGAGATATTTATTGGTCCACCTGAATAAGCAAACAAGCACCTTCCAGGACCCACTGCAGTTTGTTTATCGTCATGGGGTTGGAGTTGAAGATGCCAGCAGTCAGCAGCACAGGAGCACCACAGGGAACTGTACTCCCACCATTCCTCTTCACGGCGTACACCTCAGACTTACAGTAAAAGTCAGAGTCCTGTCATCTGCAGAAATACTCTGATTACTCTGCAGTTGTGGGGTGTATCAGGGATGGACAAGAGACTGTGTACCTACTGTGGACCATGTTGTGGCATGGTGTAGGAACAATCATCTCATCTTGAATGTAAACATAACAAAGGAGATGATTGTGGATTCTAGGAGAGACAGGATTAAGTTGAATAGTTTTTCCATCATGGGAGAAGAAGTAGAGGTGGTGGAGGAGTATAAGAACCTCGGTGTTCATCTGGACAACAAACTGAACTGGAGATACAACACTGATGTTTCTAAGAAAGGACAGAGCAGATTTTACTTCTTAGGGAAGATTAGGTCCTTCAACCTCTGCAGCAAGTTGTTGAATATCTTCTACAAATCTGTTGTGGAGAGTTCAATCACATCTGCAGTCATCTGTTGGGGAGCAGCATCAGAATCAGAGACTTAAAGAAACTGAACAAATTGAGGAAGGAGACTGGTTCTGTTCTGAAAACTGTTCTGGAACCTCCGGAGATGATTGTGTGAAGGAGATACTTTATAAAATGAAGACGAATATCGACATCCCAGAACATCCTCTTCACAACAGGGTCAACGCTACAGGAGACCCTTCAGACCACTACAGGAGACCCTTCAGACCCCTACAGGAGACCTTCAGACCACTACAGGAGACCGTTTAGGCTGCTACAGGAGATCATTCAGACCCCTACAGGAGATCCTTCAGACCGCTACAGGAGACCTTCACGCCGCTACAGGAGACCTTCACGCCGCTACAGGAGACCGTTTAGGCTGCTACAGGAGACCCTTCAGACCGCTACAGGAGATCATTCAGACCCCTACAGGAGATCCTTCAGACCGCTACAGGAGACCTTCACGCCGCTACAGGAGACCTTCAGACCGTTACAGGAGACCTTCAGACCGCTATAGGAGATCCTTCAGACCACTACAGGAGATCCTTCAGACCGCTACAGGAGACCTTCAGACCACTACAGGAGACCGTTTAGGCTGCTACAGGAGACCCTTCAGACCGCTACAGGAGATCATTCAGACCCCTACAGGAGATCCTTCAGACCGCTACAGGAGACCTTCACGCCGCTACAGGAGACCTTCACGCCGCTACAGGAGACCTTCAGACCGCTACAGGAGACCCTTCAGACCGCTACAGGAGACCTTCAGACCGCTACAGGAGGTCCTTCAGACCGCTACAGGAGACCCTTCAGACCGCTACAGGAGACCCTTCAGACTGCTACAGGAGACCCTTCAGACCACTACAGGAGATCCTTCAGACCACTACAGCAGACCTTCAGGCCGCTACAGGAGACCCTTCAGACCGTTACAGGAGACCTTCAGACCGCTATAGGAGATCCTTCAGACCACTACAGGAGATCCTTCAGACCGGTACAGGAGACCTTCAGACCGCTACAGGAGACCTTCACGCCGCTACAGGAGACCTTCACGCCGCTACAGGAGACCTTTACGCCGCTACAGGAGACCTTCAGACCGCTACAGGAGACCCTTCAGACCGCTACAGGAGACCTTCAGACCGCTACAGGAGGTCCTTCAGACCGCTACAGGAGATCCTTCAGACCGCTACAGCAGACCTTCAGGCCGCTACAGGAGACCCTTCAGACCGCTACAGGAGACCTTCAGACCGCTACAGGAGACCTTCAGACCGCTACAAGAGATCCTTCAGACCGCTACCGGAGACCTTCAGACCGCTACAGGAGATCTTCAGACCGCTACAGGAGACCTTCAGACCGCTACAGGAGACCTTCACGCCGCTACAGGAGACCTTCACGCCGCTACAGGAGACCTTCACGCCGCTACAGGAGACCTTCAGACCGCTACAGGAGACCCTTCAGACCGCTACAGGAGACCTTCAGACCGCTACAGGAGGTCCTTCAGACCGCTACAGGAGATCCTTCAGACCGCTACAGCAGACCTTCAGGCCGCTACAGGAGACCCTTCAGACCGCTACAGGAGACCTTCAGACCGCTACAGGAGACCTTCAGACCGCTACAGGAGGTCCTTCAGACCGCTACAGGAGATCCTTCAGAGCGCTACCGGAGACCTTCAGACCGCTACAGGAGATCTTCAGACCGCTACAGGAGACCTTCACGCCGCTACAGGAGACCCTTCAGACCGCTACAGGAGACCCTTCAGACCGCTACAGGAGACCCTTCAGACTGCTACAGGAGGTCCTTCAGACCGCTACAGGAGATCCTTCAGACCGCTACAGCAGACCTTCAGGCCGCTACAGGAGACCCTTCAGACCGCTACAGGAGACCTTCAGACCGCTACACAAGACCTTCAGACCGCTACAGGAGACCCTTCAGACCGCTACAGGAGACCTTCAGACCGCTACAGGAGACCTTCAGACCGCTACACAAGACCTTCAGGCCGCTACAGGAGACCTTCACGCCGCTACAGGAGACCTTCAGACCGCTACAGGAGACCCTTCAGACCGCTACAGGAGACCTTCAGACCGCTACACGAGACCTTCAGACCGCTACAGGAGACCTTCACGCCGCAACAGGAGACCTTCAGACCGCTACAGGAGACTTTCAGACCGCTACAGGAGACTTTCAGACTGCTACAGGAGATCCTTCAGAGCGCTACAGGAGAACTTCAGACCGCTACAGGAGACCTTCAGACCGCTACAGGAGACCCTTCAGACCGCTACAGGAGACTCTTCAGACCGCTACAGGAGACCCTTCAGACCGCTACAGGAGAACTTCAGACCGCTACAGGAGACCCTTCAGACCGCTACAGGAGACCTTCAGACCGCTACAGGAGACCCTTCAGACTGCTACAGGAGAACTTCAGACCGCTACAGGAGACCCTTCAGGCCGCTGCAGGAGATCCTTCAGAACGCTACAGGAGACCCTTCAGACCGCTACAGGAGACCTTCAGACCGCTACAGGAGACCTTCAGACCGCTACAGGAGACCCTTCAGACCGCTACAGGAGAACTTCAGACCGCTACAGGAGACCCTTCAGGCTGCTGCAGGAGATCCTTCAGACCGCTACAGGAGACCCTTCAGACCGCTACAGGAGACCTTCAGACCGCTACAGGAGACCTTCAGACCGCTACAGGAGACCTTCAGACCGCTACAGGAGACCTTCAGACCGCTACAGGAGACCTTCAGACCGCTACAGGAGATCCTTCCTGCCCACAGCAATATACCCCTACAATGAATCTCTGAAAAGACTTAAATCATGACTACTGCAACAAATAATTTCTCTTCAGGAATTAATAAAGTATAAAGTATTTTTTAATTCATAAAATGAGATTGTGCTGAAGACATAGAGGGTCACCTCATTTTTGTGTTTTATATGTCACACTCATGTTTTCTGATGGAAGTTTGTGGAGATTTTTAGCTCTGTGAACTATTTCTGTGGACTATTTTATAAATTTAACAAAATGTAGTTTGATGAACTTGTCAAAAGAGTTTTTTACTTACTAAATATACAAGAATTTGTTGCACTTTACCCCAAATGCTGCTGTTGTGTTTATTATTACTACCTATCAGAATAAGAGCGCAGTATGGTGATGCCGAGGACAAAATACATCATGATGGAGAAGAAGACCATGCTGAGGCCCAGCAGTATGGCTCTGTCCTCCCCCGCCCTCAGAGCGGTCACCGTCTTCCTTCTGTCCAGAACCTCATAATCACGAATCCTCTGGTAGATGGAGCTGGAACAGGTTAACAGTGAAGCAGCAATTCTCAAATGAAAAGTAAGTTTTAAACTTTAAACTCATTTTAAAACATTTTTTAGCTCTAAATTACTAAATCTAACTAACTAAATCTACAGGGATGAAGAATCCTTGGAATTAAATCGATATTATATCTTATTTTGTCAATGACATAAGCACAAGTGAGGCCAGAATAAATCATACATGCGGTCACTTCTTCCATCTGCCGGTTTGCTTCCCACCCACAGAAACATCTCATTCGAGGAATGCGGGAATGATGGACAGCCGTTGTTGCTAGAAGAGTTCACCCACCTGAAAAACATACGGAAAAAGGTTTTCCTTAAATAACTGACCCTGCAGGAGCTCATTTGGTCCATTTTTCTTTAAAAGATTAATCATTTTCAAAGAGAAAACCATATCCTAAAGTGAAAAAATGAAGATGGTTTCAAAAGGTGGTGATAACCTGCTGATGACTGCCATAAAATCAGGAACGACCGTATCACAGCTTTTCTTCTGGTGCTGGGATGTGTTTGGAGGTTTGTGGTGTGATGGAAATGTGTTTAAATGTGTTTAATTGTGTTTAAAGAGCATTTACGGGGCCAGAAGGATTTATACTGTTTGGTGAGATGGAGAGATTGAAACAGGAAGGATGCGGAGCAGTTAAAGGTGATTAAGGACCGAGATGGAAAGGTACTTACAAATGAGGACAGTGAGAAGGCAAGATGGAAAGAGCACTTTGGAGAACTGATGGGTGAAAAAAGAGAGAGATGGGTGGAAGATGTGACACCTGTAAAAGGATAAGTCAGTAAGGTGGAAGGTAAAGCAGCTTCGAAGAGAAGGAAGAGAAGGAAGAGAAGGAAGAGAAGGAAGAGAAGGAAGAGAAGGAAGAGAAGGAAGAGAAGGAAGAAAAGGAAGAGAAGGAAGAGACGGAAGAGAAGGAAGAAAAGGAAGAACAGGAAGAGAAGGAAGAGAAGGAAGAAAAGGAAGAAAAGGAAGAGAAGGAAGAACAGAAAGGCAGGTGTTCCTGCTGACCAGTGGAGGTACAGACGTGTCTAGAAGATCGTGTCTCTTAGTACACGAGGAATAACACAACTACTGTGTTTGTGCGTCGACCGCTGTGCTGCAGCTTCATACTAACCAGGACATGTTTCCCAGAGCGCCGCGTGGGTCCCAGGACAGTTATGACATGGCTTGTGGCTGTGCTGCAATTCCTCCACAGCTCAAGATCAGGGACATAATGACAAGGGCAAACACGCTTAGAAGCGGATGCTGACGAGGTCAAAGAACGCATGGCTCTACTCGTGACCTGGCTGAGAATTATAATCATGTGAAACTGCGTTTGTTGGATGCAGATGGATGAAGCTGCAGCATAACTCAGCATTAACTCAGGCAAGAGGCTAATCAAGAAGATTTATTAGAGATTATTATTTTAAAAAATGATTAAGAATGTACCCACTTGTAATTATTGTGATCCCCGAACTGCTTATAATTCAAATATCTTCAGTGCTCACAGTACCTAACAAAAAAAGGGTTCAGGCGGAGAAATCATTTTAGGTTTTGTCTTTCCACCACTAGGACATGGAAATAGATATATAAGAGCCACTTGAGACCACCAGAATGTTCTTATGAAAGACCATAAAAACTGCTGAAATGCCTCTCCGCTGGTAAACGACATCCCAGAGTAAAGATCAGACAGGTGACTAACGCTTCCAGGTGCTGCAACAAGCCTGCAGTGGCCGTGATGTGTGTATTGTGTTCACAGAACATTTATTTTTATGTCATTATTATGCAGCTTTCTTCTTTCTTTCAGAAACATTTGATGATATAATACGGTTTCACTGCATCTGTTCATTTGCATTTATTTCAAAGGATGTTCTGAGTTATGCCTACAGCGGGTTCTTTGGTCATGTCTGGTGAAGTCCTGACGTCTCACCTCTTCAGAAGGGACTGAATTCACACCGTCCCTGGCAGTCCAGAACGCCGCTGCACTGGTGACCGCCTGTTGCAGCTGCTCTGGTTGTGTTGTGCTTTTTGAATGATTGTGATTTCTACAAAGTTTTATTTCTCTACACTAATTAACCAACACTGTTTGTTTAATAACTGTTCTTCACTTATTTGGATGCCGAGCTGCTGAAAGGATTTCTACTGCTAATTCTGGCCCTTCATCATCCTTTACGATGAGCAGCCCAGACAGCAGGAACGTTGCAGATGCTGCTTTTGTGCTCACGTGTGCACAGAAAAAGCCTCCTCACCCCAGATCCAGGTGAGTCGCATGTTGGGAATCCATGGCAGGAATAAAGCAGAGAACTGTCCCGCGTCAACTGCCTCAGAGGAAGAACAAGTGTCTCTGCACCACAACACTGAACTGCTGTTATTAGTTTCGGTCCATGCTGAGTTGACTTGTTCACTGTCGATGCTGCATGTGGCAGCAGCAGGAGATCGCTGTAAACACATCCAGGTCTCTGCAACACGTCGAACTTTTCAACTCTGTCAGCTGTTTTGTTTATTTTCCGATTCTTCTATGAAGTAACAATATCATTTGGGAATTGATAAAGTATTATTCTGTTCAATTGTATTTAATTCTGTTCAATTCAGTTTTAATCAATGCTTTGTTTTAACAAGTCCCAAGAATCAGCTGCATTTTAAAAGGACTGATAGTTTGTACACGGTACAGAGTTCACCCAGAGCTCAGAGGTGAAGCCCTCATGTAATGTATAATGAATCAGTGTTGTTGCAGCACAGCACAACCACATCGTATTAATGAGGCCAATAACAGCTGGAAACAAGATTTTGATGACTTTAGATTGACTGGCGACGTCACATCCAACACTGCCAGAGATGTAGAAATGTGCAAAAAGTGTTTCCATGACACTTTAGTGAATAAGTGATCAAATCGCCTGAAAAACTACCTCCTAGAAGCATAAAAAGATTCAATATTTCTAGTGCCGTTTCCATTACAGGCAGTAACGGCAGTAATCCAAAAAAGTATTTCAAATTTACGGGATAATAGAAACGTGTCTACAATAATTTATTGTTGAACGTACTGCAGACACAGTTTGAGGAATGCAGGAGGTGCATACCTGAAACCCCCTCGTTCACATTCGATCTAACGCATCAGCTCCGTCTCTAAATATAGGACCAAAGCAATACCGAGCCTTTGTGGGTGCAGGTGTGGAATACCATGAGTGGCGGAGTCAATAAACTGAATCCAGCTGAGCTGCAGAAGATCAGTCGGTGGGCACAATGAAGGGGCTCAGCGACTGAAGCTGAAAAACTCTGCAACTGTCCGTGACACTTCAGTGTTTAACAGCTACAAACACCTGGCTGCTAAAGCAGGACTGGACCATGTGAAAGTACCAAGTACTGACTGCAGCATGCTTCATTACATCCACGTCCGCGCAGAGCCACTCATTAGAGCTAAAAGCCAAGAGAAGAAGAACGCTTCACCTGATGGGGGCTTGAATCAATATTTACTCATGATGGGTTCAGTTTGGCACCAGCCATGTGGCCCAGCAAAGCTCTTAGCTGGAGCTTAGCAGCAGTTTAGATTCTTTCAAATCTACAACCCGGTGACACGCTCAGTGATGGCAAATGTCAACACACGAGGCAAAGAATCACCTTCTGAGGTTTAAACCAGGAGTTTCTTACATGGTTCAAAGATACGTTTGACTGGACACAAGACGAGAAATCACCTCTTTTTGCACACAAGTGCCTATAAACATCCTCATGACGAAACAGCTGTCTGCGCTGATGTGACGAGTTCGGCCTGACTGAATCGTCACTGAACTCATCTGAGGCGCCATGGACCAGAGGTCCTGCTGCTGTCTTAGCCGAGGGTCCGAGTTTTTCTCTTTCTTTGGAGTTTAGCCCAGATGTGATGGGAGAAGCGCCCCGACCTCTTAAACCCCATTCGACTGTAGTTAACGGTTAACTTACAGCTGAAAGTTAGAAAAATCTCAATTGCTGGCCCAAAACTATATCATATTAACCACCAGAAGTCTGTTTTCTTGTGTGTTTGCATTTCCCTGAGACAGAATAACTATTTAGATGTTTGAGAAACTCCCTCTGCTCAGTCATTTAGTTGATATTATATTGACAGAGTTTTAGCTCAGAACATGTGTGTGGGCTTTTGGCCTTCAGCCGTCAGAAATCCGCCCTGATTCTTTGAATTGTGAGCGCTGTGACTGCTTTCTAGTGCAAGCAAGACTCCGACAACTCGGAAATATTTCACACAACTCAACAAAGAACATTATGGAATACCGTTTTGGGAATTAGACTGGTCAGCTGTACAATGGAAACTTTCTCAGGAGTACCACACTGTCCAAGTACTTTTAGTAAAGTGTAGTTTGTGTTTGCCAGCATCCTGAATGCTGCACAATTCATTTTGGCAAAGTCCGGGAGCGGTGGCGGTGATGTAGGTGGTTTTGTAAATGGCCTGAGGATCATGTGAAAGCTGATTGAAAGGCCCTAGTGTGGGACGAGAGTAGATCAGAACAGCCTGGATCTGAACTATGATAGAGAATTATTTGATTGGATGTAATTCAGATCAGGAAAGAGAGCAGCTCCACAAAGTCAAAACTAGTCTCACGAGCACGTTAAACACGTCTTCTAAAGGTTCCCTGTTATGATCCACGTCCTGCTCCGGGTTTCTTCCCCCTCAAAGAGGAGGGGTTTTTTTTTACCATTGTTTCTTTTAATAATTTGTTGTTCTGCAACTAGAGACCATTTGTATTGTAATAGACACTTTATAAATGAAACTGAACTGACCTGAACTGCTATGTCATCTTAACAGCACGGGTCTCTTTATGAATCATTTTTGAGTCTTTCTAAATTGCCTCTGCATTGTCTGTGTCTGTGCAGGGATCCAACACAGCCAGTTGTGGTTACGTACTGACTTGTTGCCAGTTCCCCAGGCATTCAACAAGCAGACGTGGGGCGAATCTCCCAAGCACAGAGTCCAAGCGCTATATTGAGAAACAATCTCATGTTGCTCTATAATACCTGCACTTGAAAAGACAACAGAGCCAACTAAAACTGCCCATTGAACCAACATATCAGTTACCCTCCTTAATTAACTGTACGTGCACGTTCACTCATGATGCAAAAAGGTTTCAAACCACATGGTTGCTAACAGGTTATAACAGTTAACTTAAATTAATGTCAACAAACTGACTGTACAATAGCACAGTAGGAAGTGAAAGTACTCAGGACTCAGATGTGATCAGTAAACACCTGAAGATCTAACAAGAAGAACGTGTGACTGGCTATACAAAACTTGAAAACTCTACTACAAATATACAGAAATACTATAAATATCAGCATTGTAAACCAGTAGTTACTGTCACACTATCAGTTCTAGTACAGGTTGTGTGGAGCTTTGTGTTTATAGCAACTATGTGGCTACTGTTCTACTGAAAATGAAGATTCAAAAACATAAGAAAGCTTATATACCCATAACAAGATACAAGATTTATTCAGAATCAACATCTATGGCTCGTTCATTTTTGCAGAAGATATGTTTGATTAAATATATGGATGGTCAACTGGACAATGACCCAATAACAGAGCACAAGAGTGTTTATATGAATTTACCTGAGTTCTGATGACGGTATCGGACATAAATCCACTGATATGCTGTCGGAGCAGTTGTCACCTAACATGGCACCTTGTGCTTCACCACACCCCCACCCGCGGGCTCATTTGAAACTTTACAGAAATGACTGCTGCCTTTGATTCCACTTAATGGAAGTAATTGTTGATTAACAGAAAGGTTTAGTGTTCTTAATTTTACCTGGTAAAGCCCAACAACAAGAAAAACCAATTGTCATGACCCTCTGCTCTGGGATCCTTCGCTGTGAAAAACGTAGTGAAGCCAGACCCTGATTAATAATGATCCATCATCTTGAGCCGTCCTCGTGAGCCAAGCCGTGCAGCTCTGGTTTTGACTGCTCCTCTATCTGAGGTGTCAGATCTCTGCCCTGAGTTTACGTCAGCCTCGTTTCCATCTGTCACTCTGGATGTGGGAGGTGGTTTGGTTGTGCATGTGTAGGCTGGGGCTGCCACTGAGGTGGGAAGTGACATGAACATGTTCTCAACATACTTTCCAGAGCAAAGTAACAGTAACAGTAAAGTCATAATGCCTCTGTACTCCTCTGAGCAAACCCAGGACATACGCAGCTGCAGAGGACCAGTAACGTTTTAATCACTGCCAGAGGACCTTCACAAGGTGTCACGGCCAGACTTTCTAATGGACACAGTTTCAGTTTTACCACGACGCTAACCCTGCCACCTTACACACGAAACATACTAAATAATAAATGGATCAAAATGAGTCCCATGGTGCCTCATCATTCAGCTCTATTGCGTCGTAACTGCAGCAGGGTGTGATGTTACACACATCAACTACATCTACACGTAGACCCCGGTGAGCGTGAACGGTATTGCCGGTGGTGGGACAAAAGAATGACGAGCAAAAATATTGTCCTTCTTGTAATAGAAGAATCCACATGCTGGTGTCAAGTATTGATATTTCAATTATTAGAATAATACACTCCACTCCCTGCCACCACTTCATGAGTGATCATTATGGCCCTGAACACGACTGAAGGAAACTGGACCGGAGGATAACAGGCAAAGAACAGAAGCAGCTGTATCGCTGTAGTGCTTTAATGAAGACTAAAGAAACTCTACTGGGGCAAGATGATGATATGTGCCAGGGCCGTTCAAGCTGCTGCTCCATCTTAGTCCGACACGAACCAGGAAGCGAGGACACTTGCAGTTCCTTTACTGACCACCAGAGGCCGACTTTAAAAGTGAGTCAGTCTCAGTGGCCTCCGCGTTAACAAGTCCAACTCTGCAAGTCAGCTCAGGTTTATTTATATAGCAGGTTTAAAACAACCTCAGTCACCAAAGTGCTGTTCAACCTATTTAACCAAACAACCTATTTAAAAACCCCAACAGCATAAAAACAAAATCACAGAACACTAAAACACAAACACAAAAACATTTTACAGCCTGACTAAAAAATGGTTTTGGGCTCCATAGACATCCATGACAAGAATTTTTTATGTTCCTCATCAGGTAAAATTATATTAAGCCACAAATTCACACATAATTACGGGTGCATATTTTAGTGCAAACTCTCCAGACGGATTTCATTATTGTTTCCAGACTATGATAAATGTTAGCGCATGAGCCAACGCCCAGCTAAAATAGCTAACTTATGGTCAATGGGCCATTGTGGGCGTGTCCTCTAGGCCTGCTTGCTCCTCCCACTAGTGACTAGTCCGTTGTATGTTACCTGGGGTAGGCAGCAGTCTGCCCCTGGATGCTGTAGTATTGAGGACAAAATCGACAGGGCCATGTGAAATGAAAGAACATCCTGGGAAAATGAAGCACACGTGGAATACCACAGGCAGACGCTTCCAGCTCCAGTCTCTCCGATCTTCCTGATCAGACGGTGGAGTCAACCTTTAGCCATAAACACAATAATCCAGCCAACGTTTCCATTTAAATCAAAAACTGTCATACATTAAAAGTTAAAGCATTAAATTGTAATTAAGGTTTAAACATTTGAATGTTTTAGAAAGTCTAGACATAAAGTGTGCACATATTTGTATACACAGGGTTTTGCAATAAAGCACAAGAAATTATCTTTTTAAGTGCCTTTTAAACACAAATTATTCAATGCTTGTTTTCATGTGCTCTGTAGTTCTGACATGCTAATCTCATTTTAATTTAATTAATTTGGTATAATTTAAGTCCTCTGTTCTAACACTAAACAAATTACGTAAAGGAGTTTTAACAAGTTAAAGTCAGTGAATCAAGAGAGAATCAAGCTTGTTTGTATTGTTTGACTTGTAATGTATCAGTAAAGGTTTTTTTTTTTAATAATAAATTACTGCAGAATGTTTTACGATTTTACTATGGGTCATCTATCATGTATCGTATATTATCGTATCGTATCGTGAGATATGTGAGAGACCAGGGGAGTTCCACATTGAGAATTGCAGATTTGTTTATGATGCAGTCTGATGTCCAGAGCGCAGAAGCTGTTCAAAACCACGTTTCTTCCACCAGCTGTTCAATGGGCTTTTTTTATATGTGTATAAAACTGATTCATTTGTTTTTTTTTTGTTGTTGTTTTTTTTACCATGAACAAACACACACACACACACACACAAACACACACACACACACACACACACACACACACACACACACACACACACACACACACACACACACACACACACACACATATTTCTAACTTTTCTAGTAATGTTGCGCCGGTCATGGGCAGCATTTCTTATGCTGTCAAAACAACAGTAGGACTTTTCTCTGAAGTGATCAAACAGTCTGTTATGTACAGTACATGTGCATGTGCATGTGCATGTGCATGTGCATGTGCATGTGCATGTGCATGTGCATGTGCATGTACAGACTGTCCAGGCGCTGCAGCCTGTCCCCGCCACAGCTGCATACCACACATACACATCCATATACTCACATGCACATGCTGGCTTCATCTCAGCGGGTCAGAAACAAAGCCACTTGTCTGGTTGTGACGCAGTAACCACGCTGGTTCCTGGAAGGCAGGGCCGTCAGGTGGCGTGGTGTCGGCACAGGTGTCACGGCTCTGTGAAAGGGTGGGGCTCTCAAAAATGTTTACATCTCGTTTACACAAAGCTCAAACTTTCTTTAACTCTTTTTTTTTTTTACTAAGAGTTAAAGTTTCTTTTTTTGGGGCCAATGGATTTATGTCTGCAACCTGACACACACACACACACACACACACACACACACACACACACACACACACGTGTTTGTGCGGTGATGTCATGGTTCTGTTTCGGGAAGGTTATTTGGATGGCATTTCCCTTGTGTGATGTGTGCAGTTGTCCCTCTCTGACTGGCTGCTGAACACGCCGATGTGGGATTTGTTTAAAATCAAAGTTATGACATAAATGTAAATTCAATTAGCTGTAAACTGAACAATAAAGTGTGTGTGGTGAAGTAAAGCCCAGTGGATGACACTGCTGTCACTTTGTCTGTCCCCTGATACGGCTCAGTCTGAAGCCTACAACCATCCCTCTGAACACAAACATTATTATAATCTGACTAAAAGTAGACTTTTCAAATGCATCCAGGCATGTTTACAAATCATATCAAGGGTTTAAAGGGAACATGGCATGTTTTTCATGACTTATCTAAAGTGTTGCAATCAATGATAAATTCTTACTTTGGACGTCATAATTAAAGCATACACACGGCGTATCCAAGTCACTCAAACTTACAGTGCAAGATTCAATTTTGGTATTGCAACTAAGTCATAGGTTTGACTGAAACTGGATTGGTCAGATTGTATCATGACTGAAAGAAGTTGACCTTCATTTGAAGGACAACTTCTGGTATGTGTTGATGTCATCAGTCCAGTCAACGAGAGACAATGACGAAGTCGATAAAGTGCAGAAATGCACACATTTGGTTTAAAAAGCCAAGTGCGCCAAGGAAGGTCCACATCCTGCTTCTTACAAACTGTAAATCCAACATTCACAGCCAGCATGACTGTGTTTATTTGCTAGTGACACTTCCTAGTTAACTGTTTTGTGAATAAGGCTCAGTTTGATGATGGATCTTTAAACTGAATTCAGTTTTATTTATATAGTACAGCGTCTTCCAAGTCCAATTACTGTGACATCCTGGTAACGACACGTTACAGTAATCTAGTCTAGAAGACACAAACGCGTGAATTAGTTTTTCAGCATCACTCTGGGAGAGGATGCTCCTGATCTTTATGAAATTATGGAGATGGAAAAAAGCAGTCTTACAGTCTTTTTCACTCCCAAACTAAAATTCTTATTTGTTCAGTTTTTAAATATTTTGTCAAATTAAATGAGTTTAGAATCCATTTATTATCCTTACAGTGTTTCTTAAGTTTCACTTTCATAAAAAGGGCTTCTCATCTCCGGCATTTGTCAAGTAATTTGGTGTGCACCATCCCCAGACAGCACTGATGAAAAAAACTGTGTGTTTTTTAAAACTATTTAAGAGTTACAGGTGAAAAACAACCAAAGGCGTAGGCCTGGGGAGGGGTTCACGCTGCGATCTTTACAGTCTTGTACGATCAATGCAAGCCACACTTTATGACTTGGATCAGCTTAATCTTGGGT
>CM026206.1:28382206-28437206 GCA_014839995.1 Xenentodon cancila
AAGCAGAGGCTCTTTCTGAAAACCAGCCGATTTGGCTTAAGTGTGTTCTGATTAGTCAGATTCCTGGAAGCTCGGCGATGGGATCAGCTAATGGCTCATGCACACACACAATTCCTGTTGCCAGTCAGACATACGTGTTTTCAAGATATCGTCAGTGCTGGGGTTTTAACGTTTTAGTAAATGATCGGACAGCTCAGTCCTTCCAAGCGTGTTGGAGTCTGAATCAGATTCGGTTATGAAAGTGGAACTTGCAACAGACATCACATCTCTGCTAAACGCTGTTCTCATGACCTGCTATTCTCACATCTTTCACTCATTCATCGTCTATATGTGTTTTTCTGCACGTGGTGGTTGCCAACACATCACACACTGTTTACTGAGCATTTGCAGTTGAGACTCGTAAGCTTCTGGCGCTGGAGCCGTACCAACATTCACATTTATTCTTTCCACTGGGCTTTATTCATTAAACATTCCCCTGGGAATACCTCGGCTCTGCTGCTGATCTGAAAAAGCAAACTGCATCCTCTGAGCTGCGTCCGGCCAACTTAGTAACAATAGCAAATGAATTAGTAGGATGTAGGAGCAGATCTACCCTGATCCAGAGCCCCCGATGGCAGGTGTGAACAGCTCTCTTGAGGTCGATCCACAGCTTCATTTACTTCAAAGCTGAGGGTTGTTGTCCTGCTGCATCACAGACCTTCTACTAAGCTGTAGCTGCTGGGAAGCTAACCTGACCTTACTTTGGGTTTCCTAAACTTGATTCAGCAGCAGACATAAAAATTCCCAATGACTTCCATTTTACCCTCCATGACTGCAAGTGGTAGTCTGCGAGGGAGCTTAGACCGTCTTCAGACTAGTTGGGCTGTTCAGATTACACAACTGGCTCATTTGTAATCAGGAGTCTGAAGTCACTTTACTGTCATATTAAGAGGCCGATTGCTGTTCTGGGTCACACGTTCCTTATTCTGGCAGCAACGCAGTCACCTGACCATTTACCTGACCAGTCTACAATTGCAACGTATCCATGAAACACTCATGGGAAATGAGGTGTAACCAAGTGCAAAATAAGAGTTGGTGACTTGAAAATGACCTGAGGGAAGAAACGCTTGGTGCAAGTGGTCTGGACTGTGCAGTCAGACCACAAACCAAAGGAGAAAAGACAAGAACATGGGTGAAGGCGTGGATGAGCTCACACGCTGACAAACCTCAACGACCCCACACTGAGCTGAAAAGCTCGTATTTGCTGTTATAGCGTAATTCACAGCACAACAAGCCACATGAAAATGTTGATGATCTTTTAAGTCTTTATTCAATCACATTTAGTAGACTGGTTTATCCAAAGTGACTTACAATTAAACATGCATGTTTGATGAACGTGAACTGATGATAATGAGCTATTTGAAACTTCAGAGGGCAATGCAGCTGTCACTCAAAAATGAGTAAATAAATAAATAGACACCCAGACATGTATTTTTCCTGCCCGGTTGTCTTGGATGTGAAAGGACATTTTTGCATCCGGGTCAAACTTATCCACCTTCAGAGAAACCCTCTTCTGGTCTTTGAGGAGCTGCCCATTTTTGAGTTTCTAGGTTGGACTCAAACAACAAAATTGGAGGTCGACCCTGGTTCACGTTGTCAGGTGGTTATGAAGAGGAAACTAAAACGTTTGTCTTCTTAAGAATCCGCAGCTCCAAGTCCCCTCTCCAAACCCATTTCATTAATTGGACTGCAGCTGTGTAAAGCACTGACTCCAATTAGCTTTTGTTGAAGTTATCAGTCTATGGCTCTACTTAGTTGTTCTTCCGCCACAGGGTACGTTGAAAAGTTGTGTTCAATACACACAGGACGACTTGTAAATGTCTGCGTTATGTAAAATTTTCTGCAGAGAAGCTCCACCTGAAAGGTGTGGCGGCCCAAGATGATTTGTTTGGTCTTTCACTTTCTTTTGCGTCTTTGCTTTCTTACGCCTCCTAGTGAAGTACGCCACGATGTCGCACTATAACTCTGGTTTTAGCGTTGTTACCCGGTGACCTAATGCCGTACAGCGACGCCCCGTGGATGGAGTCTGAAGGTACTTTGGCTGGTTTGTGGCTCGAGCCGGACACCCGGGACACGCGGGACACCCGGGACACGCGGGACACCCGGTACACCCGGGACACCAGGGACACCAGAGACTCCTAGACAACACTTCCTAACAATGATCAAACACTTCAAATGAAATTGTAACTGATATTTTAACTTGAAAAAACATGTCATTCTTGCTGTTTTTGTGTTGCCTGTTAATTTTATCTGAGACAAGAGTCAGACTGATGAAGAAAACGTGTTCATTCGCACTGATGCGCATATGCAGGTAATCTGCAGTTCACTGGACCTCTTCCACAAGGTGTGGCTCACGTTCAAATCACTAATCTTCTGATGGGGGGCGACCAGCGGACCTGGGGAGCCGTGGCAGCTCCATCTGTTCTTGTCCAGGTGGAGGAAAAGTGGCATACAGATACACTGCCCACCTCATCTGAGACAAACAGCACATGCTGCTAAAAGTACAGATAAAGATGTGATAAATGACAAATACACAGCTCTGCCCTGAAATATACAACCTGTATTCATATTGACAACAAGAGGACTAACAGTTAAGAAATTAATAAATAAAATGATTAAGAGGGGAAACAAAACTCCAGAAGATTAACACTTAATTTACGTCCAGGCTAAAAGTGTATAATAAAGAAATTTACATTATTAAAATTTATTTAATTTAACAAAGAAAAGACCAAGACCAAACAGGTTTATTGCTTTTTGCTGAGAGAAGAACTGAGCTGCTTTTGTTTGTCAGAGGAATGAGTGTTTTAACTGTCATAAAATGTATTCAGAGCCAGGAGTAAGTGTGGGGGTGAGTCTGGTGTTACAGGATTATAAAAAAAACCTGCCTTCCTTCCTCTGATACCACAGAGCCGGTTGCCATGGGAATGCTGCAGGGAGCTCCTCATCCTCCCACCAATGGGCTTCAGTGATTTGTTACCCAGGGAAACCTGGCTTGTTGCCTTGGAGACCAGAGGATGTGTGCTCCAGCTCAGATGAAGAGTTTTTTCTGCTTGACTAAAGCGCTCGTTGCTGAAAATCACCCATCCAGGATTAACTGTGTGAGGCAGGCCAGACTGATCTGCTCATTAAAAACTGGATATAAGCCTCAAAAATTAGTTGTTTCCTATCCTTTTAGATATTTGTTTTGTTTGTTTGTTTTTCTTAATTGTACATTTTCCATCTTTTACTGCGAATAAAACACAACATGGTCTTAAATTCTGATAAGTAATTTGCAAGAACTAGGAATAGTTACTAATTTGAAGAATATTTCATCGCATGACTTGTTTTCAGTATCGTACCTGGTAGAGCTGTGAACATCACTACAGCAGTAAACGAAGACGGACCGGCAGCGTGTTTAAGAAAGACATGTACAGCCTCTTCAAACCAGCAAAAATAACATTTTGCACCGACTACTGGCATAGACACGACCCATTACACCAGCATGTAAAAGATGGTTTTCAAATCCATCCCTCCATCCATCCATCCATCCATCCATCCATCCATCCAAAGCCTCTTTTTAAGGGTGAAATCTAAACACCTTCCTTGGAAGTCTTGTGGGTTCCTCCTGACCAGATGTCCAAATGACATCAGCTGGCTCCTTTGGTGTGGAGAAACAATGATTCATCTCTGAGCTCCTCCTGGTGTCCTGGGAGTTCTCATCCTGTCCCTAAGGAGAACTCTCAGGAGGGTTTGATCAGATTTTTTTAGTCACGTCCCACAATTCTTGACTAGAATAAGAATAAGAATAAGAATAAGAATAAGAATAAGAATAAGAATAAGAATAAGAATAAGAATAAGAATAAGAATAAGAATAAGAATAAGAATAAGAATAAGAATAAGAATAAGAATAAGAATAAGAATAAGAATAAGAATAAGAATAAGAATAAGAATAAGAATAAGAATAAGAATAAGAATTAGAATAAGAATAAGAATAAGGATAAGGATAAGAATAAGAATCATACATTTTATTTATTAGGTGCCTTTCAAGGCACTGAAGGTCACTGTACATAAGACAAAATGTAGAAAAACAAAACAATAAAATGTCAAGATATAAAAAGAACAAAGTAAAACCTAATAGTAAAACTAATAAAAGTAAATAAGTACAAAACTGAGCGCCTTCCAGTCCCAGAATTGTCCAAAGACGGGGGCTGAGCGGCTGAAGGCTCTCAACCCAAAACTACAGACGTTGGAGGAAGAGTGGAGCTCAGCTCGACTGCTAGTGAAGCCTCTACCTTTAACCACAGCATCAAAGTAGGTTCCCTTAATTTATTTAAATTGGCCATGTTGTGCTCATTATTATCCATTCAGTTTTAATCTTCTAAAGCCCTTGAGCAGCATTCTTTCATCCATCATTACTCCAAAAAGCTGCAGTTACTTCCGACTGAGAATAATGGGGAGAGACTCTTCCTGAAAAAGAGCTGATTTAGTTTTCTTTTCCGGAAGTGTCTTTGATTGATCCGGTTCCTGGAAGCTGATGGGCAGCGCTAATGGCCCACGAACGCAGAACTCCTGCTGCCATCTACACACATGCATTTTCAGCATTTCAACCCATTACCAGCAATCTGTGTTTAACGCTTCCTGCGAGCGATCTCAGCACCTCGAATTCTCCCGCGCATGTCTTTTCTGTGTGTGCTCGTGTGATTAGGTGTAGTTGTGGCAAGTGCTGTAAATGCAGCTAGGAGACAGAAAGCTAATGATGGTGCCACCGAACTGGTCTCGACTCCATAGCTGGGCTGTTTGGACTGTTTGGACTGTTTGGGCTGGTTTTGGGCTGGTTGGACTGGTTGGGCTGGTTGGGATGGTTGGGCTGGTTGGGCTGGTTGGGATGGTTGGGCTGGTTGGACTGTTTGGGCTGGTTTTGGGCTGGTTGGACTGGTTGGGCTGGTTGGGATGGTTGGGCTGGTTTGACTGTTTGGGCTAGTTGGACTGTTTGGGCTGGTTGGACTGGTTGGGCTGGTTGGGATGGTTGGGCTGGTTTGACTGTTTGGGCTGGTTGGGCTGGTTGAGCTGGTTGGACTGGTTGGGCTGGTTGGACTGGTTGAGCTGGTTGGACTGGTTGGGATGTTTGGGCTGGTTGGGCTTGTTGGGCTGGTTGGAATGGCTGGGCTGGCTGGACTGGTTGGACTGGTTGGGATGTTTGGGCTGGTTGGGCTGGTTGGGCTGGTTGGAATGGTTGGGCTGGTTGGGCTGGTTGGACTGGTTGGGATGTTTTGGCTGGTTGGGCTGGTTGGGCTGGTTGGGCTGGTTGGACTGGTTGGGCTGGTTGGACTGGTTGAGCTGGTTGGGCTGGTTGGACTGGTTCGGTATAGACGTATACAGAGTCAACAACTAAAGTCTATTTACAGTTTATTCAGCACTTGTGGTTCAGAGTTACACGACTCCAGCATCGGAACAGCACAGAGTTTCAGGTTTCGTCTTTCATGGTTCATAAACCAGTTCTCTGTGAGGTGTCATGAAAAACGAGAACTGCACCCTGAGCCGTGTCGGCCAGCCGTCCTCACAACCAAAATCACTGTCCTGTGGAGACATCTTGAAGGTGAAGCGTGTTCAGCCTTTTGTACAGTACTTGGGAACACCAGGACATAACCAAACCTGGGACCCAATCGTCACCAGATCTGGAACTCACGATGTCATTTGTATCTGTAACTAACAGGAACACTGCGATGCACTTGTTTTTCTTTTCTTTTGGTTTAAATGTCCAGAGCTGATATCACTTTTCACTTTAGTTTTTGATGTCAGTGTTGATGTGCAGCTGCCGTTTTTACCATTGTAGACCTTTTAGTCCTTTTCTTTAAGCTCATGTCGTTTCCTGGTGTTTCTGGTCAAATGAATCACAAATCACTGAACAGCCTAATACCGACGGGTCTGAAAGGTGAATGAGTTTACTCACGGGGAGAAATAAATATGCACAAATAATTAGGGGAAACTTCAGCTTTGTACAGATAATGAGTCATGTAGAAGAGAGCACAGAGTTTGCGTTTAACAGTTTATGAGGAAAACCATCACAGATAAGGATTCTAAGAAAAGACAGTTCAAAGAACAAGGAGTCAGAATGCTGTATGATGGAGAACATCATATGATGAATTATGGATAAGTAGACCATCTGGAGATGCAAATATGACGCTACTAATTCACCAAGGACTACACCTGAGTGAAGGACAGCGCTGCAGTGCAGGAGGAAACATCAACTGTTGCTGGTGACAGTCCGCCGTGGAAATGCAGCTTTGACGAGGACTGAAACCTGTGTCCGGCTTTGAGTCTTTGGCATTGGAAGATGCAGACCTACGAAGAAGGTTTGAGGCTGAACACCCACGGCTGTATTTTCTCTTAACCCTTTCTGCCTGGCAGGCCCCTGCATTGAGACCAGTCCCATTAACGCACAACCAGCACAGTTCAAGTGTTAACAGGCATGACACATTCAGTAAGAGGACTCCAGCTGCCGTCATCGCTGGCTTAGACGGGACCTTGTGGCGCTTCAGTTCAGTTCCATTACATTTGGTCCAATCAGACATACTTTATCTTTGTCCACCACTGTTCATTTTGGACCACACGCTTTGCAACATTTTTTTGCACAATCAACTGAACTGTGTTTGGCAAATATTAATTCCTCCACTAAGAAACAGTCTCTAGTGAAACGTGCACTTATCTCCTAAAGACATCTGTTTATGCCTGTTTGACTTGCATCAACTGAGATTCTTCATCATCCTTTTTCCAACGGAAGCAGGTTTTTCTGAGCGGCTTTAGATGCTGTGCTGCTGAGCGTTGTTTTTGTTCCTGTCTAGCACTTTTCAACTCTTCTTCCTCAGTCTTCCTCTGTGGTGTATGTAGAACAGTTTCACACCGTCTTGTTAGGAAGATGCATGGAGCTAACTGTGAAGACGTGGTCTTGGAGGCAGCATGCGTCGCCGTGACATGTCAGCGTACATTTGAGCTTGAATGTTGCCATCACAGAAGGACATGAGCTTTGCCGAGGACACCGATGGCACCAGACCATCACTAGCCTGGATTCTGGACTTGTTGCTGTGGTTCATTTAGCCTTTGGTCTGGAGGACACAGATCCTATTTGCTCTTGAGCTCTTGAATACTGATTCATCTGATGGCCAGAAGGTTAACTGAGCCTCTGACTTTGTGTTTATGGTATTTTGTTTGCTTATGCAGGGGCATGTTTGTAGTACAGAAAACAAAAACAGTTTATTCTCGCAGAAATGTGTTTGTACACATGCAGGATTGTTTTAGAAACATTTTTAAACCCCGCTTGATGAGCTCGTAGCTTTGTGTCAGACAGAAAGTCGGAGCTGTTTTTGTAAGTGTGTTCCTTGTGGACCGCTTCTGTTTCTGTCTTCCCAGAGAAGACGTTCTGCCGTGTGCTGGTTTCTGCAGCCTGCCTGAAAGCAGGCACGAAGACGACATGTAGGACCAGTAGGAGAGCTGTCAAACCGTCTCTGGGCCTGACTGCACGATGTGCTTATCAGGTTCAACGTCACGACTGCTAGTTTAGATATTAATTAATAACCAGTGAAGCCTTTCCGAAACGTTTCTTTTAGATTTGCACTCGTTGCTGGAAGCAGGATGCCACGAAAGCAGGTTGAACCTTGTCGTTTCATCTTATGCCTCCTTACTTTCATTCAGATTAGATTATACCATCTATAACCCACTAACATACAAACTGTTCGGCTTCTTAGGCGTGAGTTTTGTGATTCATTTCCGTTTTTATGACCAGTCTGATGGATATCTGCAGTCATTAATCACATGTGGCGTTGAGTCTATTAGAGTGGAAATAACACTCACAGCACTTATTAGAGGCCAACTGAGGGCATCAACAATGTAAAGACCTTTTCACCACACTTGAACCTTTGCACTTTTACAGCAACGTAAGACCTTTTCACCACACTTTATCCGTGACTGGCTTTTACATCATGACTTGACAGCTGGATGGAAACAACTAATGAATCTGCAGCTTTATGAATCATTCACCTCTCCCCTCCCTCCCTCCATCGACCTCCTTCTGACTCCCTGTCTGCCTCCTGTTGAATATTTCAGGGTCACTGTCATGAAAGGAGGTGCTGTGTCCCACTTTGTCAGCAGAGGTACAATAGCAGCATCAACTGTTTTAAAGCCACCCCCAACAGAGTAATGAATTGTATTTTCAAGAATGTTTAATGTCTTAGAAAACCCCCCACATTAAATCATGAACTTACTGATTACTGACAGACCTGTGGACCCAGAATTCACTTCAATAGAACCTGTGTGACAACCTGAAGTAGGCTAAAATCATTCCCTGATCTAAAGAAACAGCCAACAAGCCATCTCTAGAGCTTAGGTACTCCAGCAAACCACAGTTAGTCATTATCCAGAAATGAGAAAATGACTCCAAGAACACATCCAGAACTCTTCCAAGAGGCCACAAAAGACCCCAGAACAACATCTAAAGCGCCTCAGGCCTCACTTGCCTCAGTTAAGGTCAGTGTTCATGATTCCACAATAAGAAAGAGACCGAACAAAAATGGCTTACAGTCCCACGGCAAAAAGCCAAAGAAACATCTTGATAATAAAGACTTTTGGGGAAATATTCTGCAGACTAACAAGACAAAAGTGGAACTTTTTTGGATGTGTGTGTCCTGTTAGATCTTGCGGAAACTAACACAGCATTTCAGAAAAAGATTGTCACACCAACAGTTAAGCATGGCGGTGGTAGTGTGATAGTCTGGAGCTGCTTTGCTTCTTTATCACCTGAACAACGTGCTGTAATTTACTATATATCTGCTCTCTACCAGAAAACTCCAAAGGAGGGCGTCTGGCCAGCAAGACAATGATATAAAGTACGGCAACAAGTCCACCTCTGAATGGCTCAAAATAAAAACTTTACTTAAATTGGACTGTGATGCTGTGGCATAAGCTTGACCAGGGCATTTATGCTTAAAACCCCTCAAATGAGGAATTAAAACATTTTACTTAGAAGAGTGACGAGCAGTTCCTCCACAGTGGTGTCCAGGACTCATTACCAGTTATCACAAATGCTCGATTGCAGTCGTTGCAGACTGGCTCCGCTTATTATTAGGTTTAGTTTTTCCCTCAATCAGTAAATTAATCATTTACAAACTCCATATTGCAGTTTGGCAAAAGTTTAATACATGAAAGTTTGATGACCGGAAACACGCTAATGTGCTACATAATAATACTTTCTAATAATAATTACTTTTTTATTTGTATAGCACTTTTCAAAACACTCAAAGACACTTTACAGGAAATGAAACAAAAGTTACGATATCAGAACACAGAAGTACATAGACAGGACATGACACAGGACTCAATCACACATTAAAAGCAGATCTGAGCAGGTGAGTTTTGAGGTGTGAACTAAATGTGAGTAGGTCACGGATGTGTTTGGGGAGAGAGTTCCACCAGAGGGTGGGAGCACCTATGCAGGAGGCTCTGCTGGCTCAGGTCTGGTATTTGGTTCTCAGGGCTGGAGTCAGGAGTTTGGGATCGGCAGAGCAGAGGCTGTGGGAAAGAGTGTGGTGATGAAGCAGGTTGGTGGGGTAGCAGGGGGCCTGCTTGTGGAGGGCTTTGTGGGTAAGGTGGAGGGCTTTGAAATGGATGTGTTGCCTGACAGGGAGCCTACGGCGCTTCTGGAGGACTGAGGTGAAGTGGTCATGTGTGGGATGTGGGTGAGCAGACGAGCAGCAGTGTTTTGGATGTGCTGGAGCTTATTGAGGACTTTGGATAATGAGCCTTATGGGATGCTGTTGCAGTAGTCGAGTCTGGATGTGATGAAGGGATGGATGAGAGTTTCAGCTGTAGAGAAGGGAAGTGATGGGCAGAGATGTTTTTCAGATGGAAGAATTCCAGATGACTCCTAGATTATGGATGTGGGTGGAGGGGGGCCGGGTGGAGTTGTTGATGGTGAGACTTAAGTTGTGGACGGTTTTGTCAGGGATTTGGGTCTGATGAAGATGATGTCTGATTTGTCACAGTTTAACTTGAGGAGATTTGAATGCATCCATGATTTCATTTTGATGAAGCAGTTAGTCAGGGTGAAGTGAGTTGCAGTGATGGATTTAGTGGAGGTGTAGAGCTGGACGTCGTTGGCAGTGGAAGTGGAGACCATGGCGATGAATGTTAATGACGAGTAGAGCAGTGCTTCCCAACCCTGGTCCTCGGGGCCCACTGCATGTTTAAGACGTTTCCCTGCATCAACACACCTGATTCTCATTAACGGTCCTCGTTAGCTTATCATCAAGGTCTGGACAACTCTGTTGATGACACAGAAACTTGTAACTTGTGTGCTGAACCAGGGCAGCATCTAAAACCTGCAGGACCGGGGGTCCTGAGGACCAGGATTGAGAAGCACTGGAGTAGAGGACCAAGAACCGGGGATGGTGTGGCTGATGGTGTTGAGAGCTGCAGTGAGGTCGAAGAGGAGGAGGATGCTTGTAAAAGAAAAGGACTGGGGAAAAAAGCTGTGGTGTAGTTAGGAGGTCATTTTAGACCATCCAGGCTCAGATTAAAGCCCAAAACACACACTATCACAAAGGTTCTCTTCATCATATCCCTATTGTTGTTCATGAGAATACACAGGATATTTATGATATTCATTTATTAGGATAGTCATAGACAGAATATTTGAGAGTGTAGGGTGATATTTTGGTTTGTGTGAGGATCAGCAGGAGAACTGTCATGTGCATCTATCCGTTCTTGTCCATCAGTCATATCCGTCAGCTCTTTTAAAAAAGAAATTCTCCTTCTTCTTTGGTCTTTTTTCTTTAGGGGTCAACACAGCAGACAGCCTGTGTCCATCCTCTCCATCACCTTCATCTCCTTCTGTTACAGCAACCAACTGCATATTCTCTTTCACCACATATAAAAGCTACTCTTTGCTCTTCCCCCTTTCCTGCCTAGCAGCTACATCTTCAGCATCTTTCCATTTGCAAAATGTACTTAAATAGTTTCTTCTGAGTTCATAGGCATTCCTAGATTGGAACCCGGCGTGTAGATGGTGTTTAAAAAGGCAAGTTAACGGGAGGGAAGGCGAGACGGGAGGTGTTTTTTCCTCGGGGAATGCTGGAATAGACTCCAGCAGACCCTTGTGACCCTGAAGATGGATGAAGCAGAAATCGACAATGGATGGATGGATGGATGGATGGATGGACGGACGGACGGACAGACGGACGGACGGATGGATGGATGGATGGATGGATGGATGGATGGATGGACGGACGGATGGATGGATGGATGGATGGATGGATGGATGGATGGAGGGATGGATGGATGGATGGATGGATGGATGGATGGATGGATGGCCGGAAGTCAGACGATGGATGGATGGATGGACGGACGGACGGACGGACGGACGGACGGACGGTCGGACGGATGGACGGATGGATGGATGGATGGATGGATGGATGGATGGATGGATGGATGGACGGAAAGTCAGACGATGGATGGATGGATGGATGGATGGATGGACGGACGGACGGACGGACGGACGGACGGACGGATGGATGGATGGATGGATGGACGGAAAGTCAGACGATGGATGGATGGATGGATGGATGGATGGATGGATGGATGGATGGATGGATGGACGGACGGACGGACGGACGGACGGACGGACAGTCAGACGATGGATGGATGGATGGATGGATGGATGGATGGACGGACGGACGGACGGACGGACGGACGGACGGATGGATGGATGGATGGATGGATGGATGGTGAAGCCTACAAGTCAGTGTCTATTTCAAATGCTCGCAGAGTGCTGTTCTAGTAACTTTTCCTCTCCTGGAGCTCCATCTATCACTCCCTCCAGACAGACAATAGTAATCTTGAGAAGTGCTTCGTATCCAACTGAGAGACAAGTTGAAGAGACGGATACACTGAGCCTTACAGCTTTGGGGAGAAAGCAGGCAAGGATGGAAGGTGTGCCTCAGACAGACCTTCAAAAACTGGATTACAGGATGATAAAAAGAGAACCTGATCTGAAGGTCAAACCAGAATCAGATGTTAAAAGACAGTCTCCATACCTTTTTGATGCTCTTGTTCTAGAGCATCACATGAACGATTTAACCTGTCACGTTAACTGAATAAAATGTTTATTCTACCAGTTAATACACAAGCAGCCAAACAGTTCGGTTTGTTGGAAAGAGCAAACTAAACTGTGTTCAGCAGAAAACTGAAGTTCAGTCATCGTCATGCATAAATAGATTGTCAAGCGGTTTCTCTGTGAATGTTTGGCTTATGATCTGTGAGCGCTCTGAGCTACGCTGCTATTTATAGCTGACATTGGCAGAGTTGCACGAGGACATCGAGTTGCATGAGGACAGACTGTGCAGCAGATGTTGAATAAAAAAAAATTAAAAAATTCTATTAACATGAGACTCCTACCAAACGAGGCTCTGCACTGGACTGGTGACCCGTAGTTGAAAGGCAGTGATGCTTACATTGCACTTCTGCACATTTGCTTTACTTATCTATTTTAAGCTCTACTTCATTTCTTTTTTCTGTCAAAATCTATTTTTTGTAATTTCATTATGCATTTTATTTGCTTTCTTAGGCTTTTTTTATATTTGTTTCATCTTAATGCCATTATAAAGCACTTTGAGTTGCCTTTCTGTATGAAATGTGAAGTTTTAGTTCTGCTGCTGATGGATAATTATACTTATATGTCTTGTCTTTTGTACCTTTGACGGTGTCTCTATGTCTCTATTCTTTCTCAACTTCCTGTTCTACCCTGCTGGTCTTCATCAGGAGGTTCCCTCTTATGATCCAGGTCCTGATCCAGGTTTCTTCCCTCTTAAAGGGGAGTTTTTCTTGCGACTGTTTGGTTTAAGGTTTTCCTCCCACTAGGGAAGTTTTTACCTGCCGTTGTTTATGTAATAATTGCTCGGGGGTCGTGTTCTGGTCTCTGGAAAGATCCTGGAGACAACTTGTGTTGTAATAGACATTATATAAATAAAATTGAATTGAATTGAAATGTGCTATAGAAATAAACTTGTATTGTATCACTGGCATCCTACTGGTGGTGTTATTTGCGGAGCTCCACTGTTAATCCCAGGATCAATAACTGGAGCCACTCTTTCATGATCACTTCACGGTGGCCTGGATCTGCCATATGGCATCATGTCAGAGTCTGCTCCAACACACGAAGACAGTAGAAAGCTGTAAAAAGGATCACTACATTCATGCTCAATGAAAGCTGCTCCACGGCTCCACGTCGCATCACCTCCTTACATTTTACCGATGGCCTTTTTCCAGCTATGACATCATGTTTAATGTTGTTTTTTTGTTAGCAACAGCGTTAAACCAACATTCACACAAGAATGAAAGCACTGCAGCATCCCTGTGTAAACCTTTTGTTTATTTGTAAAGCACCACTTACCAATATAAGTGATCTCAAGCCACTTTACACAAAATGTTCAATACAGTGCCATTTATATCCATAAAATCCAGTTATATCCTAGTTATATACATTGATCACAATCTATTTATCATCCCATTAAATTTAATTCTAATTCATGTAATGCAAATTCATCATAACAGCCCAGCTTAGAAACCATCTGAGGAAATTTTCACTTCAGTTCACCTCCTCAGCCCGAGCACTCACAGGGGCTTTAGAGGAAGAAACCTCCTGCAGGAGGACAGAAACACCACTGAGCACAAAGACATTAACCCAGGGATATTTGCTAAGAGACAATAACTCAAAAATGTTTTCTCTCTGATTGGACCGACAATACTGAAACAGATCAACTTGTCCCTAGTCTTAGGATATGTGCCACAGGCTTTTAAAGTCGCAGTAATCAAACCATTACTTAAAAAACCCTCTCTTGACCCAGACATTTTAGCTAACTATAGACCAATTTCCAACCTTCCATTTATCTCTAAAATTCTGGAAAGGGTAGTTGCAAGCCAGCTGTGTGACCATTTGTATAGAAATGATCTATTTGAAATTTTTCAGTCAGGGTTCAGAATGCATCATAGCACAGAAACAGCACTGGTTCGAGTCTCGAATGACCTTCTTATGGCCTCAGATAATGGGTAAGTGTCCATACTGGTTCTGCTGGACCTCAGCGCTGCTTTTGATACTATAGATCACAGCATTTTACTGCAGAGGCTAGAGTATGTTGTTGGGATTAAAGGGACAGCTCTAGATTGGTTTAAATCATATCTGTCTGATAGATTCCAGTTTGTTCATGTTCATGAGGTTTCTTCCGTACAGACGAGGGTCTGCTATGGTGTCCCGCAGGGTTCAGTGCTAGGGCCAATCCTGTTCAGTTTATACATGCAGCCCTTGGGAAGTATTATCCGGAACCACGGCATTAATTTTCATTGTTATGCTGATGATACGCAGCTGTATCTGTCTATGAAGCCAGATGAAACAGAACCATTAGACAAACTTCAGATGTGTATTAAGGACATCAAGGACTGGATGTCCAGAAATTTTTTGCTACTAAATTCTGATAAAACAGAGGTTGTTGTTTGTGGTCCCAAACAGCTTAGGAAGGGATTAGATGGTCTTGCGATGGCCTCCAGTAAAACTGTGCGAAACCTTGGCGTTATATTCGATCAGGATTTGTCATTTAAACAGCATATTAATCAGGTTTGTAAAACTGCGTTTTTCCACCTCCGTAATATCGCAAAGGTTAGGAGCATCCTCTCGCAGAGTGATGCCGAAAAACTAATTCATGCGTTCATATCTTCTAGACTAGATTACTGTAACGTGTTGTTGGCTGGATGTCCAAGTAATTCTCTTAAAAGCCTCCAGCTGATCCAAAATGCAGCAGCGCGAGTGCTGACAGGAATCAACAAGAGAGACCACGTCTCTCCAGTTTTAGCTTCCCTCCATTGGCTCCCTGTAAAATTTAGAATCCAATTCAAAATTTTATTACTGGCATATAAAGTCCAAAATGGCCTAGCGCCGCGATATTTGCAAGACCTGATAGTACCGTACGTTCCTAATAGAGCTCTCCGTTCTCAGGGTGCAGGTTTACTCGTAGTTCCTAGAGGATCCAAATGTAGATTTGGAGGACGGCTTTCTGTTATCAGGCACCATCACTCTGGAACCAACTTCCAGTTTGGGTTAAGGAGGCTGATACCACCTCCACCTTTAAAACTAAACTTAAAACATTTCTGTTTAATAAAGCATATAGTTAGTGTACATTTAGTACCTTAATGTGTCAGGGCCAGTAGTCAAAGCTGCAGCTACAGGACCAGATTAGAGCAGCTCATTTTAAACAGCTTCGGTGTAGATATGCTGTTATAGGCCTATGCTGCAGGGGGGCACCAACATGATCCACTGAGTGGTGCCTTTCACCTTCTCTGTTTCTCTTTGCCTTCTCTGTCTCTTCTTCACCTCAACCCTCATTTATTAACAATATCCCATAAACTTAATTGTGGTCCATTGTTCTTGTAGTTTTTTGTGCTTGTCTGGCCCTTCTTTTCCTCTTCTTTGCATGTCCTGCGGACCAGAAACTCAGGAGCTGCTTGCTGACCTGCAGTTCCACCTCTGACCATCCCAGTGTCTGCCTTCACCTGTCTGTGTGGATGTCTGTTGGATATTTGCTGACACCCCGACCTGCAGTCCTCATCCCCTTGTATCACCGTCTATCCATATATCACCCATATTCACAGAAGTCTAATTGGACTACCAAGGACAGTTACTAATGTGTCCTATCTTGTACCTTTGACGGTGTCTCTATGTCTCTATTCTTTCTTATTTCTTGCTCTACCCGGCTGGCCTTCGGCAGGAGGGTCCCCCCTCATGAGCCAGGTCCTGCTCAAGGTTTCTTCCCTCTTAAAGGGGAGTTTTTCCTTGCCACTGTTGGGCTTACGGTTTTTCTTCCACTAGGGGAGTTTTTACCTGCCGCTGTTTATGTAATAATTGCTCGGGGGTCATGTTCTGGTCTCTGGAAAGCGCCTAGAGACAACTTGTGTTGTAATAGACGCTATATAAATAAAATTGAATTGAATTGAATAAGAGAGAAACAAGCAAAGCAGGAGATACTACTTTCATGTACAAGTATGGCATGTAAAAAAAGCCTAGTGAGGAAGATGTCCGGCACAATATAGGACATACCCGGTAACAGGACAGTCTTCTAACTTCCAGGTTGAATCCAATGAGGAACTAAGATTCACTGCAGTTTCTTGACAGGCCTCCAGAGACTGACTGCAAAGGTGAGTCAATCTCTAACGACTCCCATACTAAATTGTCCAACTGGTGACAACATGGCACCAAGCTTAGTGAAGCAATTGGTTGCACAGTGGTGCGCACGAGTACGCGAGGGCCAGTCTACTGCACATTTTAGATGTTTCCCTAATTTGACACCACCCTGATAGACGAGGTTGTGTCACCAACAGAGTTGTGCAGACCTTGATGAAGTGCTGCTGATGACCATTAATGACAATCCGGTGTGCTGAAGCAGGGAAACGTCTAAAACCTGCAGTAGACTGGCCCTCGGGTACTGGCTTGTGTGCACCCCTGTTTATCCTAACCCAGCAATGCAGCAGTCATTTTTAATTACATCCTGAAGCCACAGTTGCTGTAAAAGTCTGCAGCAGCTCTGCAAATATTTCAACAGGGACTGGCTGAAGGAGCTGGTAGCCACAGCTAACTTTGTTCCATTCGCTTCTCATACAACACAGTCATGTGCTGTAAGAAGGAAAACAAATTTGCTTTTCAGAAACCTGTGGGTCATATGGGTCAACCTATGGGTGACTAATGCTTCATCCATTGTTTTTACAGCCCTTGAATAACATCCGCTAAACTAAAGGGATGGCTCAGAGTCACCATCCCCAACCAGCCCTAACTACAAGTTATCTCAAAAAGATTTTAAAAGTTTGATGTCTAATCTTGAACAAAGTTAGGGTGTTTGTGCCCTAAACCCAAACTAGCTCCACAAGAGTCTGAAACCTGCAGGTATCAGACTCAAAAGCTCAGCCAGTGGTCGAGAGGAAGAAATCACCACAAGTGCATCCCCTTCAGCTTTTATGTTTACACCAGTTTTAATGTAGCAGGTTTCCACAAATGTGTTGTTTTGAGTTTTGATTGTCACTTGTTTTAAGCTTCTGTCAGCTTTTCAAGCTGAAGGAAACAACTGTGGTCAAATCTTTGACTTAAACCAGATCTGACCGCTGCTGCTGAATGCCAAACCAAGAAAGAGGAGATGAGTGCGGCTACAACCAGCACAATGAGTGGTGTCATTTTAATTTTTTCAATGTTAAGAGTAGGAACACATATACTCTGGGCATCCTGGTGAGGTCATCAGTCTATGCAACATTTCAGTCAGGCAAATATGCCTTTTTAAGAGGTGTGGCCATCAAAAGTAACTAATACCAGGAGAAATACAGCTCAAAGCCAGAGCAATAATAAGTGCAGTTTCATGTCACTTCTGTGAAAAACACAGTTCTGTATTATTTTGTGTCTAATAAGATACGGGAATGTTAAGAGAACCCTTCCACCATGCATCCAAAAATAAAATACCAAAATTGTCCTCACCTAAGTAGCTGTCAGCCCATGACGTTTAGCCAGCATATGCAGGCTAAACCATCAATGTTTTGTTTTGGGTTTTTTCCTCCAATTTTGGGCATATACACAGCATATTCAATATTAACTGGGCATATACATACCTTAATAGTAACTTAGATGGAACATTTCATAGCACATAGAATACTTATAACAACAAATGCTTTGCATGCCGCCAGTGTTCACAACGTATGGCCAACAATGGTTTAAATTATCCAAAGCTTGCAACAGCGCATTGCCAACAATCACATATCCTATTAAAATGCAGCCACTCAAAGCTGGAATTAAAGTTTCAGCAATCGCAGGATTAACAGCTATATCACCATCATGACGAAGACGTTGCAAAATGCTGCCAGGAAGTCTCCTGGCTGTTGGCGTGGATGCAGGGGGTTATCTATCATCACCCACACCGTCAGGCTCACCCACTGATGGAGATATTACAGTTTCAGGCTTGCAGACTCCTCCATCTCTCGGATGGACATCTCCTCACATAGAGTCTTAAGATGAGCACTGACGGGTTCCAAACGTTACAAAAAGGTTCAAAGCATGTGACTCTTCGATTAGAAATAAGAACTGTGTACACTAGACATTATCACGATGTCTCGACCTCAGGTAATATGTGTGAACGTGTGCCATTTATGCCTTTATTCAGTCTGTTGTTGACTTTCATTTGGCATCACAAAAGATTTTTCTATACTTAGATAAAAATTTATTTTTTGTCAAACTGACATTTAAATGTCAGATATATACTTCATAAATTCTGCCATCACAGAAGCACTGAAGCCCACGTTATCACAGAGCCCGTCTTCTGTCTTCTGTGGTCCTTTGCCTCTTTGGACAAGGTTTTCAGGCTTGTTTTTTGCACAGTGACACTAAACGGTTTTAAATATAGTTTTGTATTGTAGTGCTTGACAAAGATTATTACAGCAATAACCATATTGTTATATCAGCTATAGATGAATAACTGGTCTCGATTAAGACAGGTCTGATGGATTGGAGCTCATGAAACTAAAGGTCCATTTATGCTCCCCTTCATATATAAATAGGCACATCCGTTTTTAGGCATTGTCATACGTCGCCGCCCTTAGACTTCTATGTGTCTTTTACGTTGCCTTGGTTGTTAATTGTATGCATACACTAGTGGGAAGTGCTGAGTTCAGAGTTCACTTCCACGTTTTGACATCAGTTTCAATAACTGGTTGGTGGTGAAAATGCACCACCACAAAGTTGTTTGCAACTGCCCAAAAACAACAGAAGAAGAAGAAAAAGATGACAAAGCAGTCGCAGCCAACATGACCACGGTGGAGGAGATCATGGTAATGCAAGGTCCTAGAAAAAGACATAAGCTGACGGTGGTGGTCCGTGACCATTAAATACGCTGCGGCATGTGGACGGCCAATTCATCTTCTTCACTGGTTTGCATGTCATCTATACTGCTAACACCGCCCCCGTGGTTTCCGGTGGTATTGCTCCATTTGCTGCATCAAGCAACAGATCTGTAAGGTCCCTGAAAATGGATCAAATTATTCACATAAACGACAAAGGAGACGGACAAAAGCGTCTGCTTGTGTATCCGTGTTCTGTGTTAAGCATAACCATGGGCCTTTAGACTTTTATCCATAATCTATGAATTTTTCAATTCTACATGCACTGTAAACACAGCATACATACATGTAACATCACTATGGTGTCTTGTCTGTGGTTAGAATTGTTTTAATTATATAATTCTTTATAATAAAAAACTATTTATAATTCTGTGTGGAGTTTGCATGTTCTCCCCGTGCTTGCGTGGGTTCTCTCCGGGTACTCCGGCTTCCTCCCACAGTCCAAAAACAAGCGTGTTGGGTTGATTGGTTATCCTAAATATCCTGTAGGTGTGAGTGTGCATGGTTGTTTGTCCTGTATGTGTCCCTGTGATGGACTGGCGACCTGTCCAGGTGGACCCCTGGCTCCCGCCTGTAATGAGTCGGGATAGGCTCCGACAGACCCCCGTGACCCTGCAAAGGATATAGCGGGTACAGAAAATGGTGTTCCCAAACAGTGGTTCCCAAAGTTCAAATAAAAAAATTAAAAAAAATGTAACAATTAGTGGGGATATCAGTCCCCCCACCCCACCCACATGCAGACAGAATATGAAGAAGGAGAAACGCACATTTTTACCCTACTAATGAAATTATATCGGGCGGTTTGTGGTACTGTGGATTTTGAAGGTGGCCTTGAAATATTGTGTTTTTTTAGCATAGTTTATATTATTGCAACCTTTACTTTATTGCAGTTCACTTTTATTTGTTCAATTGTTCAAAAAAGGGTATTGAAGTGTGAAGAGGTGTGAAATAAATTGCAATGGAGTTTGAAAACAACACATGTGTGTCTGGTTGGCAGGTGTGTATGCTGAGGGGGGGTCAGGTTTACAACCAAAGAGGGGCCCCGCCTGTCAAACCACTGCCTCACAATGTGTCTTTGAGAAAAATCTTTTAAACATTTCACTGTTTTTCTTACATATTTGACAATCAACCAAGTTATATGAAAATAATTGCTTTTTTCTTTTTTTTTTTGCTTTTTCCATATTGTCCAAACTACTTTGAGGATGTGGGTTGCCTCCAGTTCTGTTTCCTCCCTAACATTTGAAAAACAGATGAAAGAGAAACATCCCTCCTCCACAGCTTAGCTGTGCTGCAACCAATTGCACAAATTTCTTCACATCAAGCTGCCTACATCCAAGTCCACATCAGATGTCTTTTGGATGTCTTCCACATTGAAAACCTGCCAAACGGCTCCAGCGGCTCTCTTCTTTCCCATTCTCCTCACTTCCTGTCAGTGTAGCTGTTCTTATATGAGGTGACTTTGGTCAGAGGGTGGAGGGAAAAAACGAAAACACTTGGCAGTGTATAAAGTAAGCATTGCTGTTCCAGCATGCAGGGACAGACTATGATACAACACACAAATAAACCACGTCTGCAGTCATTTTGTTCTTTGTTTTTCCGGTTTCAGTCGTTCAGCTGTTATTGCTGCAGAACTGCCTGCAGCTCTGGTGCTGCTGGCTCACAGCCCATCTCATCCTCACATTCATGTAAACACTTCGCTGCCCACTTGCTATTTTTGCCTCTCTTATTTGGTACGGCCCCCACCCCCACCCTCCAGTGTTTTATCGCTTTCTGTGTGAGCACAAGAACATCGGCGTGTGTGAGTGTGTTACTTACACATCTACACTCTCGGCTCCGAGCTGCCTTCCTGCAGATTCATCATTAATTCATCTATATTCTTTGTGCCTCTCTTCATGCTTTCACATGGCCTCAGTGTCCTTGCCTCTTTAACAACCCACTGGCTTCTCTCCATCTGCAGTAAATCTTCTCTGTTTCTTCCACTTCTGCCACCCCTAGAATCCTTTTCAGAACAGGTAACAGATACTCAGATGCCTTTGGAGAAATGTTTCAGAGTTTCTACGTACCACAGGGCTTGCCGCTGCACTTTTTACCCTGTACTTCCTTGTCATCTCATCTAAATGTTCAGATTACAAGCATATATATGGTAATAGATATTACACACTTCCAGTATCTTTGTTATTCCTGGCACTGACATATTTTGTCAGTTAGTTTAACATGTTTAAGCTTCTTTATATGACAGCGGGTTTCAGCAATAAGATAACAAATAAAGAAAGAGAAAATAAAAAATAATGTTAACTCCCATCACACTGACATACTAGGCAACCTAAAGTATATATTTTTTAAATAGAGAGGAATAAAATTGCGGCAGGGTCTTTATGAAACTAAATGCTGATCTTTACCAAACCCTAACCAGGTCATTTAGTTGCCCGACCTTAAAGGTTTCAGGGTTTTCCATGACATAATGTGGGTGGAATTTCCTTATATGGTCATAGTCTCCAGACAGTGTGTCCACCGAATGTTTATGACAACACAGCAAAGCACTTCTTCACGCATTGTGTTTTTGTTCGCGTGAATCCCCAACGAAACCGTTGGTTGTGAGGGGAAGTTGGTTGGTCACGGCTCAGTGAATGCCGTTTGCATTTCTGGGTCACAAACAGAGCTAACTTCTTTGGTTTTTCTCAACACTTCACAGAGGACTGTTTTATGAACAAGGCCTGGTACACAGAAAGACCAACTGAAAGTCATGAGGATCCTAGGAGGCTAGAAGCTGGGGAGTCTGAACTGCAAGTGGAGGTAAACAGTGTTAGTTTGCAGCCAGCTTGTGTATATTTCAGTGTAAACATGGTGGGTACACCGACCTTTGTTACCAAATCTCACGCTCATGCAAGATAAATAATCCCAAACAGCCAAGACTTATTATATGTTAGCTTCAAATCCACCAAAGATTGAAATTAGAATTGAAAAAATATACTTCTTTTGAGTAAAATCATTTGAACAAAGTGGATTTGGTGCCTGAATGAAATTGAAAAATTGATAGTTAAACATGGATATCAAAGTAAATTCAATTTGGCACTGAAGTAAAGAACAAAAATCTAATTTGTGCCTTTGGGTCTAAAATCTTTCCACTTACTCTGCTAATTTCCTTTGACTCTTGTTAAAACAGTTTTGCATGTCAACAGATTGTTTGCTGTCAGCATCAAATATGCCAAAGCTGTTGCATCCGTGTACAAACGCCAAAACAGCTTTGGCCAGATTTTCCAGGCAGGATCAAAGTCACGCTACAGTCGCATGGGAGAGGCCAGTTCATCTGCTAAAGCCTCGCCATAGACACTTCATCACTGATGTTTGTGACATTGGCAGATGTTTGAGGTCACCAAGCAACATACACCTCCCTGCAGGTGACCCCACCAGGGTTGATCAGACCCCATCATGTAGACAGGCAGCGCTCCTCTTTTTCACCACAGTCATTGATGCTCTCTGACACTATGTAGTAGTGGGCATGGCTCTCTTCTTCTTCTCCCTTTAATACCTTCACTCATTTAGGCTTTGTCCACAGAACAAACAGTGCTAATCACTTTGGCAAGGTGACACCTTGTGACAGCTGCTGAACCAGTTTAACATATTTGGAGCCATCTTTTTGAAGGCACCCTCTAGGAAGTCTTCCCCTGGAACGTTAACTCCAGCTGCAAAACCTGCTTGGTGGATTCAGACACAAAACCAATTTCCAGTTCTGGGGTTAATGATGAGCAGTAGCCCTCGTCGATGTTCCCCACGTTTGTCAAAGGGGTAGTCTCATTGGATGTAGCATGTTAGCGTTAAGCGTCAGCTTCTTAAAAACAAGTGTCAGCTAGGCCAGAGCGAGTGTCGGCCGGTCCAGAGCGAGCGTCGGCCGGTCCAGAGCGAGCGTCGCCATTAGAAGACTGCTCTATGGTTGGCACATCACACCGACCCTAAATCGAAAACACCAGGAGGAGCTGAGAATTTTGACCTTCGTCCAGATCAAGGGTGGATTAAATACTCTGCTGATTCGGTGAGAGCCTATCAGTTTTTGTTGTTTTTGGGAGTGGTATACCACTAGGCAGCCATGGTTTTTTTGTTTACTTTTTTCCTGCTGCTGGATTATGTATTTTTCTGATATTCTGAGGATCATCACTGGTTCGAGTCTCGAATGACCTTCTTATGGCCTCAGATAATGGATTAGTGTCCATACTGGTTCTGCTGGACCTCAGATAATGGGTTAGTGTCCATACTGGTTCTGCTGGACCTCAGATAATGGATAAGTGTCCATACTGGTTCTGCTGGACCTCAGCGCTGCTTTTGATACTATAGATCACAACATTTTACTGCAGAGACTAGAGTATGTTGTTGGGATTAAAGGGACAGCTCTAGGTTGGTTTAAATCATATCTGTCTGATAGATTCCAGTTTGTTCATGTTCATGAGGTTTCTTCCGTACAGACGAGGGTCTGCTATGGTGTCCCGCAGGGTTCAGTGCTAGGGCCAATCCTGTTCAGTTTATACATACAGCCCTTGGGAAGTATTATCCGGAACCACGGCATTCATTTTCATTGTTATGCTGATGATACGCAGCTGTATCTGTCCATGAAGATGAAACAGAACCATTAGACAAGCTTCAGGTTTGGACTGGATTTCCAGAAATGTTTTGCTCCTAAATTCTGATAAAACAGAGGTTGTTGTTTGTGGTCCCAAAGAACTTAGGAAGGGATTAGATGGTGGTCTGATGGCCTCCAGTAAAACTGTGTTAAACCTTGGTGTTATTTTTATCAGGATTTGTCATTTAAACAGCATATTAATCAGGTTTGTAAAACTGCGTTTTTTCACCTCCGTAATATCACAAAGATCCGGAGCATCCTCTCTCAGAGTGATGCTGGAAAACTAATTCATGCGTTCGTATCTTCTAGACTAGATTACTGTAACGTGTTGTTGGCTGGATGTCCAAGTAATTCTCTTAACAGCCTCCAGATGATCCAAAATGCAGCAGCGCGAGTGCTGACAGGAATCAACAAGAGACCACGTCTCTCCAGTTTTAGCTTCCCTCCATCGGCTCCCCGGAAAACTCAGAATCCAATTCAACATTTTATTACTGGCATATAAAGTCCAAAATTACCTAGCACCGCACTATTTGCAAGACCTGATAGAACCATATGTTCCTAACAGAGTTCTCCGTTCTCAGAGTCCAGTTTTACTCGTAGTTCCTAGAAGATCCAGATGTAGATCTGGAGGACGGGTCTTCTGGTATCAGGAACCATCACGATGAAACCAACTTCCAGTCTGGGTGAAGGAGGCTGACACCACCTCCACCTTTAAAACAAAACTTCAAACGTTTCTGTTTAATAAAACATCTAGTTGGTGTAAACTTTAGTGTGTCAGGACCAGTAGTCACAGCTGCAGCTGCAGGACCAGACTGGAGCAGCTGGTCTTCAACACAGCTTCATCCTGGATCTGCTGCTGTAGACCTGCTGCAGGGGGACACCAACATGATCCACTGACCTGCAGTCCCACCTCTGACCACCTCAGTGTCTGCTGTCTACACCTGTTTATATAGTCGTCTCTGCAGTCACCAACTAACCAGGTATCAGTCATATGTACATGGAAGTCTGAGTTCTGCTGCTGATGGATAATTATACTTGTATATCCTGTCTTGTACCTTTGTGTGTCTATGTCTCTATTCTCTCTTTACTTCCTGTTCTACCTGGCTGGCCTTCGGCAGGAGGGTCCCCGCTTATGATCCAGGTCCTGATCCAGGTTTCTTCCCTCTTAAAGGGTATTTATTTATGTAAAATGAATGGGGGTCATGTTCTGGGTCTCTGGAAAGATCCTAGAGACAACTTGTGTTGTAATAGACGCTAAATAAATTAAATTGAATTGAATTAAACCAGCTGCTTCCCATTTGTAAATACTGTTGGAAATGAACTCTGCTTTCTACGTTCTGAATACATCACATGTACACGGACAAAGGGGGGATTCACATGGGATTCATAATTGTGTGGGGGATTTGCTGAAGTTATAATATACAGCGTTTCATGCATTCTGGAATTAAACAGTGTGGAGTGTGTTTTCTGGTGTACCCATTAGTCTTTGCAAAGCCTTCTTGGGATTGTTTGTAAGTGGTAACTCAGCTCTTTAAGGAATTTATTGGGCCGATTGTTACAAGCGAGTCCAGAGCAAGTGATGGCCAGGCCAAAAAGACAAGACAGTGATGGGTGCAGTGTGTGTAGGGTGGTAATTACTGCTGTGTTTGTGTTATGTGATTTGTTAGTGTTTGAACGTGAATGTCTGGTAAATTGTGTTGCAATAACAGGAAAGACATAAAGCAGGCAGATATAAAAGGAAAAGGACACCGAAAAAAAGGTTGTGCGTGTGTGTTTGTGCGTGTGTGTGTGTGTGTGTGTGTGTGTGTGTGTGTGTGTGTGTGTGTGTGTGTGTGTGTGTGTGTGTGTGTGTGTGTGTGTGTGTGTGTGTGCACCCTAGCACCCAGAGGAGAGATCTTAACATCACAAACACACACTGACAACCCATTCCAGGTACTCCAGAGTGTTTCAGGATAACACTCCTCGTGTCTTATCCTTGCTTTCTTTTGCTTGCTTCTTTTTTAGCCACTTTTACCTTGGAAAACGGCTGCACTGTATATCACCACTGTAAATAATTCAGATCAGCATGTTTCAGGGCTCTAGTTTTGTTCTTCCAGCAGAGCGTTTACACTTTAATGTATGGTGGTGCTTTTTCTTTGAAGAGTTGCTGATTCTGAGAAACTGTAGGGACAAAAGAGTCAAAGAGAGACAGTAAGTGTGGTCATGGGATTTAAACATGTTTCTAAATAAACTCCCTTCTCACTCTGTAAATACAGCATGGTTGTTTTTTTGTGTCAAAGTTCAACCCATAAACTTGCTTATTCTTGTACATTCTACCAACAAATATACTGTACATATACTTGCATCCTTTTCTTTTCCCTGACTAATTACAATATATGCCACTAGACCTTTGATCTGAAGTAAAACTATTTGGCTTATTATTTGATTTGCCTTCCTTCAGCTAGTTAGTGTTGGACTTTTCCAGTTAACGCACAACAAAACAGCTGCTAAATTCACAAGTAAACTGGACAGTGAACTGGACAGAGTTGCAGCATGCTTTAGCTGAAAGCAGCAGCTCATGGACTATCACCTGATTCTGACCTGAGTCTTCAAGGAAAATGACCAAATGATTGGTTGTGGTAATTTTACATTTCCTGGTAGAAGCCATCACTCAGACGTCACCAGTTTCACAGCTGAAAATGTTAAATCTATAAACTGCATCCATTTCGTTTGTTCTTGCAGAATAACACTGCAGACACACACACATACACTGAAACGGTGCCAACTAAACCTGGAAAAGTATTGGATCTCTGTGGAAGCTGATGTCTGCAGTCTACTTCTCCTTTTTCTGTGGATCTATAAATACCGCCGCTGATCACGCACCACAGTCATCCCTCAGCCTTGCTGCATTACACACACACACACACACAAATATGTTTCTTCTATTGTTTCCTTAAAACTTCCGCTTGTTTTGTTTTTTTTTGTTTGTTTGTTTATCACCCTCAACCGCAAATCAAAATAGTTGGAAGGATAAGGAAAATTCCAAAAAGAAGCTGTGATTCCTTACTGTTCTTTGATTTGTATTTATTGGCAGACATTGGCGCGTTTCCACCAGCTGGAGTTCCAGGTACAGTTTTCGAGGCCGGATCGTTGGTGTGTGTCTCCAGGAACCTGCCGAAGTGGCCTTCAGGAACCTTTTGGTAGGAGAGGCTGGCCAACGGAACTCCCAGGCTTCCTGTCTCTATTGACTGGGATTTGTGAACTACGTTCAGCACTCTCAGAGGAACATCAATCCTGTGAAGACAACTCATTTGACCCTACTGGACCAGAAACCTTTTGCTGCGAGAACATGTGATTAAGTTGGTAATTAGAAGAGAAAAAAATGAAAGATGGGCCAACAAGTTTGTTCAGGTCTTGTTGGTGGATTACAACGTAGAGGGGTCGGTGGGGGGTCCAATCTTAATTGCCACTACCACGGTTTCTGTTCTGCACACCTCTTCTATGTTTACTTGTTTCTTCTTCTCTGTCTTCTGTTGTTGTGTTCTTTTTTTTGTTTTATTTTATGCTCCTGGCCGGTTGCAAACAGCAAAAGATGTGCAGTACCGCCACCTGATGGTCGGTTGTGTTATTTGTTTAGTTAAAGATTCCTGTGTGGCGCCGCAGTGTCGTGGAGACACTGAAGGGGCTGAAGAGGGAACCTGTCAGAGGTTCCTGTCTGCTGGGTTCACCCTGAATCCCCGCTCACAGAAAAGCACCTAGTATGAACCCACAGTATTTCAAACTTTTTTTTGTCAACTAAATTTAATGTCTTAACTACACTACAACACAGAGCCACAAGAGGCTGTAACGACATCTCAGGACTCAGAGCCATCTGAACGGGAGGGTTCATAATGAAAACGTGCACTGTGGTCAGATTAACAGGCGTTCTTGATCACTTTAGCAGAAATGGACCATGTGCGAAGATGAAATCCAGACTGCTATCATCAAAAAGTCCAAAAACCTGTTTCTGTGACAGTGTCCATGACAAAACTCATGTCTGCGTCTGATAAATTACATCATGCAAAACCACATTTTGCACAGATCATGAAGACACGAGTGAGGAAGAAGGGCACGGCAGTGAAGACTGGCCTCCTCTGCTCTGGTGCGGCATTTGTTCATTTCTCTTCAGTACCAGTTTTTCTTCTGACATTGGGTTGTAAAAGGATTACACATAAATGCTAACCAGTCTAACCTGGTTAATAACATTTAACAGGAAAGCACCAGTGTCAGCGGTGACGGATACATTCAGTTTGGAAAGCAGAGTGTGAGAGAGATGGAAACAAGCGATCAGGCGTGTCAGCTGCATCTACAGCGGAGTTTCTTAATTCTGGTCCTCGGGACCGCTGTGCTGCATGTTTTACATGTTTCCTTGCATCAACACTAAATAATCGTCATCAGCTTGTCATCGTGGTCAGCTTTCTCCATTTCTGCCTCATGTTGGTCCAACGTGACTGGCTTTGCTTCTTTGTCGCGGTTATAACCCCGGTTGGGCCTCCCCCCGTTTAGTGCAGCATGTATAACTCAGCTTACACAACCTGCTCTCTGGCCTTGGTAGAACCAACAGCAGATGTTCCCCACTTTAAATCACACTTGACTTTCATGTGTCTCAAGTCAGCAGTAACTCTCAAATCTTATTTATTTATGGTATATAGTGCAACTATTCAACATTTAGTGTTAAAAATTCTTTACTGGTGATCAGAAAAAGAGTCATGACTTCACTTTTGCACACAAATGATGTAAGATTGGAATCAGGAGCCAGAGCTGAATGGTGTTCAGTAAGGAGGAGCATTTTGTGGACGCTACGCATTAACCCTGCCCCACCGTTTGATGTCTGAAGCTCTGCTCCCCCACCCTACCATCAACCCATCCAGTCATTAGTGCTTCCCAAAAATAAAAGCTTGGTTTAAATCATCTGTGCACTGGTTCGTGGTGCTTCCAGGAAAGGGCTGCAGCTTTCCCCTCGGAGCCCAGAAGAACACAGATGCTGTAATGAGGACCACTAAACGCTTAAAAGGTTTTACAGAGTCCCTCAGTAGTGTGAGACAAAATCATTTCTGCAAAAACTGGCTGGCACATTTCGCCTTCAGGGCTTAAAACAGCCACCCACATGACCTGCGCTCAAGGCGTTCGGTACAAGCTGAGCTGCTGCGTGTACAAAGAACAATAAGGATCCCTCCCGAGTGCACCAGGGCTGACTCAAAGACGGTGGAAAACATCACCATGCTCATATGCTGGTAGCCTTGGAGCCACCAGGATTCTTCTGGAGGGGAATGGATCCAAATGATGAATTATCCAAAAGCACTCCCCCCACCTCAGAATGACCATCTGCAGTATATCAGATTCTTTCAGGAATCAGACTGCCTTAAAACCAAAGGAATAAGTGTTCTGGGATGGCCGAGTGAACGTTCAGATCTGAGACAGACTAAAAGGCCTGGTCAGAGCTGTGTACGAGCGAGCGTCCACGACACTCGACGCCCTGAAGCAGTGCTGTGAAGGAGAGCGGGACAAACGTCCTCCACAATGATGTGACACACAGACAAAGTCCTGCAGGAAACTTCAGGTAGTGACCTTGGTTAATCACCATCACTTCGTATCAGAAAGCTGATTTTCTTTCTTTTTGTTTGTTGTTTTTTTGGCTTTACCTTTTTTGTAATCGTGAATAAAAAAATGTTGTCTTGAAACTACCTGTTTAATATCTGAATGGGCTGTCGCTCAAATTTTTAATTGCAATTATACAAAAGGTTTTCATAGTTAACTTTATTTTAATGTTCTGTTTCCCTGTTTCTGTTTCTTTTAAAGTTGCACTAACAGAGAAGGTTCCTGGTTCGATTCCCGGCCCGGTGGGTCTTTCTGTGTGGAGTTTGCATGTTCTCCCGGTGCTTGCGTGGGTTCCCTCCAGGTACTCCGGCTTCCTCCCACAGTCCAAAAACATGCATACTAGGTTAATTGATGGTTCTAAATTGCCCGTAGGTGTGAATGTGAGGGTGCACGTTTGTCTGTCTTTGTATGTGGCCCTGCGGCGACGGCGCCGGTAGCCGCAGCTAACGGTGACCGACACGCGGTGGGCAACCTGACAGCAGGCCAGCAGGCCATGTGAGGAAAAGTAGAGAATCTTTCTTTTTTGTGTTTTAGAGTCAGTAGGAAAGACTGACACCAAAATGACTCTTCAGGAACCGAATTCTCACAACCTGATGCTTCGTCGGTTGAATTTAACAGTCCATTACAGCGGCATCGCTTCCCGGTTCTCCAAACTACAGGTTGGGCCGAGGGTCATACTTCCAGAACAAAGTTGGCGTTAACAAGTTACTTTAACATGTTAACGTTGACAGCCCTGCCACAAATACATTTCATCTTGAAATTGAGAATAAGAAGGTTTTAGCAACATTAACAACATCACTGTCCTCATAAAATCGTGCTGTAGAGTCACAAAAGCAAGAATCCAAGAATCAAATGTCATGATCGTATCACAAATTGGGTTGGTGAAGAATTATATTCTGCAAAAGGACCATCTGAGATGACGTTAAACAGAAGTCGCTACGGTCTAATTAAATGATCTCCTGCAGCTGATTGTCTCATTAATGACTCAGTTCAGGTCAGTTCAGGCTCTACTGTGCTAATTCATAAATGTCCTCTCAGGGCACACAAAAGAGACACAACTCATTAAACTGCTAAAAATAAAAACTGAAAACTCCGAAGACCCCAAGACCAGAAAAGAACCAGAGTCCGAGAGGGCGTGAGCCGGCCCAACGGGTGGATGTGACTGGAAAAAGAGATCACAGCAATAGCAAATAGACATTTGGTAGTTTTGTGCAGCCAATTCATCTTTAAGTAGATCTAAGAAGATCATGTCAACATCAGCTCTGCAGTCATCTCCATCCGTGAGTGTGACATGGTCTACCTGGAAACGAGTCATGACACAGGAGAAAAAGCAAGAAGAGAGACTAGAGAGCGAGGTGACAGTGGACCTGTTGATGTTTCGGTCTCTGTGTTTGTTCGTTATGTTCAAACCTGCTCGTTCCTGTAAGAGAAAGTGGCCTGGCGTGACCCCAGCTCCACTGCTCTGCACCCCCACACATCCCCTCCCCCTCAGCAGCCTATTATCTGAGCCAACGCAGCTCAGCAGCGCTGATTCATTTTTCTTCCTTTGCTCTCGCAGCTAAACGTCCCTGAACCCAACACTCACTTGTAATTGTTAACGGTCCTTTCCAGTTTCTGCCTGCAGCCGAATCACACACACACAACCAGAGATGCTGTATCCTTATCTTTTTATAGCTCTGTTGCAGCAAAAAGAGCCTGGTGTTATATAACGAGGGATATATGTCTGAAAGGTATAAGCACTTCTGCATGTTTGTGTTACTAACAAGCAGTGAAAACTGATGACGTGTACTTTTCTTTTTCCAGTTGCAGGAGTTGCAGCCTTGTCAGAGACAATATAACACATCTTAAGGATAAATAGAAGCAAATCAAACTAAATATATGACCTTTAATCCTTCATTTGCTGAGGAAAATGATCAAGTATTCCACATTAGTGGAATTAGTGAAATATTCCACATTTTATCACCAGATATTCCACATCTGGTGTAGATAATGAGTTTCCACAGCATCACGGGCAGAGGTACAGACGGCGCTGCGTCAGCAGTAGCTTGTTGTGGCGTCTTCAGTCATGTGTCTTTGAGAGATTTTCTCTTAAAACACATATTCCACCTCCACCTAGTGTGGTTGCAGGTTGGACGTAGGAAAGGAGCTAAATGGAGAGCAAAACAGGAGAAGTAAAAACTGTATCTTGTCATGTTGATGGACATAAAAAGGCCTTCAGCATCTTCCCAACATTCTAATCAAGGCCCACAGGGATCCAACTCCATTCTCCAAGGAAACCACCCTGATGGAGTTTTTACCTGGATCTTCTTGTAGCTGATTGGAAGTGACATTCCCTGGCCTCCCTAAAATCCTCCAGTGCCCAAGTTTCCTCGACAGTTGCTGCAGGCTGTTTGGTCTGCCAGAGGACTCCTTCTCCTGTCCGATGACCTCTCATCCGGGGCGTCTACCGCCAGGCTGCTTCACCACAGTGACACAATGACACTATTCTGCAGTATTTTTGGAGCTCATGGCTCAGCTACGCCACGGTTAAGTGTCATGTGGACCAGGCCTAGCCCAGAGGTAATGAGTTGGGCCAAACTTGGGTTAAGGCATGTGCTGCACGGTCCAGATGTGACCCAAATGTCATGAGCCAGCTTTGATATGGGTAAGAGCAAGCACTGTGAAAGGGAGGAGTAGCTTAAAAATAAAGTTTAATTTGTGGGCCATATGAAACTATCAGTATAGGCCCTGTTTGGGCTGAGCGTTCTGGGACACGAGACTCGGTCCACCCATCCGACAGCCATCGCACTGGGCAGAGGTTTAGTTCCCACCATGGGGAGCAGAGCAGTCCTGGAAGGTAGGTGACCGTTTACAAAAATACTCCCAGTTCCTCAAAGGACAGAAACAAGTTTGAATCCATGATGGATCTGAGCTGGCGGCCGAGACAACCCAAAGCAGCTGGCTCTCTCCCAGACGTTAATCAAATTGCTCCTGGTCTTAGTGCCCTGCCGCTTCCCCCACATCGACCTGCCTCTCCACCTCGCCCCTTGGAAAAACAGCCTCTCCCTGGTCTGCTCGGCTATGTGTTGGCTCGCTCTGACAGCAGAGCCCTTTCACCTAGTTTCACTGAGAGCTCCTGCCTGCACGCTCACACACGCTCACATGCACGCCCACACACACACACACACACACACACCCATGCATAGTCTGCCTGCCCACTCTTGTCATGCAGAGAGCAGCAGCACTCTGCAGTCTGACATGGTTCCCTCCAGGAGAGAAGTAGTTACCATCTGCCTGCATTTATGGGCTCTCCCTCCTCTTCTCTTCCCTTATCTTCCTTTCGCTCCTCCAGCTCTCGCTCTCTCTAAAAGACAGTTAAGTAGAACAAAGAGATGGGGAATCCAGTAGCAGCACAGATGAAGTAAAACAGGAAAGCTACAAAGATCTGCGTGATCATTATCAAAATGTGAATACTGTACATCACTGAAGGATGTGATGTGATGCACACATGTGGAGCTGAAAATCCTCGGGGCTGAATTCTTCACTTTTATCAGTTTAATTAATAATAAAAAATGACGTGTTGTAAGGTCTGAGTAGCTTCTCGTGACCTCTAAGACAACACGATGACAAAGCAGTCCCCGGGAGCCTCTTTAGCTCAGAAACAAGAGCTCAGATGGATCACCTCCTGCGATTTAGGCCGTATCAGATGAATGACGCTGCAAAATAGACTTACTGAAGAAAGGGAATCAGATTTGTTTTGTTAGATTTCAGAAGACATTCTTGATTCTGATTCTGACTGTCGCCTTCCTGAATCCAGCAACAGCCGCAAACGTAAGCAGACGCATCAAAACTTTCATTCTTATCAGCAGCCGGTGGTACATGTCATGAATCTTTTTTGATATAATTCTCCATATCCAGCCTTTTGTCCAGCCAGTTTCACTGCAGCCCGTCTCTGCAGACCAGATGCAGTGCAGGTCCTTTGTGCTGCCTCGGTTCTGCAGGGCTGAAGGTGGATGTGTAACGTCTGCCCCGGAGAGCTGTCTCTCCTGGGATTCGTCATGCGGATCAGACTTGGCACGGCCTGAGCAGTCTCCCCGTCTCTGACTTTGTGCAGCGCATTTTGTAGATAACAACAGTAAGTTCAAGCCAGTGCGTCAGTTAGATACAACAAACGTAACAACTTTTAATCATAGCCAGCTGTACAAAGGTGAATATTCCAGTGTGAGAGTAAATATTAAGTGAGAATGTGCTCGTCAAACCAAATATTTGTAAAAGGTAATGGCAGTGTAGGTACAAAAACCTAAGAGGATAAGACAGAAGTAGAGATTTGACTGTGGAACACAGCACCACGTTTGATTGAGACCAAACACGACGACGACCTCATACCTGCTCTGAAACACGGAGGTGGAGACATGATCATCTGGGCTTGTTTGGACCAAACACCGGAGAGCTGCGCATAAACAAATGTTTGCATTAATGCTGCAGAAAAGAGTGGGTCAAAACTCCTCCATACTCCTAACAATATGAGGACCTGATGTCACTGACAACTACTTTAAAAAGGCTGTTCAGCACTGCCAACCATTGTTCAGTTCAGTTTAAACCGGCTCCTCCTGGTCTAACGGACCATAACTGCCAGATTTAGTCTAAAAAAAAAAAAAGCCATTTCCACTCAGTTCAAACTACTGGAAGATTCCTCCATGGCGTCTTTTAATTAGTTGAAAATCAAAAACAACATTGAAAACCAAGATCTGTTGTGATATTTACTAGTAAGCCAAAAGATATTCCGTGAGAAAGGGAAGTTCATGTCAACATAACAGAAGATGACTGGAAGGATGCTTGGAAAAGAGCAAAAACCTTGAATGTCTGTGACACAGCATCCATGTATCTCCCTTTCCGTCATAAATTCAGTTCTGTTTCATCTCCATTGTGTCCCAAGTGGAAAATAGAACCGTTTCTCATGTCGTAGAGAGGTACAGCACTTTTGACAAGTGATAGTGAAGGAAATTAATAGGATTTTGTCCATTCACAGTAACACTAACCCTTATATCTGCTGCTTGGTATATCTGATATGTCCATCACTGACACATTTAAAATAAAACCATATCAAATGTTTGCTTCCTGGGCCAGAAGGAGTATTCTGTTGAACTGGATCACAGTTGAAGCTCCATGTAAGAGTAACAGAGTAAATCTGGATTATGTTGCACTGGACTTTCTGACATGTGAACTCTGTCGCAGAGACGATGCTTTCTGTAAAACACGGGAGTCCTTCTGTCACAGATTGGACTTAATATTTCCACTACTCTCACTAGAGGGTTTGCATCGTGGTTCTGAATGTGCAGTCTGACACTCTACACTAATTTCTTATATTACTGTTTCTATGTACCTTTAGTTTAATCTGGTAAATATGTAACATGCATAATAATACACACTAGATTCCCGTTATCTAGTTATTGAAACTGTGAGCAGCTACAGACAACATTTTGGCTGTTATAACTCATATTGTGATACCGCAGGACTGCATTCTGCATCGTCCCAGTCCCGTTTGGTTTTTTAGGTCAGGCACGGGACCAGCTCTTCACCATATGGCGGGCTGAGGGAGTTTAAAAGAGAGGGTTCTGGATGCCGGCGCCATGGATGCCAGTGGGTGCAAACACAGTCCAACACATTTGGGACAGTGATGCTTTGAGCGTCGCGTAATCCTGCCAACCCTTCTGTCATCACTCAAGGTTGTTCTGGCTTTGAGGATCTGAAACGTTAAACACTTTCACTTATTATTTGGCAAAATCTGGCTGCAAACACGTAAAGATGTCCAGACTATTGCTTAGTTTCAGACAGCTCAGGACAGCGTCCTCAGCCAGGCCTTTGTAACCTGTCCGAATGGGGTTTTTTCGCTTTTCTTTGGACCTGTTGCTCATTACGGTCTGGGTGATCCTTTCCTCTTTGGTTGGACCTCACAGAACTCATTTCTTTCCAAAAGATCTGGACCACAGATTCAATCGACTGCAATGCCCAATTCCACTGTGTGACAAGGAGATACCCCCGACTCCAGAGATGTCACCATCACGTCTGGGTAAAGATACAAAGACTTTTGTCTGTATTCAAATTATAAGTGAAATTTGTGAATGAAGCTCTATGTTGCTGTTCCTAACAAATATTACCCACATAAATCATTCCTAGTTATACCAGCTGCTTTGATGCAGCGCTGCCTGAAGGTTTGGAGATAACAGCTCTCCAGCTGAGGTCTGTGGCCTGTAAGGAAATTATACACCATAGACAGGAAACACATTCAAATGTCTTTCAGTCTAACTAAAGTCATCTGCTTGAAAGAACATCATTTTTCATACACGTAGGAGTACAAGGTGCCAACTGTGTTTGGGATGTCATGCAGGCCTGAAGTGTCCTGAGTTCATGAAAAAACTAAAACAAACTATAAAACAAAAAGGGTTCATAATGAATAAATGTACAAATGTAAAAGTCATGTTTGTTTTCCTTGACGGTGGTGTGTTTCTAAACACGCGTGCGGGTTGAAATAAAGACAGCTAGTTTATGTTTTTAAAGTTTCTAAACTGAGCGTTGCAGTCTCCTTAAAGGACACGTATGATTTTCTTCTTTTTTCAGAGTTGCTCCCTGACGTCTTACTGAAGCAAACGTCAGACTGAGTTTGCAGAAATGCAAAGTTCTTAAATATACTTTTCAACCAACTCTCTGCAGCCTCGTTCATAGCTGCCGTCTGTTGTACGTTCTGATTTTTCGATGTGAAAGCGCTGCTCTGCCCTTTTCTGAGGGACGTCAGATGCAGCATGAGATGGAGCAGGGTGGAGATTCGGACGGGGTGTGATGTCACAGAACGCCACACATCACACTGATGTGACCTCAACAAGAGGACAGGATGGCAGGGCTTTGGATTTCGTGGTCAGTTCAGGCTCCAAAATGTGTACTTTCAGAATTGTTATTATTTTTAATTGACATACCTTTGACCTTAGGAGACTAAATAAAAAAAATCACATGTAAATCCCTGAGTGTTGAGTTCTGAGTCAATGTTGAGCTGTTACATAAAAGATCTCTGGTCGTCCCTGGCGGTTTGTGCCAGGGACGACTAGAGATCCGCGCCGCAGCATCGTTACAAGGCTCCACAGGGTCAGGTGAGGTGAGGCGAGGCGGAGCAGACGGGTACGTGAAAAACTAGGGGAATGGTAACCATTTAAGAGGTTCACAGTGTACGGAGATTAAGGTCATGTTAATTTGGTCAAAGGTATAATCACACACATGAGGAATGCCGGATATCTGTCACAGCAGCATGTTCTCTGTTCAGGCTCCACACACATTTAAAGTGCAGGAACATCACAGTAAGAAGGTGTTACTGCGGCGCCCTCAAAACAGGTGATTCTACAAATCAACCAGGCGCTGCTGAAACACCTGCGTGTGTGTGTGTGCGCGCGTGCGTGCATGTGTGCATGTGTGCGTGTGTGCGTGCGTGTGTGTGTCCCTGGAGTTAAACTCCTCTCTGTGTGAAGCAGCGTGAGACTGGGAGTGACGGCTGCTGCAGCTGAGATGCAGCACAAAGGGAGGAGGCGACACCAGAATGCCCCATGTCCCGCCAAAACACATTTTTGACATAGTAAACTCATTACATTAACTTAGAACAGCAGTGTTTAGCACTTCTTTATTTTTTAGCAGTGATGACAGCCAAATGATGAATGGTGTTCTGTTTCATTTAATGCACTATGGAACAAAGCTTCAAACATTAGAAGATGACATGAAATGATGTGGTGAACAAAACAGTGAAACTAATGTATAAGCGAAAAAGCAGGGAGCTCTGTGCACACTCTTAAGATTAAAGCTACATGTGTATTTAAATAGAGAAACCAACCAATCACAATTAAACTAACTCATTTATGACAAAAAAAGAAAGAAAAAAGTGCAGTCACAGGAACATTAAGCTGCTTGGAGAACTTGTTCTGTCTGATCTCCTCAGACAACGTCTCCTTTAAATAATTAATACAGCGTTTCTCGATTCCAGTCCTCAGGCCCCCCGGTCCTGCAGGTTTCACATGTTCCCTGCTTCAGCACCCCCTGATACAAGTAACTGTGTCACCAACAGACTTGTGCAGACCTTGATGACACGCTGATGACGACCGTTAATTAGAATCAGGTGTGTGGATGCAGGGAAACATCGAAAACATCCGGACAGGGAGACCTGAGGTAACTCCAGCGTCTACGAGCAACTGCTGTACGCGTAACTCCGAAGCCTGAAACTGGACTGTATCGTCCACAGACGCTGTTCACAGGACACCTTTCAGTTTGCTGGATAGCCCCGTGGGTTGAGCAGGTCCCATTTACAGACCATCACCCTCGTGCAGCCTGTTGGTCTTTGCTGCATGTCTTCGCCCCACACTCTCTACCTGTTTCCTGTCACATGATTTCAGTAAAGCCCACTAGTGCCACAAAATCTAAAAAAAGCTGCAATCTTTAAAGCCAGACTAACCTTGACAATAAAGCAGCAGGGCCTTTGCTCAGACAGAATTCACCCGTCACTGATGCATGGCAGACTTCCTGTTATGACATGCAAAACTATTGAAAATATGCGAAAAATGTCTGTTGATAAAGACAGAGCGGGAGTTCAGGGATCCACGTGGAATCTGTGTCTATAGTGAAGTTTGTGAGGCAATGTGTTGTTAAAGATAACCGTTTTACCATTAATAATCTATCTTCATGTTTTTGAAATGCTTCATATGAAAACATCTCGGTGGACTTTGTCCATCTTTGTCACAAGTGACATATCATACAGTGTGGACACTGGTGTCAAAGTCTTAGATACGGTCATACAGCTAAAAAAACAAAAAAAATCCCGAAACGCTCAACAAGCACACTGCTCTCCGTGCACTCGGGAAAACCCATCCCTCTCCAGGGCCAGTTTGTTCCACTGAGGGTGTATTCACAGCAAACATGCCAGAGCAGATTATGTCAACCCCAGTGACTGTGTTTCATAAGTGGAGGTTTTTTTTGGCCAAGAGGGAAAAATGCCAGTTGAAAACTGAGCCGAGCTCTCAGAGACAAGGAGAATGACTGTTTTGTTCTGCTCTTAGACAAATGTGTAAGAAACCGAGAGGATTCATGACATCAAAAAAGGGTTCAACATGTAAGGAAGTCAGATATAAAATAGAAGTGCACATTCTGGTATGATAAAGGATATTTCGGTCTCTTCTGGATGTAGGAAAATGTAAGAGGGGAAATAACAGCTGCAGCGCTGAATGTCATTCAGTTACAGTGACAGCAGTAACATTCAGCTTAATCCCGCCGCTAAAACTACACCAGTTCTTCCCCTTTAAGTTCAAATGTTTTTGCAATGAGAGGTTAACCAGTCTGCACAACTGCTCTGTCTTTGTTAGTTAAAAGAGAGACCCAGCAAAGCAGCTGCAGAAAACTCCTGGAGTCTGACTGTAATTCAATTCAATTTTTCAATTCAATTTCATTTATATAGCGTCTATTACAACACAAGTTGTCTCTAGGATCTTTCCAGAGACCCAGAACATGACCCCCGAGCAATTATTACATAAACAACGGCAGGTAAAAACTTCCCTAGTGGAAGAGAAACCTTAAACCAAACAGTGACAGGAAAAACTCCCCTTTAAGAGGGAAGAACCTGGACCAGGACCTGGATCATGAGGGGGGACCCTCCTGCTGAAGACCAGCCGGGTAGAGCAGGAAATAAGAAAGAATAGAGACATAGAGACACCGTCAAAGGTACAAGACAGGATACAATAGTAACTATCATCAGTAGTCCAATTAGACTTCTGTGAATATGGGTGATATATGGATAGACGGTGATACAAGGGGATGAGGACTGCAGGTCGGGATGTCAGCAAGTATCCAACAGACATCCACAGAGACAGGTGAAGGCAGACACTGGGATGGTCAGAGGTGGAACTGCAGGGGAACAAGCAGCTCCTGAGGTTCTGGTCTGCAGGACATGCAAAGAAGAGGAAAAGAAGGGCCAGACAAGCACAACAAACTACAAGAACAATCTGTAATGTCTGTAATGAGACTTAAAGTGCTTTAGTGGCGTATTAAAAGAGTATCTGCTGTTGTTGAAGTTCCAGCCACTCAAGAGCAGAGCTTTTGTTGTCCGCCGGGAGAGGAAAACCGAGTCCATGTGCAGCAGCCCACAACAGCTACAAGTCATAAAGAAAGGAAGCAGCTGACGCTCGTTCTCCTCAATGAGCCACTTCAGTTTTAAAGAGCAAGTTCTCTCTAAGTTCCATCCAATCCACATAGAGATGGAGGCGCTCGATAAATAAAACCATCTGTGATAAAAGAACGCGAGGCTTGAGTCACAGGGAGTTTTGTTTTCCTTGAAAGGCTTTTATGGTGCCGTGTGCTCTGGCTAAACATTGCAGCTGTGCATGATCACCTGCAGGCTGAGGAGTTTACACAGCGCCACACTCGCGCTCCCATCTGGTTTTGCTTTTTCTGCTGAAATATTGACAAATATCAATGTCTGTTTTCCCTGCTTTGGGCAGCGGTTTCCGCGCTTTCAGTTTGGAGAATCAGGGAGGAATTCTGAGGGGAGTTGGACCAGCAGCTGCTCACAATGAGCCCCAGACAGGAGCCAAATTTCACCAGACATTTATTTTCTTTTTCAATACTTCTTTACTGTGGAACATCTGGGTCCTGCCGTGAGCTGCAGAATAACATCCACTATAGGGTTTTAACTCCATGTCAAAACAACATCTCTGTCCAAATGACATAACCCCAAACACATATCATTCTGCCACTTACTCGGTCTCACTTGGCATGTTCACAAAGGTGAAAAGATGCTGAACTCTCAGCTGGACATCATCTCTGTTGGGTACTGCTCGTATGTCTTTGTTCCTGCTTGCATACGTAGTGTCAGGAGTGTCCGGAGTGTCAGGAGTGTCCGGAGTGTCAGTGTTGCGTTAGAGCGGGAACGATGCTGAACGGGGAGGAAAGCGAGCGACTCATAAACAGACCCCCACCCCTTGGTTTCCCTTTCACCTCTCACACAAGTATACATTACAGCGCCACAAAGTCATCAAGTTCTTAACATGATATAAAAGTTCATCATAAATTGTTTTAAAATAATTAGTGTCCTGCTCCGTCTTGGGTCTTCAGGATTTATCAGTGTGACTGGATGTGTTCACTTCATCCATATTTCCCATTCAGACTCCTTAAAAGAGTTTAACTTTTGATTTTCCCATTTCTCATAAATGTATTTTTTAAGTAAATACCACAAAGCCTGTTATGTTTGAGTTATCTGCCTGAAATATATTTTATTGCCTACTTCATCTTCACTGTTCAAGGTTTTTTGTTTTATTTTTGCTCCCAGGACTGAACGTACATCACAGTGAATGTTGAGAAATTAATCTGTCATTCATGTGACGTTATCGACAGTCATTAAATACTTTAACTGAGCTACACATTCAGCCGCTCTGCTATTTTCTCTGACATCAACTCTCCGTCCTTCACCGCAGCAGCAGGTTGCACTTTAGCCTGAATATGTGTTTACATTTATTATATGATCCCTCTGATATGTTCAGCTGCAGCAAACTAAATCGGGGTCACTTCCGTTTTCTACGTGTTTCCACGGTGATGATGATGATTGATGATGCTCTTTATAGTCGGTAACTCAGAGTCAACATCCTCTGAGATGACTGAGCCAACTCGGAACAACTGTCCTGAAACCGAAATCTCAACGTTTCTGAAACTCAGTTACGGCCTTTTTCACAAAGGAGGTTCAACAAACTGTTTATGAGTCGGTCACTTTTCTCCCAGTTCTGCATTATTCACTCTATTGTTATTGAAGATGTTCAAAATCTTATAATCGTAGCTAATAAAATCCATAACCCAAGTTATTTTGTGTGAAGTATGAACATGCGTGATATTTGTGATGCACAGAAAGATGTCATTATAAAGTCTAACTATGACAAAATAAAGAAGAAGAAAAAGCTTTTTAAAAATCATTAGGGTGTCCAGACACAGGTGCCGACAATCCGTCCAAAACACCTTCCCTGGAACGCCAAGACTCCCTCTCCGCCATGACAGACAACCGTTTCAGAGGGTTTGAGCGTCAGGGCTGATCGGCCCTGGAGGGCTCGTCCAAGGCAGATTGATCCTCCATGAGGTGCCAAAGCCTTTATCATGAATTCAGCAAGAGAGCCAGGTTCATCACCGGGATTTAGCACAGAGCCCAGCAGGGCTAAACCCACCGCATCATTCGACTACGGAGCAGTGGTGTGATGGAGGCCTTGACAGTCTGACCGGTAGATGCTAAAACTGTTTCCAAAGTGGACTTCCAACATGAACCAAAAACAGCAACTGTGCAGGCCACTGGCACAAACATCTTACAGACTGTTTCATTTCTGATACATGATTTGCATTTCCCGTGCAATCTGGTTGTCCATCTCTGCTGAAAATCTTAAACTGAAGCAGATGTAGGTGTAAGTGTGGTCCATGGTTGTGTAAGAACCGTCCTTGAGGGCAGCTTCTAGAGATCATGTTTCTGAAGCAGATGGAGCTGAGGTTTCTGCACAGAGCCAAAAAAGAGTGAGAAGGGGCTCATGTGGGGAATCTGATTTGAAGCTAGAGCAAACAAATACAAAACATTATATCATAAACACCTCATAATGAACCGAAAAATGTGGTTCCTGGTATACATATATATATAATATAATTTTGGCTTCAACACAACACCCACATACACATACTCACTCTATTTGGGTCCCTGCTGGTTGAAGAACACGTCATGGACACTTCTGGAGCCTCCTGCAGATGGGTAGAGGGTGTGAGCAGGAGAGGAAACAGGATCCTCCCCTTCTGCTCACACCCTCTACCCGTCCTCCAATCAACACCTGCCAGCTTCTCCCTCCTGGTTCCATTACCACACACCTGCTGCTGGTTGGCTCCTCAGCCTTCAGTATTTAAACCAGTCAACTGGTGCTCATCCTCTGGTAGATTGTAGTATCTGCTCCTGCACGCTGTAACAAGTATGTGTATCTGGCGCGTCTTGGGGTTTTGACCTTTTGCCTGTTTTCTGACCATTGTCCGTTCCTTGAGAATTCTGCTTCTGCCTTGACATTCTCCAATTGGTCCTTCTGTTTGTGTCAGAAACGTACAAGGCACCAAGGGAGCATTCTCTGTGAAGAGATCTCACTGAGGCAGACCCAAACGAAATGCATTGATGGTCTTGGTCCAGCGGGATTTTTTTTTCTTAATCCAACTGGGACATCTGTGAGTGTAGCATAAATGCGGGTCTCCACATCCATGGCGTTTCAGCCAAAACAAGTCCCAGTGCTGGTTCAGAGCAGCACCTACTTTAGGACCAGGTTTTTGTTTTCCAAAAGCCCACCACGAGGATCACTGGTTCACAGCCAGGAAAACTGGTGCTGCTGATACTCAAACCTCCGCTGGGTTTGATGCTAGAAGCAGTTATTTCAGGGCAGGCGGCAGGGTTATGAGCAGCAAAACGTGGTTGCTGCAATTGTTACCTGAAGTAAAGGAATTTTTGAAGAACTGACAGAAATTAGGCTTAAGACCATTAACCAACCAGACTGACTACAAAGCTTTGACCAACATATATAAAAATGCACACACGCCGCACACACATCAATAAAGCGTTGTCACCACCTGCACATGCTTTCACGACTCCCTATCAATCCTCCCAGGGATTTCAGGGAAGTACCTCTCTAGTCCCTATTGCCAGCCTCCAGCTCAGTCCCAGAAGAGTCCTCTCATCTCCTGCTCTGCCAGCCTCGACCAAACCCCCAGGGTGGTCCTATCCTTGCCAGTGTTTGCTTGTCTGTGGAGCTTTAGGCTGCATGTCTACTGTACCATGTGTAGTTTCACTTGCGGACGTGTCACTTCTGTTTCATTGTGCATCCACAGAGGCGTGCACATATTTAAAACATCTGACTTCCACCGTCTGGACTCTTAACATTGTTGGTCTTCTAAAAATCTGGCCTGGACACCAAATTTGTGCAGCTTTCATTCCTGGAAATGTGTCTGGTACATATGCCAAAAAAAAGAAAGAACTAAATGCCATGTTACTGCGAACTGTTAATCCTTTGAGTGTTTGAAACACTTAGCCAGTTAAAGACACACTTTTAACTACAACCCATAACCTTGCTCTAGACGTCATCCTCATGAAGCTGCCAAACTAAACAATTTAGGACTTTCTTATTATTGATGAGTTGGTGGGATCTCCAATTGTAGAAATGTTGTTTTACATATTGTGAAACTCAGAAAGTCTTTTTTTTGTGTGTGTCTTGTTCTCAGATGCTCATTTTGCAGTGCGGCCTTTGTCCAAGTGTGCATGTATCAAGGTGTTGCAGTTGCCCAAAAGGCTTTAAAAACACATGTTAATATTTTAGACATGCAGCCAGATAAAGAGAATTCCCTTTATTTTGTTAACTATCTTTTCCTGGATGTTGTCGTCACCTCACATAAAAGGAGTTAATGAGACTTGACTTCACAAAGTGATGCGTGTCACTGCATTTGGAGTGTTTGACTTGTATCCACCCATCCACCCACTCATCCATCCATTCATCCATCCATCTATCCATCCATCCATCCATCCATCCATCTATCCATCCACCCATCCATCCATCCATCCATCCATCCATCCATCCTTCCATCCATTATACCAGCTTCTTCCTGCTCAAGGTCAGAGGGATCTACTGGGGGATCTACTCAGTTCATCACAGGGCTGTATTTAATCCGATAGTCTTTTCAAAACTGCTTTCATCAGCAGAGTGAATTCTACAAAAATGTGTAATGTCTGATCACTGGAAGTAGTAATGTCCTACATCAGTCACTGACATGGTTCGGCATGCAGAGGAGGTGCAGGTCTTGTGGCTGAAAAACAACCCCGAATCATCACCAAACCACCACAAGGCTTGACAGTTGTTGTGGTTTTTTCATGCCAACTTTGATTTTCACCAAACATGGCACTGGGCACTGGGCTGTGGCTAGGCTTGCTTGAAGCCAGGTCTAGAGGGAGAAGTTAGGCACCTGCTTCTCACCACTGGTGTACACCTTATGAAAGTGTTAGCACACACTTGGCCCCCATTCGGCCTGGGATGCAGTCCAAATGCTCCCACCGGCAGGTTTGATCATCAGCCTGGCAGCTTTTCCGGAAAATCTACAAATCTGCATGTCAGCTCAGCTGCAGCTCTGCCATAAGGCAGAGTTGTTTGTCCACTTGGCACCAGTTCTGGTGAGAAGCAATCTACCTGCAACAGTGTCAGCACTGATGTCCTATCAAATTGTGCTCTGTTGTCATTTTTTAGGCATAGCGCTAGAAAATATGAGAGGAGATCCAGATAAAGCAGAGTATTTACAATTATTATCATATGAAATATTTCTGGGATTCTCTTCTATCGTGGACATACGTTGACATTTGCTCTTATGAACCATGCTCAGTCCATTCTGGATATAAACCTGACTGACACTAATATCTACATCTTGTTCAAAAAAAGGGATTGTTTCATCCACGGTGGCATTTCTCCTCTTATTGTGTTAGGCAACTACTGCAGCTGCTGCAGTACTTAGTGGAGATAGTTTGTCCTCACTTTAAACCAGATTACAGAAATGGCAGAAGCACAACTGACGGCATCTTAATGATGCTGTGATGCCGTAGTCTGGGGTGTTTGTCATCCTTTAACAGAGAACTCTTCAGACCAGTCAGGCATGACTGTGGTGTCAAACAATGATGCAAACTTGCACCAATTCTGTTTGATCTTGTTTTTAGTGTTTTTCATTCAGGTGTGGGACAAACATACAGATGTCAAGGCAACAGTGTTGAGTTTTGTTTTAGAGTAAACGGTGCATCTTTGACCTCCAGAACACAAAACTCTCACAGATAAGAGGAGCTCTGTGTGCAGATGATTGCCATATTCACCAGTAATGAGACAGCACAACACTGCTTCAGTCTCCTGTGAAAGCAAATGGGCCTCAGGATCAACATCAAGACAACCAAAACATTGAGTGTCTGTGAGCAGGTTCACACAAGATGAAAAGAGTAGATTGATTCAAATACGTTGACAGTAATGTCACCAAAGACTGCAAATTAGCCTCAGCCTCAGAGCTCCTCGGGAGCTCCGTGAGCTCCTCAGCCTCAGAGCTCCTCGGGAGCTCCGTGAGCTCCTCAGCCTGAGAGCTCCTCAGGAGCTCCGTGAGCTCCGTGAGCTCCTCAGCCTCAGAGCTCCTCGGGAGCTCCGGGAGCTCCGTGAGCTCCGTGAGCTCCTCAGCCTCAGAGCTCCTCGGGAGCTCCGTGAGCTCCTCAGCCTCAGAGCTCCTCGGGAGCTCCATGAGGGGGGGGGGGGGGGGTCAACATGTATCCGGCACCTGCTCCGTCTCTTGTACCCAGTGCTGCATTTTCATGTCATTCTACACGCTGATGTATCATGTTACGCTGTCCTACTTGATAACGCCGCTTGACTTCTGTTTCACCTCTCAATTCAGCCTCAGGCAACGGGGAGGCAACAACAATGTTTGCGTTTGGACTGCCCAGCTTGTGTTAAACACAAGTTCCTCATCCAGGGCAAGTATCAGGGTCTAATCCGTCATCCTGCTCCTAACGGATGGCAGTGAAATGCTAATAAGCTGTCACAGATCTCGAGATAGTCCAGATCAGGGACGGACTGCATTGGGCCATTATTTCCAGACCACATGTGCAGCCTGTTAAGACTCTTCTCTGATGAACTTGCAGGAGGCTCAAGAGAAGTCAGTTGCCCTCCTCTGAAACTCAGACATACTGTGAAGGACATCTTGAAGTGTGGAAGAGTACCAAACACATAGGAAGACATTGCAGAGGTGTCTCCAAACCAGACAACTCCATCGTCTTTTTTCACTGCAGTGATGCTCCAAAAGTAACATGTAAGCTCTCAGGTGACCACGCTGCAGAAGGAAGACACCTGTGCATCTCCAGTAATCTGGACCAGCTTGGATGAGCTAGAGCAGGGGCCTCGGACTCCAGTCGTCCAGGGCCGCTGTCCTGCATGTTTTCGATGTTACCCTGACAATGTTTGCTCAGTAAAACATACGTAAACACACCGTGATACAAGTAGCTGTCATCACCACAGGTGACAAGCTGATCAGGACCGTTAGTTAGAATCAGGCGTGTCGGTGCAGGGACACATCTAAAACATGTGGGACAGCGGCCCTCAAGGACTGGAGTCAGGGACCCCTGAGCTAGAGGAAGAAGGACCCAGTCCAGCCACCACTTCACCACCGCTGGACTGACTGGATGGTGGAACGACCAGAGCAGGAATGATGCAGTTTCCTTCACATTTGAGCACCAGGCTGGAAACTCCTGGAAACGTGAGAAGATCATTCTCTCCTTTGGTCTTACGCATGTCTTTGCCTTCTTTTTTCTACACAAGAAAGGAAGCTTAGGATTGAAAGGAGCAAGACTATTTTTGGACCACTAGATTTTTATTGGAATATTTTTATTTTCTAAGGTTTTATGATTATTTTTCTAGTTCATGTTTATGACTGACTGACTGACTGGCTGACTGATATGCAGCCAGGTAGGCAGCAGCACATGGCACAAGTGCGCAGATGTGCAGAAGAACAGGTGATGAGATTGGCAGCTAATTAGTAGGAGAAACAGGTTTTGTGTTGGTAAATATCCCTGTGAGGCAGTTGTGAAAAACTGAATACCCAGATGCATCCTGGAAGAACTGACACCTGGGAACTGTTAAAGAGGTCTCCCAGGAGGTTTCAGCAGTCACATGGGCAATGACGAATAAAGCAAGAAGAAACTTGAACCGCATGGATCTGTTATAACACCATGTTTATGCATAAAATGTTTTAGAAATGTGTGTGATATCAGACATTTGTGGATTAGGAACCTAATGGGCTGTACTGAAGTCTTGGGCCAAAACTAGTTTGACACAACTAGTTTTATTTTCCAGTTTTACAAGAAACAGACAGAAAATACAGGTACATGGATCCTAAAACCCAAATAGAGCAGAATCCAATATCATTTTAATCATCAGTTTGGGACAGTCCTGATCCTTAAACGAGTTGAGTCTGTGCTTGGTTCTGAGGAAGACGTGTATATATATATATATATATATATATATATATATATATATATATATATATATATATATATATATATATATATATATATATATATATATATATATATACACACCTATGAAGCCATTTGCCTACTCTCAGTGTATCATCATCTTCAAATGTCTCTCATAAAAAGCAGATGCACCTCAATGTGCTGCACGGTTCCTTGAAAGACAGAAATGCAGACACACAGCCAGGCAGAGCCACAGCTGCCCTGCCCCAAATCACACAAGCACAGACACTGCACTCTACACCCACCCACACAACCTACCACATTCCAGTCAAGTTTCCACTCTCCAGTTCAGCATTCCAGCCTGCCGTTAGCTGCCCCCACCCCCACTCCCACCCCCACAGCAAACCTTGTGTGTGTTTGTCCTGCAGTGTGTGTGAATAGCTTTGCATGTTGCTATAGTAGGAGGCCGCAGTGAAAGGCCTCTCTGTCAGATTAGCTACCCTGAGCTGCGTTTGTAATCCACAGCTGCTACAAGCTTATTGCCTTCCCAAAACTCCACTCCAACATCCAATATCTGGACCAAAAGCCTGCAGCAGCTGCTCTGCAAGCAGCAGCCATGCAGAAATTAATTAGAGCTTTGCTTTTACTTAGTTAGCGAATGTTTTTTTTTTCTAAAAGCAAGAAAATAAAGTGATATAATCCATAATATCAAATGAATAATCTTTGATATCTTTGATACAGTTAGTTGAAACGTGCCCGGCAGCTGGAGTTGAGTGTATTCCCAGACCATGACTTTACAGCCCTCCAGGAATCAGCCAATCAAAGAGGCCAAAGCTCCTCACTGTTTTAGGAAGGTTTACCGTTGTATTTTCTGTTGTTTCTTTTGTTCTTTAAATATTACAGGCCTTTGGAGTTATGTTGGATCCAAAGCTACAAGGAGATACAGGGCATGAGATGCCTGAAAATGAGCATACTGTGACCACTTTAAGGTCTAATCTGCATGTCACACCCATCAATTAGTTGTTTCCTACGAATGGATCTGTGTTTGTTCAGTTCTATCACAATGTTTTCATGTCCACAGGATTTTCTGAATCAAACAAGCATACTTAATTCTGCTACGGTGTAATGTCATTGTTTGTTTCTTCCAGTAGCATTTCATTTAGTGTTGCTCCCTGTCATGGTGTCTGATAACAGGAGGTCTGTCCTGTGGTTTTTGCTGTGAGGTTTATGGTCTGTCCTCAGTACGCATGAGTGACATTTTCATTTGTTACACTCATTCAAGTCATACCAAATTCCAATTTCATGGTATTTGAATAACTGAACACCTTTCAGAAATGCACCAATCTCCCTTAGTTGGACTGCAATTGATGGTGTGGGCGTGGTTCCAGAACAAGCCCTGGTGTTTTCCTCATCATTTGATAGTGGTCTTACTAGACCATGACTAATGTATTTATGAAAACAGTTCAAAAATCTGAACTGCTACACTCCTATAAAGAGCAGTGCTGAGATCATTTGACATATTATGTCCTTAGTTTCATCAATGAGCACTGCTTTTGACTTTTCTTTTTAATAAAGTACTCTCATCCAAGGAAATTATTAAGCTTCAATAAGCTCCAAAAGCTTCAAAATCTCAGTTTCACACTGGTGATACACCATCAAGTGTCTCCCAGGGGTGTTTAATTTTGAAGAAAGCTATAGTGCCCCTGCAATGCGTCGGGAGAGGCTCCAACAGACCACCCATGGACATGTTGGTCAACACCCATGGACATGTTGGTCAACACCCATGGACATGTTGGTCAACACCCATGGACATGTTGAGTCATCACCCATGGACATGTTGGTCAACACCTATGGACATGTTGAGTCAACACCCATGGACATGTTGGTAAAACCCATGAACATGTTGGGTCAACATCCATGGACATGTTGGTAAAACCTATGAACATGTTGGGTCATCATCCATGGACATGTTGGTCAACATCAATGGACATGTTGGTAAAACCCATGAACATGTTGGGTCAACATCCATGGACATGTTGGTAAAACCCATGAACATATTGACTCAACATCAATGGACATGTTGGTAAAACCCATGAACATGTTGGGTCAACATCCATGGACATGTTGGTCAACATCCATGAACATGTTGGTAAAACCTATGAACATGTTGGGTCAACATCCATGGACATGTTGGTCAACATCAATGGACATGTTGAGTCAACACCCATGGACATATTGGTCATCACCCATGGACATGTTGGTCAACATCAATGGACATGTTGGGTCAACACCCATGGACTGGTTGGTCAACACCCTTGGACATGTTGAGTCATCACCCATGGACATGTTGGTCATCACCCATGGACATGTTGGTCATCACACATGGACATGTCGAGTCATCATCCATGGACATGTTGGTCAACATCAATGGACATGTTGAGTCAACACCCATGGACAAGTTGGTCAACACCCATGGACATGCCGAGTTAACACCCATGGACATGTTAGTCAACACCCATGGACATGTTGAGTCATCACCCATGGAGATGTTGAGTCATCACCCATGGACATGTTGGGTCAACATCCATGGACATGTTGTTCAACACCCATGGACATGTTGGTCATCACACATAGACATGTCGAGTCATCATCCATGGACATGTTGGTCAACATCAATGGACATGTTGAGACAACACCCATGGACAAGTTGGTCAACACCCATGGACATGTTAGTCAACACCCATGGACATGTTGGTCATCACCCATGGAGATGTTGAGTCTTCACCCATGGACATGTTGGTCATCACCCATGGACATGTTGGGTCAACATCCATGGACCTGTTGGTCAACACCCATGGACATGTTAGTCAACACCCATGGACATGTCGGTCATCACCCATGGACATGTCGAGTCAACACCCATGGACAGGTTGGTCAACACCCTTGGACACGTTGAGTCATCACCCATGGACATGTTAGTCAACACCCATGGACATGTCGAGTCAACACCCATGGACATGTTAGTCAACACCCATGGACATGTTGGTCATCACCCATGGAGATGTTGAGTCTTCACCCATGGACATGTTGGTCATCACCCATGGACATGTTAGTCAACACCCATGGACATGTCGAGTCAACATCTATGGACAGGTTGGTCAACACCCATGGACATGTCGAGTCAACACCCATGGACATGTTGGAAACCTCCTGCTGAAGACCAGCCGGGTAGAGCAGGAAGTAAAGAGAGAATAGAGACATAGAGACACCGTCAAAGTGTGGTAGCTGTGATTTTCGAAGACAAGGACAGGGAGAATCTTCAGATGAAGAAGAAGCATGTGCTCGGGAGGTGTCAGGCGCCTCTGTGGATCATTCAACATGTCTACAAGAATGTTTTTGTTGAGCTACAGCTATGGCTCAACTACACCATTTAATTGGACTCCTTTCTTTGTTCAAATATGAATATGTCAGACTTCCATGATGAGTGGTTTGGTACTCGCTTCAAACGTATTATCATTGAGCTTTCAGGTTGACCTAGTGCACCACACATCAAAACAACAAACAGATCTGTGGTTTAGGTGGCGGTAGCAAAGTGTGACAATGGCAAACGGTGAAGAGGGCAGACTCTCAGCTCTGTACATTTTCTATTTTTTGTCTGATCACATATGAAGGCCATTTTCAGCCTAAATAAATACGTTCCAGCTTAGCTTGACTTTGATCACTTCATCTGGGTAAGTTAGTCCAACTTAGAGACGTTCTGTTCAGTTTCGCATGGACAAAGACATGCATTTTAAAACATCGATCTCAGTCAGGCTATTCAAATAAATCTTCTTTATTTTTAAATCTCAGGTAAATGCACTGATTGTGTATGCAAGGCTGCAATGTGGAGGCAGAATAAAAGGGGGATCTCCAGTGTATCTTTACACCATGATCAACTTGTGTTGTAATAGACGCTATATAAATAATATTGAATTGAATTGAATTGATCTCTGTGTGAAAGTGGCTCTGGACACTAGAAAGCATCCTTGCAGCTCTTCCCCTCCTCCTCATCACATCCATCTCTCCTTCTATGTCTGTCCACCTTCTCCACCTCCTGACCTGCATTCAGCTGTTCAGCCTCCAGCCTCATCAGTGTTACCGAAGATGCTGCACCCTCTCGCTCTCTTTCATATGGCTGCTAGAATAAAGGCAGCACTGTATCCTACAAAACCAATGATGATGTCAGCTTGTTATTGACTCTCCCAGGTCTGAATGACTGAGCAGAGGATAGGGGGTGGGGAACAATCTATCTATTGCAGTGAGGTGACCAGGCAGGCGCAAATGAGTTGTAGTGTGTGCGTGTGTTTGTGTGTCTATATGGTGTGGGGGATGGGTGGGATCCTGCAGTCCTCGTTTCCGCAGACATAATCTGTCCCAGTTGCTGCACACCTCTTACAGTTTACAATAAGCTCTCTGTACCCCTCCCCCACCCCTCTCTCTCCTTGTGCAGAGACAGATGAATCCATCTAAGCAGTGAAGTGGATAGATGAACATAATGGGTAGTAAGACTAGAGCGGGAAATCTTATGTAAAATGACCTTGTTTGCAAGATCATTCTGTTTACTATTTCTTGTTTATCGCTACGGTACTATATTTGTACCCGTGTCTAAATAAAAGCAGGGAAGATCACACCTTACCGTAAAATGGGACTTTATTAAAGAAAGGACGGGCCAAATTCTTACTCATGTTAGCCCATGAGCATTGGCAGACCTTAGTTGCCCCAGCCATCTGTGCCCCACTGAAATCTTTCTGGGAAATCTTAAAGTGTCAGTGTGGAAAGGGGAAATAATCCACAGTATCAAAGAATACAGATTCAATCAAATTCCAAGCTGAAGTGAGCAGGAAAAACGAGCTCGCTGGGTCTATACAGCTTCATGCACTGTGCACACCATTGTTGCAACAAAGGGATGTCAGCTGCGCTCCAACGTGCAGCTGACATTCATGCATCAGTGACGGGTGGATTCTGTCTGAGCCAAGACCCTGCTGCTTTGCATGCTGGTTCATTGTCAAGGCTAGTTTGATGTTAAACATCAGCGTTTTTTTGGCACTAGTGGCCTGCATTCAAAGTAGCTGGACGGAAAATGGGAATATAGAGAGGGGGGAAGACACGCAGGAAACAGCGACAGGCCGGGATCTGAACCTGCACCTGGGCCCCACACACTGACAATGTCTGACTCAAAACACGAGGTGAACTGAAGCTGTCAGGGGCTGTGGAGCACAGCATGACAGTGTGCACATCTGCACATCTGGACACGTACCAGCCCAACAGAAAATGTAGTGACGAAGGAAATAACCCTCAATGTTTTCCTTTAATTCCATGTCATACAGACCTAAGACACCCTCTTCATTCTGCCTCCACTCTCCTGCTGTGCATTCACAGTAATGGTGGGTTCAGCAAGCAAGCAGATGGTGGTCCAGAGGCAGCAGCAAATCTTTCTGATCACTGACTATACGGCAATAAAAACGAATAATGTGCCTACGTGGTTGATCAGTGGGATTCGCTCCCTGTTTTTTGAGTCTAATATCCACAGACAGGACGTCTAGAAATCTCTTACCCTGCCTTTAATTGTTTTCTTTGACCATGTATGTCATAGAAAACATAAAGTACAAGAGTGTTTGTTGGGCATTTAGGCATACAATGTGAGGTAAAACAAAGAAATGTTTACTTTGAAAGTACATTTTCTACGAATAATATCTGAATAAATGATGGACAATAAATTGAAAATAAACAGGAGTGTAAACATACTTAAATTTAGACACTGTGAAGTTATGTAGGAAGAGGATTTTTTTAACCTTTAACAATGAAAGTAACATTTTGTCGGGTATTCAATTTTAGGTAAAGGTGAAAAAAGATTTTCTATTCTTGAAAGCACACATTTGGGTCTCTGGAGGGAACCTCTGACTCTACAAAAGCATTTCATTTAATTTTGGACTGTCTGAGTCTGAAATGATGATGTTTCACAAGCCGTTCCGGTTAGGGCTTTGACATCACAGACCCAGATCAGAGTAGTTTAATGCAGTCTCCTACTTTCTGCCACGTTTCCATTTGCTGCACCTCAAACGTGGGTAGCGTATGCACAGCCTGAAGAAGAGGACGGGGTCAAGTCAAGAGCTTGGCGTGAGGCATGAGGTGTGAAGATTTCTTTCACGAAGGAGCTTCTCCGTCGTGTCTCTGCACCATTTTGATTGAAACATCTCACAGATATCTCAGGAGCATCTCTGGAAAGTGCGTCAGCTTTTGAAAATGGATGATATCCCTTTGTGATAGTTGGTAAACACACAAATGCCACTGGAGACGAGCTTTCAGTTCAATAAGGCAAATGTGGTGCTCGCCTCGTATTCATGCACACACTGGGATTTCATTGCTGCTTTCTCTTCCTCTTTCTCAGATCTGTAGTTTCATGCTCTTTGCACTCAGGAGACTCTTTTACTGCTGGGTTGAATTCCTGTGTAGTTAATGTTAATGTATAACTCGGTGCGCTGACTGGACCAACCGAACAGCTCCACTTCATATCACCAGCCTGATGAAGCAGAACACGCTGTGCTGGTCTCTTCTTAGTTTACACACACACAAAGTATCTGTCTCCATCTCTGCTGTATTAAATAATTTAATCACTTAACGACAAACGGCCAAGCCTGATATTCCAATCGCCACCGTGGAAGGTAAATTATAGCCCAGTCAGCAGAGCACAACCATTACTGTACGGCCTTAAGAAGACATATTATGGAGCTATGCTTTCTTGAGACCTTGTCAGTGTCAGAGCCCTAAATATGCCAGACGTGGGATGAAATACGACTTGTCCTTTGATGGGAATATGGTCTGTATAATGCTGGAATGGGTTTTTAAAGGCCAACTCTTTTTATTCTTGGATGTGCAGCCACTGGAAAAAGTGTCCAAAGGAGACGAAGACATTAGACTGCAGAGCAGGGCCGGAGAGCATTTCTGGGATTAAACTCACAAATCTGTGAGAACTCAAAATCTGATTCTATTAAGTCTCACTTTTGTGTGAAAAGCCTTTGGTATCACAACCCAGAAGGTGCGTATCTGGGGCATGATGACCGCACTTTGTGACCTGATTGAGTATTATGAAGGAGTTGGATTTAGCAACAGAGAAATGTTCTTGTTCTGGTCCAAATCACAAAATGATCATCGTACCTGGACTTGTCATGTGTGAATTAGCAGCAGAGGAATGGGACTCGGTTCTTTCACCCATTACATGACTGACTTTTTACTTTTCTCATAAATTCAGTCAGAATTTCACAGCTTTTTTTCTTATAATTTAAATTTAAATTTTAGCTATGCTTTCACAGGCACACATGCATCTCTGAATATCAAAGAAAAAATGTGTAATTGCTGATTTTATTTCATGCATTGAGCAGCAGAGCTGAGTATGTGGGTTGTACCTTTGAAAATCTTCTCTGCCAACACCAAACAAGTTTGACTCTTGTTTGGTGGATTGGATGATTGAAGTTTAAAGAAACAACACGTGTTGGCAGTTTACCAGTTGATCCTTTTAACAAACAGGAGCCTCTGTAGCAGGTGGAGGAACCAAACACCCACAACAGTCTGGCTCCTCCTCCTCATGCTGGTCACCAGCCGGGTCTCACTGCTGTGGGACGGCCTCCCAGTCTGTGTGGCCCCACGCCACCAACCGAGGTTCCTCTATCGGTGCAGCAATCAGCATAGCGTTCTTCACGTCTTCTCCACAGTACGATCCA
>CM026206.1:28444706-28549706 GCA_014839995.1 Xenentodon cancila
AAATAACTTATAGTTACTTGTATTGAATATTTGTTCAGTCCCAGGGCTGCTGAGCACTGACTGAGTAAACCTCACAAGTAATGTTAAAGTGGTTCTGGAAAATGTTGTGTATGAGAGTTACTGAATCAGCTGTTCCCAGAACACTTTTTCATACACTTGATCACTTCACTGTGAATCTGGTGTGTTTTGGTTGTTTACAGTAAAGCTGTAATCAGAGCTCTAGTTTAAAGTGGCCATATTTTATTTTCTGTGTTTTCCCACTCTCTGTGGAATTATTTTGATGACTTGTCGTCACAGATGTGACCAGATGGACACATACATGGAAAGGGTAAAGGTTTGTTGTAGTATTCCTCCGGGAGCTGGGAAGGCTTGTTTCTGGGGAGTTTTTTTAACATATGCGCTCTATTACACCGTAGAGTGCAGACTTTCTTTTTGTGGTTATATTGTCGGGGCAGTGCATGTCCAGAAGAGAAAACGCCTCATGGGTCAGTGTAAGAGGGGATGTTTACAACTTCGCAGCAGTGATGGAGTGTGTTGTCAGTCCTGGCGCTTCTGCTGGTACTACTTACTAAGGGTTCTGTTTTTGTTTACGCGCTATTTTTAGAATCCTAATTCTTCTTCGCTCTTCTAAAAGCCATCACAGGAAGTTATACAATACTACTTTGCAACTTCCTGTTTCGATTTAGAGTAACTTGTTTCAGAGTCAGAGTCAAGTTTATTGTCAATTCTACCACATGTGAGATACATACAGAGAATCGAAATTGCGTTACCCTCAAACCCTCGGTGCTACACAATAAATACATTTTAAACACAAAGAATTCGTCTACCTAACTATGACCAGGACAACATTCTCCTCCTCTGCCACTCCTTTTTTAAAGGAGTGGCAGAGGAGGTATTTAGTATTTTAAGTACACATAAAAGGTGCAATGATAGCTAAAGACGGTGTAATGCATTGCTTTATAAAAGCACCTACATTGTACAACGAATATCGCGCCTTCGCAGGATCACTGTGACGGATGCACATCCGGAGAGTTGAGGCTAAACGAAAAGGGGATCTCTGGGATGACTTTACTGCGGAGTCGCTGTGAAGGTGGGTGCTGCGCCATCCCTAGAGGCTGTGTGGCGGTGACCAGAGCTTTATTGGTACAGTGGCCGTCGTTGCAGACGATAGTAAGAAACAACTCAGCCTCTTCAATACATCTCAATTCACACATCTCATCAATACATCAATTTTGCAGATTATTGTGGAGTCAATTAGAGTCTGATGACATCATAGGTAGCTTTTCTGTTTCTTCACTGTGGACATCTTTGAAAACAGTTGGCATTTTACCAACTTCTCCACATCTGTATCTGTTAACACGGGCGTATATTGTTTCATTCTGCTGTCAACGTTTGCATTCTTAATTCTAGTATGCTGTTGTGTTTTTTGTCTCAGCTGCTACATCTATATCTTTATATTAACCTCAAATGGTCGACTAATGGACAAAAATGAAGCCCGGGTTTTGAGGCGGTACATCATTGAGGAAGTCCAGTGTCTTTTTGACTTGTACACCAACTGCTGGCTGGCTGTTGTGCAACATAAATGTTTGCACTGGTGGAGAAAACACATGCAGAGAAACTAGTCCTTGGAGCTTTTGCAGAGCTCCTCAGTGGGAGCACCATCATCAGGGATTCCCCTGATGAATTTAAACCAGAGTAGTTTGAACCAGAAGTACCTGTACGCGTTAAGCCTACTTCCTGACTGTGCATCAGTCATGTGATTAGGGTTAGCTGAAACCTCTGAGGACTGGGTGTAGTTTGTGTCAGACGTAAAACCCGGGCCACCAGTCTTTTGTTTTTGCAGGGCTACAGACCAACTCCATTTTGGAGGCAAAATCAGCCTGAATGTGACCCACGTTATTGATCGGAAGATACTACTTCACATTACTCTAGCATGTATTACATTATATTTTCAGTTTAGCCCATGTGATGAATAATTAGCAGTTTCTTTTTTTTTTTTTTGCAAACATTTTTTTCCCTCAAAATTTTGAGAAAAAAATGTTGTTTTTAGACATGCTAATAATTGTGAAATTCATGGTGCTACTTACTTCAAAATATCTTTACATGGGGAATAATTTGAGTAATTGGTTGTTGGAGTAGTCAGGCTGGTTTTTGGCATCGGCCAGTGGCTCAGTGCAGGGTCCGAAACTAACACCCGCCCAGGCGCCAGTGGCGGGTAAAATTTCTGTTTGCTGAGCAAATCGTGGAGGTTTTCTGCCATACGGGCTGGTAAACGTTTTCACCATTACACGTTTTTAGATTGGACCTCGTTATCAACCCTGGATGATGAACGCGCGTTTAACGTGCGCTTGACAATGTAAACGTGACGCACGTTATTGCCTCTCAGGCGCCTGAACCCAAGTTGAGGGGAGGGAAGATTTTGTTGTCGTGAGGTGTTGTTGAGTGAAAACTACGTAACATGACAGCTCGCTGTCCGTCTGGTCTCTCAGCTGATTTATGAGGTCCACGGGTCTGAGGGATCAGGAGCTCGTGCACATACCTGTCTTGTCATCATCAAAACCCACCCACGACTCGCCTCCCTGAGTCGGTCCTGTTTACGTTGGTCCCGTTTACGTTGGTCCTGACCCATGATTAAGTGAACCCTCAGAGGCGAGTTAGTCATGGAGCCAAATTGACACGCCACCTTACATCAGTCATTGTAAAAAGGACGGGCGACACGCTAGATTAGAATGTTAGACGGGGTTTTATGTAAAAGGGGCTACGCACACATTCATCAATATATTAAAGTTATTCTGCAAAAACAAAATCTGCATCCTGAATTGACAGACGGCTGCTCTGAGATCAGATTTTCATATTCATCGATGATTCATCAACCTTCACAGTTGATGCTGGGAGATGTAGTCCATTGTTTTTTGTTTTTTTTGGGAGTTTTTTTTAGCGTACATCCAGATTAAAACGCTCTCACTATACTATAGTAGGGGTTAAAATCCTGGTTGGAAATAACTTTTATCCACGTTACAGCACTGTAATTACATCACACACTCAGTGAAATAAGGGAAATTACAAACACTTATTTACAAACTTAAATGGGGTCTGCAGCAGTTAAAACGTTCACTCTTTGAGACTTAATGTCACAAAGTAATGCGAGTGCCAGGCATAACTTTAATAAAACTGTCAACTTCTCATATTTAAAAAATTATTGAAAAATCAACTAGCATTGGCTCGTTGACCTCCAGGCAGTGGTCCCAGGAGAGGACCCTCAACGGGTGTTGGCTCTTCAACTTTGTGGCTGTGTGTAAGGTGAGGTACATTTAATTGATCCTCCCATATAAAGTTGTCATAAAAACCTAAACCAAACCAGGTTTTTGTAAACCTTTTTCAAACCAGGATGTAAATATGTTTATTTGGGCTGTAAAGTTTGACGGTTGAACACGGGGACATCTTATCTGCATCCATACTGATGTAGATGAAGATTAAACAAACTAGCAATGTAATTTGATTTTTTTTGTAAAACTTAAATCTGCTTAAAATGCTGTTCACCAATGTAGGTGTGTATAATTCTAATAACATGTTTGTTAAAGAACATGTTGAACAATTGTTCAACTTTTTAATTCTGTAAAAAGTAACACCTATTTAAGGGAAAATATATAATTGAAGCTTGCCGTCATTAATTAGTGAAGGAATTGAATGATGCCCACAGGTGTGGACGCTTCAGAAACCTCCAAAATGTTAAAGTAGAAAAAATGAACATGACTTTGGATGTCCGTAAGAGTCAATAACTAGATTTGATAAACATCTTGTGCGTTTCTTTGAATTATTCAAGATGATTGTTAATGATATAATTATCATTACCTTTCTTTTGTTAGCCCGACATAATAGGAAACAGCCCCTTTTCTTGCTGTGCTGATGTTGCTGCGATTGAAGGAGAACGCTCACATGTCCATTTAACAGTTTTCTGGGATTAGGACTGTTAACGCTGAAGGATTTGCTGTGGCACAGAGCAGCTTTCACCAGAAGCGCTTTCTCCTGCTGCTGATGACAGCGCCGCGTGTCTCCCCTGGACTCCTGAAAGAGTCAGGTGTTTGTCCTGGCCTGTTAAACATGTCTTTTCTAGGCGCTGAAGACATGGACGTTTACGTTGTCTTAGGTACGACTGTCAGTTTCTCTTAATGAAGAGAAGGCCCCGTGTCGTTCCCCTTCGTCAGATGATTACATGGTTTTGTTACAGAATATAAACAAGTGGAGCTGAAGTGTACACAGTGGTGAATGGTGTCTTTCATTCTGCCCTCAAGTACAATGTTTATGTTCTTTGTTTTCTGCATTAGTTGTACATTCTGTCATGATTACAGCTTTCCCTGTTTTGTTATTATTAAAAACAAAACCACAGATGCAATTCTAAAAGAGAGTATCTTCTTTCTGTTGCCATGTTTCCTTTCTGTTTTGGCCCAAAACAAAAGTGTTCACAATGTCCATAAAACCCACCTGGAAAATGTTGTTTCCGTTAACATGCGCTCTTGTGAGTCCTTTCAGGAACAATGGCACTGGATGTCCAGAACATCCTTAATGAAGCCAGATTCATCTCAGCTACCACACAAGCAGATAATATTTTCATTTGAAACATGCATAAACTACTGTAGCAAACTTGAGCAAGGCTCAAACTCCTAAAGTGACCCTATGCAAGTATAAGCCTTTATTTTCATCATTGCTGTCAGGACAGAAGTATAGGGGGCCACTGAGTTGGTGCATCTTTATTTAAATTGACACAGTTTGAAACTTTCAGCAAATCTCATAGTCCTCTATGGGAACGGGCAACATTAATATTTTTTACTTGATGCTTTAAAGGTGTAAAAAAGTCTAAATGATGGAAATACTCAGGTGGCACCAGTCTTGGATAGTAAACAATAAGAAAAAATGTGAATGAATGACCTTTAATATATCTTGGCAGCCTCCCCCAGTATTGATCCTGTGCAGAAAAAAAAAGAAATTCTTTATTTTTAGTTTTACATGAGATTTTACATTCTGTTTAAGTCAGCTGGTATCTTAGTCCTACAGATTTCATTAATCTAGAAACATTTGCGTTGATGGGTCTCTTTTGAATGAACTCAAGTCTAACTGTGCAACATCTAAGGATTCCTTTCTCTCATGCCAGTGGTATTGATCTTGCGGTGCTCTCTTGCTTGCATCATGGTGTATTTACAGATACCCCATAAATTGCCCATGTCTGGGTGGCTTAGACATTTTTCAGTGCAAGAATTGTTTATGTCCGTGCCACAGTAGAGATGTGCAGAACAGTCGTGCTGTGACTGTAGATGCTCCATCTTCATGGTCACAGAACTGTTTTAGACAAAGTAATCTACATTTGTCTACACGTGAAGGGTAACACTAATACTAAGTGTGTGGAACACTTTTACGTAGGTAACGTTGCAGGAAATGAGTATACAATTGAGCACAGAGAGACGACAATAATGGTATCTTCATAATTTCAATGCTGGCTTCCCAGATGCTGTTTTAAGTACGTTGTTTTTTTCCTGTTTTAAGTAACACAGCACATGCTGAGCACAGAATATAGTGAGCTGCAGAGCAGCTAGCTGAGTCATGTTATCTATGTAGGACACGCTGATTACTTGGCCTTAATAAATCACAAAGGAAGCATGTTGGAGTAGTACAGTTATGCAACCAGTTCTTGTTACTGTTTTGAATTGTAAAGGGAAGACAAAATGGACGTAAGTGTGGAGAGAGATTTTTTCCTTCAGTAGGCAATGGCCTCACATGAAATGGAGAGAAACAGATCTGGAACAACCTTGAATTCTGTTCAAAGGCCTTTTCACACTGCAGTTGCATCACGGTGTAAAAAAAGCTGTCCTCATTAAACCAGTGCGGTTCCCCTTTGGGAATGTATACAGACCAAACACAGGCAGCAGAGCATTGCATCAGTGTATCATTACATACTGTGATGATTTTCTGGTGTCAGATGAATTTGTGCTGCCATCACAAAATCAACTGATACACCTTTCAGACAGGGGTTGGAACATGCTTATGTAGGTGGTCTGTCTGACTGTGTCAGATGCTAAATTTGGTTTGGCTCATGACCGGCTGCCCCCGTGGTATAACTAGTGGTAATCCTTTAACATGCGAGATCTGAAATGCAGCAGAGTTTGGTGAGTTGTGACCAGATGGCGACCACTAGGTCTGTGACGGTGATGCTAGTTTTTCTTCCCGCAATGATATAACATCAAATATCAGAGTTTTGATCTTTGGTCTGATTTGGGCCAATTCTGGTCTCATATAGGATGTGCTGAGCCTGCAGGAGAGGAGGTTGTGAGTGTGCAGATCACGCCCATGTAGAGCGTAGTTGCAAAGTAACAAAAAAACTTTCCATGAAGTGGTTAATTGATATCTTTCTACGCTGTGAATCGTTAGTTTCCACTTTTTCTTTGTGTTGAGGAGGAGAAGACGAGCTGTAGCAATGAAGACAGTTGAAGAGTTCATGATATTTTCAAAGACAGCAGCTAAGAGTGTTATGTGCTCTTGTCCAGGAGCATTAGTACATCGTATTAATACAGCTGAAACTGTAGATCTAAGATGCTCGTAGTCTGAAATCGAACCAGACCAAACGTCCAATAGTCAGACTAACACACCCAGACAACACCGTTAAACTTGAGCTAATTCCTACACGTGAACACTCGGCGGTACGTTGATTTTCCCACTGTTTTTCCGATGGATCCTAAAAGCCACAGGTGTCCAAGCTCAGCTTTAGGATCAACTGATTCTCTACAGCTGTTGGCTCATCTCAGCGTTGTCTTGATTAGAGCTGAACGATTAACTGCATTTGCAATAATATTGTTGTGTCATAAAACACAGTCCTATAATCGTAGCCTAAGAGATTACAAGGTTGTCAACTCAATGAACCTTCTTAATGGTAACCATTAATGGTTCTTCATGGTTAATATTCTCTCGGTGTGATATTGGATACCAAGGACTCTGTCTGCCTATCAAAGCTCTGGTTAAAAAAAGTCAATAGCGCAATTCTGATTTACCTCTTTATTTTATTTATTTTTTTTCTACAAGTGGGTCACAAACGTCATCACTCTTCAGTCTCAGTTCATAGATTCGTAGTATAAGATTGGTCATTTAAGTGACCTTGAATAAAGGTGGTTTAACTCACCAAAAGGTTTAAAGAAATGTAACACTGATCTGATGTTTTTCCTAATTTAACTGTCACACTTTGAAATAGAGCAGGGGTGATCTCTGCTAACATTGAAGTTGGTTTCTGAATCACCAGAAGACTGAAGGGCTGTTCCACCACATTTTAGAGCAGCAAGCCCATAGACCAGGTCCAGCTCAAAAACCACAATACCCAAACCGCTCAAACCATCTCAAATCGGTCAGGGTCAGGTTTAGTAATTATAGAATTAGGGCTCCACAATAAATAAACATGCTATCACGTATGAAACGTTCCTTTTAAGCGTGAGTTGTTGGAGATCTGGTTCCACGACCAAGCTTTTTCCTTCATGTCCTGGTGTGTCTTTAGCATTGTACAGCGAGGGGAAGTGGGATACTATCAGCCCCTTCTCCATCGTTCTTTGGTCTTTTATATCTCTGCAGTTGGCCTCATTAAGGTGTTGCCACTGAGCAGTGTCTAAGTTGGAAATTTGTTCACTTCACCGCTGTGTGCGGTAACGGGATGGCACGTCTTTGCGCCGCCCTTAGCACAGTGCAGATGTTTTTGCACATGGTAATACATAGAAAGGAAAGGGTTCAATGCCAAAGCACAGCGCCAACCATGTCTTATTTCAAGACCCATTTGTAGACATTACCTGCACACGTCAACTTAAATACAAATAAAAGATGGCAGGAGACAGTCTGTGTGCTCTACTGGCTTCTTCTTAGCCTCTTAGTCTTTGTTGGCTCCATGACATTGAGCCTGGTCGGTGTTCAGAACTGTGATTCAGTTTTAAGGTTTCTGAATAAGTTTGTTGTCCCAAATGTTCATGCCTAGGTTTTTGTTCACTTGGAAGAATAATCAAATAAGCAAAATAAAAGTAATGTTCTCAGACAGTGTCTGATTTCATCAACCAGTTGATCAGACAGCGCAGCGCTTTAATAGTTAAAGTTGGTTAGATTGACAAGAGGGTGTCTACCGAAGCATAATTGGGACGTGTACAGTTTACATTATAAAAGAAAAAGGAAAGTTTGTATGGCTTTTGACATCATTGAGTTTAAAGGAAAACAAGGGCCCTGACAAAGGGTGTGTCAAATTAAACAAAAATATTTAGGAAGCACGGCACATTAAAAAAACCATATACCAGTAACTTCATTTACCAGCAACCAGGTTATAATCAGGGAAGATGTGTTCAAGCCTCCACCTATCTCCAAAATGACAAATTCTGTCTCTTTTATTACCAAGGAGTTGCACACTTGATCTTTAAGTGACTAACTTTCACCCAGAGGACCTCTGTTCCTTTGTAGTGGTGGACATGTACATTTGCAGATGTTTTGCTCCAGATCTGATGAAAACATACATTTATTTTATTTATAAGAGCGTTTGGATCCAAGTTTGTTAATATTCATTATAAAGATGTTTCTAATTGTTTTATGATTCAGCTCAATGAATCATGTTTGTTATAATTCTTGTTTATGCAACAAGCATATGATGGAGTATTAGAGCCATTTTATTTCCAAAAATGGCAGAGTGTGGGTACAATTTCCAGAAAGATTTATACTTTTATTAATTCTGACTTCAAAAAGTAAAACCTTCGGAGCTTCTGATGTCAGAATTTCTTATTTTAAAAGCTATAATTATAAAGAAATATTGCACAATTTTATGGAGCAGATGTTTATTGTTTTTTTTTTTTGTTTTTTTTACATGGCCCAGTCAGTTTTCTTTTTTAAGAGTTTACTCATTCAATTATATATTCATAAATACCAAATAAAGTGCTTATTTCTTCATATGCATGGCGCCGAGTTAAAATGTACCTTGCATCCATTATCGTTACTAGTTTATTCCCCACACAGGGGCCCTCTGGTTGAAAGTCAGGTCCACCCTAGACAGGTCACCTGTCCAACACAGGACCACAAACGCAGCCTCACATGTTCGCCTTCACTCCTCGACCAAGTTAGAGTCTCTAGTTATCCTGACGCGTTTTGGTCAGAGTACCTAAAGAAAACCCACACAAGCATGTTGATCATGCAAACTCTACATAGAGCCACAAAACAACCATGCTGCCCTTATTATGGGTTACCACTGACATAATTAATATAAAATACAGATTTATATCAAATAATGGCATTCAGCCTAAATACGGGGACATGAATTTTTGTCTGTATTGCCCGGCTCTAATCCTGAGGTGTCTGGACCTCCGAGGCAGCACAGTTGATGTTCATGAGTTTGGGTGATGCTGATTAACTCACAAAATTAATGAGACTGCATTTCAATGGTGAAAGTGCAACAAGATCACTGTTGGGACGTAATCAGGCTTTTTCCTGCATAGAGAAATGCAAGACGTTAAAGTGTACGCCACATAATTTAGATATTTTATTTAACTTTTCATATAAATGAGTGGCGTTGACCCGCTGTGGTTGAAAAGATTCAGCTGACTCACACGCAATGATGAGGACACAATAGTACTTTCCAATGTGAGCTTTGCAAGACTGTGTAGATGCTACGAAAACGACACAAGACAAGCAGAGAAAAAGGAAAGCGGGTCAGAGGGTGGGCCATAGAACCTGTGATTACCTGTTTAAACTGAAAATTAGCAGCTTAAAATGCTTGGAATCTGCGGGTGAGCTCTGTATCCGAATGTTAATGGCAAGTAAATGTTTTCTTATTGAATAAAAAAGTTTGACGGCCACTATCTGTTTAGTGTATCATAAGAGTCCCCACCCACAACCACTGCCTCTGCCCAACTTTGTCCAGGAAAACCTGGTAACTGTGTAATGAATGTCAGGGCAATAGCACCCTCAACTCTCTAGCTCTTTACAGATGATGGTGAGAAACGGGAAAGGATAAAATTAGTGTTTAACCTCAGGTCCCATGATTCTGTTTTACATCTGGACATCACTGAGTCATATTTCCAGATGTGAAAACATTATGTACTTCAGAGACCTCCTCTGTAAAATCGATGTGTGCTGCAGCTATTTGGTCCTAATTTTCCAGATGTTCTCAAGCCATCCTGTGTTACAGCAACATACGTATACTAACTTTAGTATGTTTTTAAATTGGGTCCTCAAAGAAAATGGAGATAGAGCATAACATTTCAGAGTGTGTGTGTCTGCGTGCGTGCGTGTGTGTGAGAGAGAGGTCAACGCCTCCATGCTCCCGGAGCTTTGATGTCTGCAGGCTGGAGCTTCTGATTAGATGCATTCTGCAGGTTCCACCTCAGACCCCAGACCGTCCCGCTTCACACTGTGCTTCAGCATAATGATCATTAATGACACAGCTAGATCATGTGATATATGGTTTATCCGATATAATACCCAATTGTTTAGGTGGAGTTGAAGTAAGATTATTTGGGAAGTACACTATTTTTATCCTTCCATTACTCTGATCAACCAAGGATTTCCCTACGGTTCAACATCAGTGTCAGCTGTGTATGTGTTGTGGGAAAGCTGCACGTAAACGTCTGAAGCTTGGTAATGTTGCCATAGTTGTAGTCTGTTCTGCTGCTTTGTCCACCTGTCCAGAGTCTACACATTCCACACAATTCCCACAATTCCTCCACTTTATGGACTCCTGGAGCAACATTTTGGGTTGCTCGATTAAAGACTGCCATAAAGGAACTTGTGAGGAGGAAGACCTGGTATTGCACTCAGTTCCAGAAGCAGACAAATAACTGTCCTACTCTGGGAGGGCCAGAAGGAAGCTGTTGCAGAATTGTCCTGAGGGCAGACTAGAAAAATGCAAGGCAGACTTTCATTCTGCCTCGGCTGTCAGAGAGCAAAGTAGTACGAGGCTGTTTTAGAAACCACGCACTGGACAGTCATTGCTGGTTTGCGGTATTTCACCATGAAGGTGCAGTCATTTGTTTATTATGACGTAACATATTGGTGTAGTACAGTACAGTTTATAATCAACAAGGGGATGGACTGTCCTATAACTAGGGCTGCAACTAGTTGCTATTTTTATAGCTGAATAATATATTGATTATTGAAACAATTTGACTAATCGGCTTATGAATTGTGCAGTCACTTACACCATTTTATTTAGATATTAGGTTTTAAAAGTTGCCTTTGTTTGTTGCGGTCGCGTGCCAGCTGACAAACAATTCTTTCTGCGCTCAAAAAATGTTATGCATTTAATTAGCTTGTTTTAAATAAACAAATAAAAAATAAAAGTGAAGTTAAAAGCCACTCTATGACCGTCCATCCTGTCGTCGTCAACAGGATTTATCAGAGTACTTCTCATAGTTGTAACTCTTAAGACATTTTAAGATCTCTAGAAAACTCAAACATTAGTGGAAGTGAAAGAGGACACGACGTACGATGGTGTGAGAGAAGAGGATGTAGAGGGTTAGGCAGAGGCGCTGTGGTGACCCCTGAAGGGAACAGCTGAGAAGAAAAGAAGACCAGAAAGAAGACAAATAGTAGTGGGTGTACATATACGATCGTTATGGCACTGCCAGGACTACCACGAATGTGCACAGACAAGATTTGTCAGTGTGTCACACGCATTTACAGTGTGTGGTCACATTTGTAACGTTAACTACCGCTACTCATAAATGGTTGGTGCAAATCAAATATTTAAACAAGAAGAACATCACATCAACCACCTAAACCGAGACATATCTGTGTTTTTAAAAGCCTTTTCCAGATGTTATATTGACGGATGTCATTTAAAGGGATCATGAACTTTTTAAGAAACGCTACACAATCGTGATTTCTGCTTGAATACCGGATGCCCTGCATTTAACCACGAATCTAGCGCGCCACCTACCCTTCAGTTTGAAACAACTCATCAATGGAGGCATCTCTGAACATAGTCTCTTTCCTTTTACATTAACTGACACGCCACGTGGCGTGTCTTGTCCTCACGAATAACTCGCCTCGGAGGGTACACTCAAGGCTCATTCATGCTCCCTTTTGTACGTAAATAGGCACGTTGGTTTCAAGCGTTGTGTGAGCAGATACGCTCACACAGCCTCTCTTCAAAAACTCCTGCAACGTCTACAGTCCTTATCATCTTCTTCTTCCTCCTTCTTCTCTGGTTTGTTTCTGTTGCCAGTGGCGTGTTGGCTACACTGCTCAACACCGCCACCGTGGTTTCTGGTGTTATTGGTACGTTTGGTCTCTCAAGAGACGGATCTGCAAGGGCCCTGAAAATGGATCAACTTACGCAGATAAATGACAGAGGAGACGGACAAACGGGTCCATCGCTCTGCGTATCCGTCTCCTGTGTTGAGCAAGAATGGCCTTTTAATGTCGGGTCAGGACTAATGTCGACAGAACTGATGCTGGGTGGTGGGTTGTGGTGGGATTTGTCGATGACTAGACATGGATAAGTTCCTCATTCTCAGAGATGGATGCCATAAATCAACGTTTAACTGACCCGAACTGTAACCGGCTACTAAAGTGACAGAATGAGGCTTTGCAAGAGGCAAAACTCGGGTCTTAAAAAACTGGAGACCCTCAGAAAAAAGTTATTTGCATTCAACTACTAGAACAGCAGGAGCATAGGAAGACTGCTGGTCATATTTGTGCAACACGATTCCTGGGAAGTTGTTATGCAAGTCCTGTTGTTGTTCGGCGTAGATCTGCCACCTGCTCCATCTCCAGCATCAGCCAACTCATCTGATGATGGTGAAGCCAGCGAGGCCAGCCACAAAGTGGGCATCGATAACGCCTCCCCGGTCGCCTTCCCTCCTCTCCTCTCAACGTGGCTTCAGGCACCGGGGAGGAAATAACCATCCTTGGGTTTACACTGACCAGCGCGCGTGGACTGCGCGTCCATCATCTAGGACAAAAACAGGGTCTCATCTAAAAACGGCATATAAAGCTATGTGCTTTGCTCAGATTGTCACACAGGAATGGCCTCATACGCCCTCGTTGCCTGATGGAGAGACAGCCAGGATTCGATGCCCTTCAGCAACGGTTTGACCCATCACCAGTAATGTCACATCACAGCTGCTCTGCGGGTGGCGGACTGTTGTCAGTATGCTATGATACACAGTGGTTTCTGTACATTACAGTTTGGTCGATGTTTCAGTGCAGAATAGCCGTAACTTACCATTTTTTTAATGTATTTTGTGATTCCTTTGCATTCAATTCAACTTCACCATGCTTTTCCTTTTGTAGCACATGTCAAAACAGTGTCCACATAACTAATAAGGATTTCCCCAGACGATTGTTGCATTTTAATGAGATGAACAGTGTCGTTCAGCTGCCAGTGGTCTTAAGTATGAATATCTTGCACTCACTAGTTTACACAAACGTCTGTTCAAGGTTCATGTCAGAAGCGCAGCCTGGCATCTTTAAGAGCAGTCCTGCTGTCATTTCTGGCTGTGGAGTGGAAGAGTGTCCACAGATACACCTGACAACACATCCGCTGTTGTGTTGCTGCTGTTTTTTATCTGATGCTGCTTCTGCTTTACAGAGTAACATCTAGTGACTGTTCTGCTTAGCACATCAAGCTCTGGAGTCTAGCAGAGCATCTTATCATAACAGCAGCAGATTCAGCACTCGAAAAATAAAAGTATTAAATGAAAAAGCACGGTTGAAAACACCACCTTTACCTTCGTCTTTATGGGCTTCAAAATAATCGTTCTCATCAGAGCCATGAAAAAAAAGTGTTGAATTCATTCCTTACTCGCATAGATGTGCAGTATACAAAGTTTTTAATTTAGACTTAAGGATTTTATTGATACCCGGTATTGGTACTTACTGGTAGTCTTATCAAAACTACTTTTAATAGTTTAAAGAAAAACATAAAGGCATGACATGTGAATATGGGGAATATTTTAGCAGTAAGCAACATCAACAGATTCAGATTTTAGTGCATTTACTTTGTAATTGTCTTTGGATGAAGGCAAAACCTCAAGAAGTGCCAGTAAAGATTACTACACTGTTCATATGCTGGTAAACGTATCTGCATCACATCAGACACAGTTGTTGCCTCCTTTTTTTTTTTTTTTCATGATCATTCTTGTCAGTGTGGACATTGTGCACACGCTGTATGTACGATGCACACCGAAATTGGACCTCTGCTTTTAACCCATCGGGATTGGGGCTGGTGGCCCCACCCTCCCCACCCATATGTGCAGCCTTCTTACACGTTAATGCTGCAGGTGTGTAGCAGCCCTGCTGGCTGGTGGGCTGGAGAGCGAATTTAGTGCACTGGGGGAGGTCTGCTGCATGACACTGACCCAACACACCAGTACCAACTGTGATTCAGCTCGAAGTTCTGGTTGGGATCACGACTTGCTGCTGAACTCCTGATGGGGGTCAACATCACTGCTTTAGGTTTCTCTTCAGCTCTGAACGTTTCAGGGGTTACATCCAATATAGCCACAAAAATCCGACTCATCTACAGTACCAATACATTATCAATAACACAACATCCATCACAATCGTCTGTTTTAGTCTTTTGTACTTCACTGCCTGTGATTTTAGTCTTTGACAGAATCTGTCTCAGGTCCTAATAACGTTAGTTAGACTGTCAAGAGGGCTGGTGTAGGACACTTTGACCTTCACTCACCCATTCACAAGAAAACTTACATCTGCTGCAACATCATATTGCATTTATATATGAAAAAAAAGGGTTTCTTAAAGGCAGCCTCGGCACTAAGCCAGCGTATATATATATATATATATATATATATATATATATATATATATATATATATATATATATATATATATATATATATATATATATATATATATATATATATATATAGACAGTAAAAAATGAGAATTATATTCCCAATCCCAATGAGCCCGTCCTTGCTTGAGATGTTTGCGTGGCAGCGTCTGAAACAAAGACTGTCAGAGAGAAACCAGAGCTACAGTCACCATCTGTCACAGCCTCGACCCGGATCAGCTGGGTAGCAGTTGGACTGCAAGTTCAAGTCAGGTCCTAAACTAAGATCCTGCAGATAAGCGTTAACCAGTTTGACTGCTGAAGGCCTTCAAATCTGTTAGAGTAAACGTTTACACTTCTGTCTTTTTAATCCAGTTTTTTCCTTCTCCCATGATTTAAAAAAAAGCTCACGAAAGCTATGGTTGCTGACGGACTCTCAAGTCTGTGGGATCATTTGAAGGTGCACCCAGTACATTCTGGGTTTTACGCCACTTTGAGCCTCAAAGGCTAGCAATGTTTCCTCTACATGTGTTTTTTTAAACGATGGGCCACGGAGGATATTTTTGCATAAAATGTAAATTATTTCAAACGGTAATAAAGAAGATTCAACCATAAAGGTTCAGTTTGTGTTCCCCCTCTGCTTTTGTCATACGTTTGTATTTGATCATTTCAGCAGACAGATATGTTGGACCCCGCCGAGCTCACACTGCTGTCAGGCAGACATCCTAACAGTCGAACCATTTACCTGATTATGATGATGCCATCTCAGCTCGGGTACGGTGGACCCCATGAGAAAGAGCACCAGAGCATGTTTAATGCTAACTGCATGTCATGTGGTCCTTCCAGTTCTTGGATTTATTATCTGCGTTATCATGAGTGTACAGCTGCTTCAGAAGAGTTCAGTCTGAAAGATCTGTTCTGGATTGAACGATTGGTTTGTTTATGGTGTAGCATTATCTTTAAGTGAAACGCCTCCAGTCCATAAACTGTGATGTGTAAGAAGAAAGATTTAAGGCAGGATTTGACATGAGCAGAGGTGCAATGGTCCTTGACCACTAAAAAAGGTATGTTGAGCAATTTGACTGAATAAATGCTTCCCTGTTGGGGCCCATGGCCCGTCTATCAAACACAGTCATGAATCACTACTCCTGTCATGCTGTCTGGTGCTGTCTCCTAGTTTTCTAACAAGTCGTCTTTCCTGGTGGTCAGTAGTAAACGTTTTATCTCAGTTGTTGCAGTTCTGCCTCCTGGCAGCCTCACTTTGAAAAATTACGCCTTGCATATGGGATGGCCTTCCTCCCCCAAGCTGCATCCATTTGTGTAGTTTTGACAAAATGAGAAAAGTTCTTACATGACATGATGAGCTCTTCATGACTTTAAAGGTACATAAATAGCACCTGCTGTGGAAATGGCGTGATGATCTTTTTTTCAGTGGTTTTGAAACTAACTTTTTCAGATCGCTGGCTTTTGTTTGCAGAATATTCCCTGCTTTTCCTGGTCTCGGTATCTGTATGTAAGAGCTGCTTTCTGGAAAGACGTAAAATCTGACGTAATAGTTTTATTTCCCCACCTACCGAGGTGACAAAAAGGCTACAGCAAAACGCCACATGATACCTTTAACCATCCCATGCATAAACTGTGGGCCTGAAACAGGTATTTAAATTAAAACTACTTTATTATTCCCTGAAGAGAAATGCATCGATGACCTAACTGCTGTTGTGCATCTCTCAGTACAGACAAGATTAATTGATACAAACGTAGAGCATAGACGCCGTTGGGTTAGGCTATATAATGAGGTACGGTTTGAAAGGTCATATGTTTACTTTGGTAAATAGATTCAGCATCACGGTGGAAAAAACAAGGTGTGCAAACATATTTGTTATAAATGCTTTAATGGAAGGGATGAGCAGTGCATATTGTTTAAATGTTTGTTGGAATGGAAGAATGGGAAAATGGCCTTGTAATTAAATAAAAATAATAGCTGCATGCTCATATTATTAACAGCGTCTTTATCTGGTTCTGGTTTGGTCTGGTTACTCTGGTCTCACTTCTTCACAGCGACCTCATAGCATCCAGCTCTCGGTTTCCAGTAGCTTGGTTGTTGGCTCGGAGCTTGTTTCTGGGAATTTTCTATGGAAACCTTTGACTTGAGCTGCAGAGCGCACGTGTCACACCCATTGTGTCTGTGGGGTGTTGAACCAGAGCCCTGCTCTCACCCTACTGCTGTGGCACTAGCAGAAGTCCCAGTGTACCCAGGGGACATGATTTGGTTTTTGGAGTTGAGTTTATTGTGGAAATGAGGAAAATTGTTCTTTGAGTGATGTCCAAGGGCTGGCTCCAAACGTGAGTCGTCCTCCCCTGACCCCGGAGTGTAATCGTCCAACTGCGCTGCAGAAATAAATGTTAATTTATACAAAAACAGTTTTGGTCTCCATAGCTACATTTGACATCCATGACAACTGTGTGCAGATAATTTTCTTTGTTCCACATTGGGTTAAATTATATAAAGCAACTAATTTCTGTACTGTGGGTGAAGTCCTTTGAATGATGGCTGATACAACCAGCAGCTAGCTATTTTCACTTTAACCACTTGGGTCTTAGTAATGTCTGGACATTTGAGCTAAGAATAAAGACCCAACAGTGCATAATTCTTCTTTTAAAAAGAAAATGTTTAGTTGTGCTGATAAATGTGCTGATAAACTGTGATAAGCTATAAGCTGGCGTGAGGTTGTCCAAGAAGAAGAACAGGCCTCTTGTGCTAACGGTCTGTCCGCTGCAACGACTGCAGCCCTGCAACCGCCCAAAGCTTCACGTCATTGTTGTCTTCACTTATTGTAGCCTAATTTGGAAGTGGTTGTAGGTCATTGTACTTTTATTACTACACTACACTGACAATAAACCTCTCTTCTATTTGATATAATTTCTTAAGTCACGAATGAAACCACATTTAAAACAGGAACAGGATAGAACCCCATCCTGCAATGGGACCTCTGTTTCCTGGTCCCTGGTCCTGTGGTCATTTCTAATGTAACCATCAGATCACCCAAAAGGGACTTTTGAAAAGGGTGTTCCTGCTCCGCACGTCCACCAGAGCTTTGCTGAATAAATTAAGTAACAATTTATGGCAACATTTGGTTATGTGAAACAAAAAGATCAGTCTTAACCTTAAAGACAAATAGTTAGAATTCAAGCACACAAATGAGCAGTAAAGCATGATAGCACCCAATATTGTGTGTGGGGTATCTATAGTTTCAATGGTGCTTTTGTTTTTTGCAGCTTGTAGTGAATGACATTTGTGTGAGAACCTTAGGAGAACACTACCGGGGAAAGCAGGGTCCTGTCACTCCGCTGTTTGCTCCACATGAACCCAACCAGAGTTCGTTTGTTCGGAAAGTCCAGTCCCTTTGGGGAGGTGTGAATGCAAAATTGAACTCTGATTTAGGTCAAAGAAGCAGACTGGTCCACCTAAAAAGTTAGTTCTCTGCTTCTTTCAAGTCGTCCACAACGCAGGGCATTGTGGGTAAACATAACCTAAAGAAACAGGTGTGTCGTGTGATTTCTGGTTGAAATAAATTGCAGTCAAACGTGTGAGAACGAGGTAAAAGCTCTGATAGACGTGTAATCAGATGTCACCATTGCTGGTCTCCCCAACTCTGCTCAGAACCAGAGACCCACGGAAGGGAACCGACAGACGCAGTGACCAAAAGGAAAAGATCAGGGTGGGTTCTCATCAGTTAAGACAGGAAAAAAAGGAGGAGGAATCTTGGAAAACAATGTTCATGCTCAGAGATTTCCGTTCCTCCTCAGTTTTACCTGATGAAATGCAAGGTTCCAGTAAACATCCCATCGACACTCAAGCAGAACCGAGCCAGATGGCTGTCCGTGCTTTATAAAAACCCCCCCACTTTGATTGTGAGTAGGTCACAAGCGTACTAGTCACAGTGCTCACTCGAAACCTGCTTCTGGTTTAAACTGTGAGATTTTTGAACCTTTACGTTGACAAAGTATTATTTTTATACTTCAAGAATTGTTAGCAATGTTGCTGCAGACATTGGGCATTATTTTTCTTATATTGGCAAGTAGGTTCTGTTTATGCCCATGAAGATAAAATCTTATATAAAGCAGCACACATTATTCTAAGTATTATAGTTTTCTTGAAACAAGTAGTAGTGCATATGCGTTATATGATGTAATGCAGAGTTTGAAGCTGCTCTGTTACTTCTGTTTGTGTTCCCTTCACGACGACACGACAGAGGCAGCGGGAGTAAAGCCATGGTTTAAAGGAAGCAGGAGCTTCAGCTGCAGTAAATCAAATCATCCAAGTAGCACACTTCTGTGAGGAGCATTACGGTGGTGGTGAAAATCTGAGACACAGTGGGGACTTCCCCTCAACTTTTATAATGTAGTCTGAAGCTAAGCATTACTGCTGCTCCTCCAGGGTATGTCCACCTTTCACTTACATTATAGATATGAGTGATGTAGAGGTTATTCGGTATGAGTTGGATGTTAAAGTTGTAGTTATACTGGCATGCATGTCAAATAAAATGTGCTTATGAACTGATACTGCACTTAAAGGCGGTTTGACTGAGGGTTTCATTTATCAACTCAAGTATTATAGTTGTACAATCAATAACGCTTATCAATGAAGCCATAAAGCTTTGATTAACGCGCTGGATATCTGCAAAACTATCAGTCATAAATTAGCAATCAGAAATGAGAAGTGACTATGAATTGTAGGTGGGTGCCAGTGGTGATCCAGTCGACTGTGGTTACGAGTCTGACAAAAATATGCATAATGATATTGGGTCGTGTTGTAGTTTTGAAAATATTTAAATACAATTTAATAACAACGTTTGGGGGAAAGTTGAAGATGGGAAATTAAAAACAAAAAGACAGACAAACTAAAGTCTGGGAAAAACTTTAGGAAATGGTAAATTAAGATGATACATGCGCTTAATTTCATTTGTTGGTCTCATGAATCATCACTGTTCGAACGTTTAAGTTAAGACAGACCGTAACTATTCCTAATGCAGGAATCATTTTCTTTTCAAATCGAGGCCCTTGGATCTTTATGTAGTCAAGCCTCCTAGATGGTTGTTTGTGTTTGTATTTTTTTTTTTTTCCATTTCCATTCTTGTCAGTATGTATCTCACGATACACCCGAAATTGGTCCTCTGCTTTTAACCATCACTAGTTTCACTAGGAGCAGTGGGCTGCTGTCCCAGCGACCGGGGAGCAGTTGGGAGTTAAGGGTCTTGCTCAGGGGCCCCCAGTGACTTACCGTTGTTGCCAGCACAGGGACTTGAACCTGGGTCCTCCAGGCCCAAGGGTTGTAACCACTAGGTTACACTACGCTATCACTCCTTTATTATTATTAATTCAGCTAAAATTCATGTTTAATTTGTTTGAATGAATTGCTTTTAAATGTTCTGATTGATAAAGACGTTTATCAACAATGGCTGATTTTATCCATGGACAACAACAATATGTTTCAAGAATTAGTCACAGGTGGGAATGTCCTTTTCTGTCTGGGAAATAGGCTGTAGCCCTGTGATGATGCTGGTGAAGACGTCATGTCTTACTTATACGCCTCAGTGTCTGGAAAATGACTTCTTTATGCACGTCATTGTCATTTTAGCTCTTCATATCTGATTTAAAAGCCTCTAACTGAGTTTCACATTCATATTTTGTTGCAGGTTCTGAGCCTATGGTACAAAGCCCCGACTAAGTATATTGGTGGTGCATACAGACTTACTACTGTGGTGAGTATCCGAAGCCAAAATGTTTTACCTGTCTGATCGCAGCGTTGACCTTTCAGACTGTCCTTTCAAAGGAGGACAAGAAATACTCACTGACAAGGCAACCTTTATTTTGCAGTTTGGCCTTCAATGATAATGTTGTTTGAAAAACAATCACACATTGCTTTTCTTTTAACCCTATTGAGTTTTAAAGAAAATTGAGTTCTATCTGTCTGTCTAAATGAATGACCAGGCATATTGCTGGATTAAACTGTAGCCAAGAAGACTTACATCTTTGGACTTTTAAAGACTGTTGTAGTAACACTTTAGCTTGGGGCTGATTTTCTGTGAACTCAGGTGTGTAGCACTCATTGTACAGTGACAGAGCCGACAGAGCGACTCTCCTTGGTGATCATTAGGCTTCTTTACGCTCAGATACCCACATATTCAGAGCCTTGCTCACTGCTATTGATTTCTTCTTAGGCTGAGCTGAGATTCTCTGATGTGGCACCACTCATGCCACCTGGTTTGGCAGGTTGCCTTGGTGAAAGTCAGTTCAGACTTATCAAAGGGTTCCTGGCTGCAGGCTGTTTAGCACTGCTAGTATGTAAAAGGAAATATAACGGGGTTGATTTCATGTGCACACACACACCTACTATTGGTTGTCTAATTATCCCCATTGGCCAGTGAATTTGCTCATCTCGATGTCAGTCATTCTCCAACTCTGTGTGGACATGGAGGCTTGCCTTGCTCCTTGGTATTGGTATGTGCTTTAGCAGATTACTACAGTCAAACCATTCAAAACAACAGAAAACAAAGGCCCTAATTTGGGCTAACAAGTGTAGAGCCTCCTCAATATTTCTGCTGTTCACATTTCTTCGTGGCTTCCTGCTTTGCAGAACTTTCAAAGTTTGTCAAAGCATGTCAGAAATGTGTTTTTCACACAACTTAATATTTGTGAACAAATATACCATCTCTTTAAATCTAGGTCTCAAAATCATTAACTAGTAGGGGTGTGCGATGCACGTAACTCACCAGATACGATTCATGGGTTCACGAGATGAGATAATATTTTATCCATTAACTTAAGAGTTGAAAGAAATGTGTGGCAAAACAGGCTGTCAAAAAAACGTCTTTATTTATTTTTTCATGACTTCAAATATATTAATTACTATGCATAGCTAGCATGGGCTTTTGAGAATGTACCCCTTTTTTATGACATGAAAATAAACATTTTTCATGAATAAAATTTTTCCAACAATCTGCACCTACAGTGCCCAGTCGTGAGATAGGCTGTCTACATTTTCTGGCAGCAGTTTCCTCCATGTCTCCATCACCACTTTTTTCGTCCACCAGATACTCAAGATGCTGCTACACGACATGATTTAGAAGTGTTGGAGTGGATCTTTAATGTCAATTTCTCCAGATTTGTTGTGTTGGCTGAAGTGCTGCCAACCCCTCAGTAAGGAAAGTAGCTTTTGGCAGACCTAAAAGTTGCAAAAGGACAAAATTACACGTTTACCTACTTTGCATTTACAATTTGTATGTAATTGTATTGGTTGATGTAGAAATGAGGAATCATGTCATGGGACATTCAAAGCAAATCTTTTTAAAAACACTTAAAAGTCAAAGCCAATGATGGGTTTGTCAATTTGCCACATGTGCAACATATACACATATGTAGGCTTGGATGCAGCTGCTCGGCCATGGAAACCCATCCCATGAAGCTCTCTGAACGCTGTCATTGAGCTAACCTGAAGGCCACATGAAGTTTAAAGGTCTGTAGCGACTGACTGCAGAAGGTTGAAGACCTCTTCACGCTATGCATCCAGGAAATTTCACCACTGGATTTGTTGCACAGGTGGCATCCTATCATATGTCCCAGGAGTCAATTTCTCATCAGACTTACCTCAACACCAGACTGCCTTAAAGCCCAGTGAGTTTTTAGAAAACGCGCCTGTTTTTAGCCTGGTAAATGTTCAAGTTCATGACAGAACGGTTAGGAAAAGAGGGAATGAGTGAACACATTCAGAATAGTGTCTTCTCTCTGAAAAGGTGATAGCACAGTTTAGGTTAACACACTTACATCTGGACCAACCACAGTACTTTGGAGCGATCTCAACTGGACATAGAAATTGAAGTGAGAAAAATTAGATATTTAGTAATGCTATACTTTGCCATATTTGGTGAAAATGAAACAAAGCACGTTCCCATAAACGACTTACACCACATGTCAAGCATTACGCTGGAGGACTAATGATGTACGCTTGTTTTGCACCCTGAAAGCTGGGCCCCGTGCAGTTATCGCGTGCACCACGAACTGCTCCGTATAAGTATTTAAGGGCCTCGTACTTCATTTTCCCCAACAGCTAAAGCTTAGCTGAAATTGGGTTATGTAACATGTCACTGATCCAAAACACAGCAGCAAGCAGTCTGATTGAAATGGTGGCGTGGGGTTTTTAGAGAGAGTGCATAAACAATTGTCTGCGAACCCTAATGAATTAAAGCAAAGTTGTAAAGAAGAATGGGTCTAAATGCCTTTTTACAACAATGTTAGCGGCTGATAAGATCATACGGAAGAGCGTCTAGTTAATACTGCCAGTGATGGTTCTAGAGGAAAAAAGAAAAATAACAATTACACAGTCTGTTGCACAGTTGTAATATGAGTCATGAGTTTCTTTTCCACTTCAGCAACATGTGTGCATAGCTGAACTGCTGGTTCTGTGAAAACATGAACAAAAACACCTTTGGGCATTTTGCTAAGTTTATTTTGATACTTCAACCTGGTCTTATCCACACATTTTTTGTCTTTTAAAAGAAACCGCTGAAATATACAGTAGCTGTGACGGCTGAAATGTTTTGGTATCTGATGCACCAGAAAAATCTCACACACCAACTCTTTGAAACCGGGTCACTTCAAGAGTTGGGCGGTTGAACATCCTCAACAGTCACCCATTTATTACTGCCCAGACAAATGGGTGAACTGTTGGTGACGCTCTGTGAAATACAGGAGCTCCTCTGTGAGTCTGGTCGCGCTCTCTGTGGGCTCTGACCCGCTGGAGGATTAGGTGGATTAGTGGTTAGCACTGTTGCCTCACAGCAAGAAGATTCCCGGTTCGATTCCCGCCCCGGTGGGTCTTTCTGTGTGGAGTTTGCATGTTCTGCCCGTGCTTGCGTGGGTTTCCTCCGGGTACTCCGGCTTCCTCCCACAGTCCAAAAAACATGCAGGGTAGGTTAATTGATGATCCTAATTTCTCCGTAGGTGTGAATGTGAGCGTGATTGGTTGTTTATCTTCTATGTGGCCCTGGATAGACTGGCGACCTGTCCAGGTGGACCCCTGCCTTTCGCCTGATATGCGTCGGGATAGGCTCCGACAGACCCCCGTGACCCGGAAACAGATACAGCGGGTATAGATAATGGATGGATGGATGGATATTTTCTGTACAGACTACATACAGCATTGCGATGACAATTAAAAAAACTCCCCCAGCGAGAGAAAAACCTTTTAAGCCAGTCAAGAAAAAAACACCCCTTTAAGTGGGAAGAAACCTTGATCAGGACCTGGACCATAAAGGGGGGTCCTGCCAAAAGGCAGCTGGGTAGAGCAGGAATAAAGGTGGGAGATGGGACACCTAGATAGTTCACTAAAGATCATTTAGTCCCTAACTTAGCCAAAGTTAGGGTGAGATATAAGACTAGTTATATCCTAAAGTGCTATGCTCTCCGTAGCTACTTACCATATGACATGAGTGTAAGGGCTTCTGCCTGTATTTTCTGGCAGTATCTAGTTCTGTTCTCTATTATCAAGTTTCTTTATTTGGTTCTAATGATGAGATGTCCAGTCCTTCTATGAGGATTTCGAAGCAGGCTGTTGCCATGACTTGATCCTGATATGTTCTTCAAACTTGACTGTCCAAAGCTATTCTTGAAGCGATTGGTGCTCTGCCTCAGACGAGGGCTTTTAATCCGAACTGGCACAACAGCTTGCTGAGAGATAACCACCCATGATTCAAAGGCTCTTGTTGACCTGCTGCATTCAAACCAGGTTCAACCGCCATCAAGTGATGCCTTCCTGGCAGGGCTTACATGCTGCCATCTGTCACCAACGGACAGCGAGCCTCAATGACCTCACGTAAACCGCGTGAGCCAGAGTGAGCATCGCCAGTGCAATCTGCTGATTGAAGACACCAGTAACCGTAGACAGGAAGTTGGGAGAGCCATGTGCATCATCATCATCAATCATTTGATTTGATTCTGATTCATGAGGTTAGGATTTAACTGAAATTACTGCTTTATTACACAATAAAAACAATACTTTTTCAAAATTGTATTTTGATATGTTTAAAAACATTTCCTACATCAGTACCTGTTCCAGTCTGGTTTGTGTTTGAATAAACAAAGTGACTGCAGGACTTGTTAACAGGACCGTAACAATATAAACAAAGCTGACAGCGTCTTCCCCTGCTATGGGTTTTTTTTTTTTTTAAATTAAAATTGAGCCGATGAGCGTGATTGACTCCTTCCATCTTGTTTCACGCTGACAATGTCGAACACCTCGGTTCCAGAATGCCGGTTTCATGTTTGTAAGGACCACGTTCCTGGTATTTTCCTCTCTTCCTTGCGCCAGTATGTAAAGGCCACGGGAGTAAAACTGGTAGCCAACTGTCACGGAAATGTTACAGAACGGCAGTATGTAAGCGCCTAATGAACTATTGTGGTGCTGAAAATCACCCCACCCATGCCCGAGTTTCCTTCTGCTACTGAAAATAGCCCCAAACCACCAGGTCTCAGACGGAGCCTTTAAATAGAAATGAGCTCGCTTTCTGCACTGCTGCAGAGAAGAATCAGAGCATCAGCCATCACAGCTTGTTTCTTTTCAGCATATATGCAGGAAAGTCCTCAGGGAACATGAAACTTGAATGATGGTCATCGTCACAGATGCAGAGACGGCATACGGAGCTTAGTTACAATCTGGTGTGGGATGGTAGATTGTTTGAAGTTGATTTCCATTCTGTTCACTCGCCGTTTAAGGACCCTGCTTTCTGAGGCTGCATGTACTGACTGCTGGTTAACACAGTCTTAACAGGAAGAACTTCTGTCACTGTGTCAGACTCATGTTCATCTGATTAAAAAATCATATATTTTAAATATATTAAAAAGAATCTAGGCTGCTTTGCTGCATAAGCAACTCACAGTTAAATGTATACATCTATATAATTGTAACATTTATTTGGTAGTGGATCTACATTTGTCATGTTCACAAATGCCGACTGCCAGCAGGGTTCTCCTTGAAAGCTCGTGAAACGCTGAGCCAATTTTATTAAACAAGGTTGGTGCTGATAGTACCTTTGGTTGATGTTTTTCTGTTGGGTCCAATCTCGTGACACGCGAGGACCAAGATGCCAGTCTGCTTCTAATCCCAGTCCAACCAGAAAACTGGCTTCATCCACGACACCAGGAGAGACAGAGAGGTGGTCCAGTGTCGTGCAATACAGCTCTAAAGCTGGAGGCATATTGCTGACTTATTCGGTTGATTTAATGAACATTCTTTAATAAACATACTTCTGTTCCTGTTATCTTGATGGTAATTTTTGGCGTTTTGTGACCTTTCATTGGCACAATGATGTCAGAAGTAATCTAAAGTACACGGCTGCCATGGAGAGACGTGGAGTGGAGCAGGGGTTCAGAGATATGGAGTATGTCCACCTGCTAGGGCAGCAGCTAATGCTCATCACTACGGCTGCCTGATAAGCCATTAAAGAATACCACCTTGATTAACCCCTACATGCAATCTAATTTCCACCTGACATTTATTTTTCTGCATTTTAGTTCACGACTGCTATTGCAAAGAAACACCCACATCTTCCTACTTTGCACTTTTATTTGTGTAGCGGGCGGAGCAGGTGGAGGAGCCCTTCGGCGCTGCAGCGGTGTTGTCGACTTTGAGACTTTGATGCTATATTTAGTGAGTTTTCAGACGTCTCCAGGGACAAATCTAGCCACCTTTTCAGGTCTTACTGGAGACTCTGTGAAAGCTCATACCAATAATTTTTCTCAGTGAGTAGGCGGTACCGTTGTGGGTGGCTCCCCTGTACCAAAACGCTCTTAAGGCGGCCCCTCCCCGTCCCACAAGTGAACTGCACATGCTCAAAGCCATCGCTGACGGATCTTGTGCTGGCCTAGTTTTGTCTTTGGAACTGGCCCAGCGCTATTGAATAATATTGAATGATTGATCCATACAAAATTTAACGTTAGTCACATTTAGACATGTTACCTTATATTCAAAGGAGATCTAGTTTACATAGTTAATAAAAGTTCCAGTCAATAAATAATAAAAAAGAGTACATAAGTAAATGTCTATTCTTTTCTATTCTAAGATGGATTAAAGTCATTTGTGGTGCATTCTTAAAACACCTGGGACAGTTGTTGCCAGTTGTTGCACAAGTTTGGCTCAGATAAATAAACATTAAAAAAGTGTTTTGGTCTCTGTTCAGGATTTTGGACTAGGATATGACTAGTCTTATATGTCACCTGAAAAGCTTTCATTGTGGCGAGGCTGTATTAAACAATATGAAGCAGCAACTAGTTAGAGGTAATATCGGGCCTAAAAAAATCCAGCCCGACCCGACCCAGGCCCGCGGGTATTAAAGCCCGACCCAGCCCGAGCCCGACCAATTAACTTGATTTGCAGGCCCGAGCCCGAAGCAAACCCGAAATTTTCATATTTTATTTGTTGGGTTTCGGGAGGAGGAGGTGATTTATGCTAACAAATTAAAGCCTTTTGTAACGAAATCTAAGTTTAACAAGACTGGATAAACATTTACATCTTTTATATTTCTGTGTCTGCAGAGGTCACATTAACCGACAATTTGCCATCATTGATGGATTTTTTTTAAGAGTTGACGGGGAAAATGTCAGGTTTAAACGCCTGCTCAGCGTCGAGGTGCCGGTCTTTTTGCTCTCGTATGAAAGCAAAGCGCCACGTTGACGACATTCAGCGAAGCCAACGCAAGTTTCTGGAGCATTTTCAATCATCAATTTGAAGCTTTTCCATACCTCACTCTTCCCGGTGTGTGTTTGCCGTTTAAGTTCCCCCGTCTTTAGTTTATCCGTGACTTCTTGCTGCTCCATAATCAGGGATACCGAGTCAAAACAGGTGCGGCGTTCACGTGCGCACAGCTCTGGCTCTGCGCTCGTATAGTAGTTAAATAGCAGTTACCTTACAGCGCCTTCTCTGTGTTATCCAAATTATTTATTTTATAACAAGTATTCCTTAGTTTAGTATCCACATTCCACACATCGTTTTAGTATACATTTTTATAAACATATATTTATTAAAAAAAGTCAGCGAGATAGAAGCCCGGCCCGACCCGACCCGACCCGAACGTAATGAATGACATTTTAGGCCCGACCCGGCCCAAAATTCGGGTCGGGTCGGGTCGGGTCGGGCTCGGGCTTAAGATCTTACCTCTACAACTAGTGTCAGTGTTCCCATTCAGGGCACATTAAAAAACTGGTTTTCTTGAAAAAATGCTAGAGCCATAAAACTCTCTCTCTCTCTCTCTCTCTCTCTCTCTCTCTCTCTCTCTCTCACACACACTCTCACACACACACACACACACACACACACACACATATACACACACATATATACACACATGCATATCCAATATATTTAAACAAATTCTGCTTCAACTTTTTAGTGGACTCTTATTTAAGTTTGTATTCAACATATATTTTTTTTTTATCTCAATGAGATTTATGGAAATGAATGTATATGGAACACAAAAATGTAATTTATTATATTGGCTGGTAAAAATATGCTCGGCCAGTGGATTTTTTTATCAGCCAGTCCACTTGGCTGGTGAGTCCAAAAGTTAATTTCAGACCCTGCTTATAGGTCATGCAGAAGCAATTATTCATCAGCTGTCAGTTTTGGCTTAAATTTTATTTATCAAGCATCCCTAGACCTTTAGGTTAGTATGTGTTATGTCAGTTATATCTGATACCTCAAAGCTCTCATGCCCATTATCCCACTTACAACATTTTGTCACTTGTGCATCATTTTAGTTTGCAAGCAGAATTTTAATGTTGTTTTCACTTCAGCCGATTTGCTTGCAGAACTACTCTCTCCTAAGCATCTGACCGTTTCCTAACTCAGGGCAAACTGCCATCACTAACTCTGCTGCAGTTGGCTCCATGGCTCTGATTGTTGAGTGCATTTGAGTGAATTGATCAGTAAGATCAGTGAGGCCAAACGAGCCATTTGGTCAGCAGATGAGCTTCTCCTCTGCTGAACCAGTGTTTTTCTTTTGAGATACTCCTTTTGTGCTGTAGTGCTACAGATATTACAGCTCACAACTTTTTGTGATAGTAGTAAGAATGAAATGCTCCCACGTTTCCCCCCTTATCCATAATGTTAAAACTGATTTTCAATACAGTTTTATTTATACAATGTCTATTACAACACAAGTTGTTTCTAAGCGCTTCCCAGAGACCAGAACACGACCCCCGAGCAATTATTACATAAACAACGGCAGGTAAAAACTTTCCTTGTGGAAGAAAAACCTTAAACCAAACAGTCGCAAGAAAAACTCCCCTTTAAGAGGGAAGAAACCTGGATCAGGACCTGGATCATAAAGGGGGCCCTCCTGCTGAAGACCAGCAGAGTATATCAATAATTATTATAGACATTACTAGCGACTCAAAAATGAGGTGTTTGGTCATTATGGCAGAGCCTGTTTATGGAGTACACAGGAAACAGGATGTACAAAGTCTGCCAGACTCAGTATTATAACAATTTTGTAAGATTATGGCTCGAATTATTAAAATTTCCTTATATGTTCATGGTCTCCAAACAACACTTTTTAGGACATAGGATACATAGGATTTCAGCCAATCAGAAAACACTTTACTATGGAGAGAATATCGACTCAATATATATGTGTGTGCGTAGCACTTGATTTATGTGTGCGTACTACTTGATTTGCACATATATGAATTTTTCAAAGTAAATGTATTATAACCATGGGGTGCGAAATAGTCTGTTTTACGAAGCTCCACAATTTTCCACAATTCATCACAAGTTTTGTGAGAACTAAGTATCGCTTGACTTGGAAGAAAATTCAGATGACCCAGCTTTCCACCAGCACGTAAACGCACCATCTACGCACAAATCTTTTTGGCTCCGAGGTGAAAAGAGTCTCAAAAAGGCCACGCTCTGATTGGTGCGTAAATGTAGCTTTGTACGTGCATATCAGGCAGTCCGTGCATCCGTTAATGATTTGTGTGTGTAGGCACCTTTTGTATTTGGAATAATCATTTTGTCCGTTGAGTTGATTTTCTCTCCATACTTAACACTTAAAAAATGTGATTACTGACAAATTGGAACCATGTTGAGCTGTGAACTGGACAGTGGTATTTCACTCTGCATTTCATACATTATGCACTCTTTACTGTTTACAAATAAGACATGTGATGTGCCATGTGGCTTATTAACCTGGCGCCTCTCTGTTAAAGCTCAGGCCAAGAACTCTGGAGCATCCGTTTGATGGTTTTCATGCATGAGTTATTTGGCTCCAATCGTGATAATCTGGACATGTCAGTTGAACTTGGAGAAATCAATCAACTGTGATGTCTTGGGAACAAACACATCTACATTTATTTTACCAGATTTGGATGATTTTTAGATTGGCCTGCTACATCACATCCAGCGCTGACAAGAGACGTGCAAATGTGAAAAAAGTGTTTCCATTAAACTTTTATTATAATCTGTATTATTGAAACATCTGAAAAGCCACCTTGTGAAAGTGTAAAAAGAATTTTACAATATTTGGCAGTTTTTAAAAAACTCATAGGCATTTCATAGGCGTTTCTTTGTGATATTATGGTCTTGCACAAATCTAGTGGTAATGAAAACACGACTAGTCTTGCATCACACTCATAGATGTACACTCCAGTCACTATCTTTACTAATAGACAGAATCAAACTGACTCCTGTAAGTCAACACTCCTTGAAAGTTAGCATCTTGGGCAGTGAGGGTTCATCTCACTGGTCAAATATAGTTTTGGTATTTAGACGTGTGGAGTCATGAGAACCTGGCCTGTATTTTTCAGTCCAGTAGTTTGAAGTTAGTTGTACCCAGAAAGGTTCATTAAATGATGACTGCTTGGTTGGGTGGATGCTGATTGGTACGTGAGCACACTTTGTAGATGCACTCTTTGTTCACAGTGACTGATATGCTATGATTCTTTCTTTCTTTCTTTCTTTCTTTCTTTCTTTCTTTCTTTCTTTCTTTCTTTCTTTCTTTCTTTCTTTCTTTCTTTCTTTCTCTTCTTTCTTTCTTTCTTTCTTTCTTTCTTTCTTTCTTTCTTTCTTTTCTTCTTTCTTTCTTTCTTTCTTTCTTTCTTTCTTTCTTTCTTTCTTTTCTTTCTTTCTTTCTTTCTTTCTTTCTTTCTTTTCTTTCTTTTCTTTCCCTCGTGTGAGTTTAAACTTAACAGTGATGACGTGGGTATGAACGATCTCCAACATGCATGTCTTCAGTTTGGTGGTGGTCTCAGCCTGATGTCCATGTTTATTCTGACTGTACTTGTACCTTTGCAAATGAAAACAGCTGCACCAAGTTATAGAACAAGTACAGTCCTTTTTCAGATCTGCTCAGTGTGCTTATTGAGTGTTTGAAGGGGATATACTGTAACTTCTGCTGGATTTTGATCATCCAGCAACCAAATAAAGTGTTGAACAGAAATATAAGTGCAGTTGTATTGATTGCTGTAAACTTAAGTCCAACCACAGCATGAACCTGACTGCTTCCACAAACTGCTTTCCTACAGGCTGATGGCACTGCAGCAGGTGAGATCATACCTGTAATAGTACAAAGTGGTTTTTATCTAGAGCCTGCATGTCAGCACAAGGTGTAAATGCAGCCCAGAGAGGTGTTTTCAGCTACTTTCTCTTTTGTCCTGATCAAAACAGCCTGACATTAGATGAGAACATGGACTTGGTCATGAGTTAGTGTGTTTTCACAAGCACCCAGAATGTGAAATCCTCTTAAGTTTGGCTTAAAGGAAGAGTTTGATGTGTGGAATCCACATGACAGCTGGGCGACCGGATGAAATGGTTTTCTAACATGTTGATCACCTGCGTTAGAAGTGCCACTGATGAACCTCTCTGTTTTTCAGGATTGGTGTGTGCGTGCTGACCTCATGGTGTAACAAGATTAAAGATGAGCATTAGCAGTGATGAGGTCAACTTCCTGGTCTACAGATACTTACAGGAGTCAGGTACAGCACCCCCACCACCTCCACCTCCCATCCTTCAACACACCACAGTTCTGTTCCTTGTGCCCTGTTATGTTTTTCAAAGTATTTGTGGTTATACTCAGCATTCTGCTGTAACCTGGATAAAATTAACTTTTGTTTGTTTTGATTTTCTATCTCTTTGACTCTAAGGTCCAGGCTCACTGTGGTTTTCATTTTACAGATACTTAAAAGAAAGAATAATAATAATATTAATAATACCAATAATAATAATAATACCAATAATAACTAGAACTGCAGGCAGTTATAACTGCCCACGTAGCACCGCCTTCCCCGGCTCCCGCCAGTTCTTTCCACATTTGTCCCCAGCCATCCACAGCCTCTCATCACTCCTACTGCCAGCGTTGGCCAGTCTAAATGCCAGGCCAAGATGGGCTGTTGTATCAGGGTAGCTGGGTCAGATGTCAGAACTGGAGGGTTTAAAGGTTTCTTTTGAAATGCTTAATTTTCGGCCAGACAAAAATACATTATTAGATCTATATAGTGCTGTTGTGATGACGGCCCTCAAAGTGCAGTTCCAAAACTCGGTGGTGTCAGGTAGCATGTGTGGACACAGCTGCCCTGTGGCATACCAATAGTAACACGGCAGTCAATCGTCCCCCAATGCGACTCTGTCCACAAAAAAATATTCTTACACACTGGAATCCAGTGCATAGAAATGTCTTGCCTGAGGAAACAAAGATGGATTGTGATGGAATGGGGATGTGTGGGATAAACCACAAATCTTCTGGTCATTGGATGACGTGCTCTCCCACCTGGGCCACTGCCACCTTTGGTAAATAAATGTTAAGCATTTTGCCTGGCAAAGGTCAGTGGTTAACAAAATGATGGCTCTAAAAGAAATTGTTACTTTACTGGGGAAATAAACCTGTGCCCTCACAGAAGTGAGACAACACTTTCTCATCCTAAGCTACAGGAACAACGCAGCCTTCCTAAATATGACAATATGAGAGACAAAATTTGTCATTTTGATGTGACTCAAGCTGAACTCCTGCACAGGAAAGAACATGCATGTTTTATTGGTATTGGAAAAGTGTTTGCCATGAATGCATTCACTGAATGTGTCATTGTCTGTGACTAACTACATGCATTACTTTCAAAGCAGTAAAGGATGTGAACGTGAACTCATTTAGATTAGGTGAGGTCCTGTAACAGGCCCAGGACCTTACCCTGTAAATGACTGTCTCCATAGTCTTGCAGTTCAGAATGTACACATATACAAATAAAGCTTGGTCTACACACTGCATTGTTACTTAGACCACGTGTTACACATATTGAGGTAAATAAAAAAACATTGTGACATCTCTGTGGAGTAAAAGTTAGTGCAGCAAATATTGGCATGACTCCAGGTTTTTAACATGCAAATCTTAGCTCTGTAGAACAAAGGGCTGACTTTTAGGAATTTTTTCAAATTTTCCTAATTTTTTCACTTTTATTTTATCATAAACCACGCCCACCCACCCCGGTCATTACCATATGGTAGAATTCGTTTTAAGATATAAAGGAGAATATACATATATAATTCAGTGCAAATCCGAGCAGTAGTTTTTGTGATGTAAACTTTCCAAGATGTCGCGCATTGAGTTCTGCACTAGGCTGATGAAGTTGTCATTGCTAAGATATGAACCATTATTTATTTTACAAATTTTTGCATAATGTTTAGATGTACATAACTTTGTAATTAGGCAAAAATTAAAAAAGTCATTTGTTTAAGCTTGAACCCTATTTTTACGAGCCAAAATTTGACAATGATCAAGTCAAAGCCCTCAGAAAAGTTGAAAATAGCTTTTGCAAACAACAAAGCAACATAAAATGTTCTAGGTGGGAGTGGGCGTGGCCTATCTCACCGGTCAAAGAACTACTCCAGGAACTCCAGGATATAAACAATTTCACTGTGGGACACGGGGTTTAGGAGACATGGGTCAAAATGTACTTTTTTGTGGCTGCAGTAAAAAAAAGATAAGGTTAAACATCAGAGTGCCTCAATAAAGCTTGGTAACATGCTTTCAAGGGGAGGCTGGTGAATCATTTTTACCTTCTTTTACGTTTTTTTTCTTTTTGGTTGGTTATATTTTTAAGCAATTGAAGAAAGACTAGTTGGCTGCGAGGGTGCAACGATTAGTCGACGTTGTCTACAAAAACTGATAATAAAGATAGTTTCCAACAAATTTAATTGTTGACTATTTTCTGCAAAAAAACAAATGAACAGGCATCTCCTTCCTTCCTATCTCTGAAACTAGCATATGCACAACAGCGTCGCCATCCTCACTTGTTATCTCTGCTGAGAGTTGCACTTGTGCATAGAGTACAGCACAAGATAAACAGCATGGCAGCGGCCGAGGAACACCACAGCGACTGGCAGCAAAGTTCAAATATGTATGTTTGGATGCTAGGCTTTTATTTTTAATTAGCACATCGTTTAGAAAACCTCATGCAAAAGCTAAACGCGGAGAGCTAAATACGAGCCGTTTAATAATTATGGGGTTCAAGATCCGATTAGTTGACTGATCGTTTAGTCGATGACTAATCGACTATCAGATAGTTGTTAGTTGAAGCCCTACTTGTAATGTCTGTCCACATGACCATTGTTGGTAAATAAAAAAATCAATGCTAGAATTTGCCAGTAGATTGGATTTCTATAACTTTGTTCCCTGAAGGAATCATAGGGGCTTTACAGAGCTGGGTGTCATCAGCATAGCACTGGAAATGGCTGTCATGGTAAACAAAACTCAAACACATCATTTGATTGTTGATTCTACATTGTCTGTAGTGTGATTGTGAGCGTGCACGGTTGTTTGTCTTGTATGTGGCGCTGTGATAGACTGGAAACCTGTCCAGGGTGGACCCCTGCATCTCGCCTCTAATGACTCGGGATAGGCTCTGGCAGACCCCCGTGACAATGCGGCCACATACAAACGCTACGAGTCAAGAGTTTGGACTCACATTCCCATTTATTTAAAAGAGGAGGGTGCCTCAAAGTGAACGGTAACTGTCTTGATCCCTGAATATTTTTAGTTTGTCAGCTGACCATTGACCAGTCACCAAGTATGTAAATACATCGGCTATTTCAATCCGCGGCATTTTTCATACACGATACAAGAAATTTGGTCTGTCCAATGAATTTTAAATCTTAGTGAAGGGTGTGACCAGAGACAGTGGCTTTGTACGTCAGATGGGTGTGTGAGTGTCGTCGTAGTTTTACCACGTACTTCAGCAGCCGTTACTAGAAGCCAGGGCTGCATTTAACAACAACTCAGTACAAAGACAGGAATACTGCCTTGGGATGATTTTAGAGATAAAATAAAGGCGAGATATAGGTATGTAACTGGCTAACACATTAGGATGAAAACCAGACGTTACAACCTTTGTTTAACTACTGATTATCACCAAAGCAGATGGTTAAGGTGTGTCAACAGTTTTTTTTTGTGCTTGTAGAAGCAGCAGACACCCGGGTTGCATGTTGGTTTACAGGGAAACTCGATCGCTTTGTTTACCCAACAGAATTGGCGCAGGTCAGCTTGTTGTAACCAAGCCACGACGTAAAGGCAAAATGTGTTGAGAGAGAAAAACACCGTAAACAAGTTTATGGACCTGAACAAGCGGTCTCATCCACCTACAATGTTCTGTCATGGTGGGTTTTTTTTTTTTTAATTTTGTTGCTCACATACCATCTTAATGTTTTAGGGAAATAAATGACCACAGAGAGGTTTTATTAGCACAAAGATGGTAAACGTTTCTATTTTTGAGTTTTTGCATTGATCATTTTTACCTGTCAAGACCAAGTACTTTAGACATGTGCATATGCATCCCTTCAAGACAGAATGCTGGGTTTCCAGATAAGCCTAATATGGGCCAAATGTCTGGTTCCTCTAGATTTGCTTTGATTCCTAAGGAGAACCTGCCTCTGGATGCCATTGGTTAGGTATTCAACCAGTCAGAGAAATGAAGCCCGTGAAGGAAGCTACCGCCTTTTTGTTGTTCAAACGTTGTTGGTGCTCCTGCACAAGGAGTGCTTTTGAAGGAATCCCTCACATCCCTGGGATTTAATTTGTAAAGTAGCAAGGTTTGTCTTGACTTGCTTGTTTTACAGTGAAAGTTTCCATAAAAACAACAATAGTAACTGTGTTGGCTGTGCAGCGTCTAAAATGCCCCACTGTAGCGTCTCTGCAGTGTCTCTGCAGTTATGTAGTTCCTCCTGGAAGCAAGTGTCATTGGAAAATGAAATTTAGTTGAGAAATTAAGACTTTTAGAACAGGATCTTCTCCTTGTGGCAGCACTGAAAGACCATAATCGTAATAATTATGCTCTCTAGACACGGAGCCCTTCATATTGCAAGATTTACTAGCTGACATGAAGCGTTTTATCCTTCAGTGTCGCCTTAATCACAGGGACGATGCTTTGGGAAATGATGAAAAAGAAGAAAGTTTGTTGCTCCTCAAATAATAAGTTTGTGCTTACCTCCCAGGTCAAATTATTTTCTGCCCCGCTACTTAAAACAGTCCCAGTTGTAAGCATTTCTCAGGTAAAAGAGCCATTTGCACCTGAAGCTTAAAAATCCAAGAGGAAACGGCACAATCGCTTTGGGCCGCTGTGAAAGTTTCAAACTAAATTTGACACAGATTTTTACATCATCAGAGAGGCTGCATATTTGCTTTGGAGCTGCTGAGAACTGGATATTTCTGGATACGCAGTTCTGCTGTGAGCGGAGGGAGACGCTTGTCTAGTTTCATGAGACACCCAAAGTCCCGCAGTGGCGCGAGATGACTTCACAGAATGTCATATTGATGATCCACCAGGCCCAGCTTTTACATTTCTACACACATTCAAAATATTGCCAGACATTTTTGGGGCAAAAATCCAATTAGTGTTGCTTTGCTGACATTACAATCGAGTTAAAGACCACTGCTTTCTTTTTTTTTTCACCCTTTATTTAATTTTAATGTTGTTTTTAATCTTTGGAAGTGCAGTCATGTATAGTAGCCACTCCATCAGCACAGCTCACCAACTGCATGGCGTCATACGAGTGACTAGTGAAAGGCCCTTTGAATAAGTGGTGTCTTGTTTGGGTGAGTTTATGAATTGTGTGACTTGTCAAATTGCTGAATTCACTGCTCTGTTGGTGACTTAGGAGGAAATCTGCTGTAAAGAGAGCTTCCTGTTGATAGCAGACTGTAAAATGTCCATTAGTCCCTGGGCGAGGGTACTCAGCTGTGGAACCACAGCTAATCAATCTGTTGCTTTGATAAACATTGCTGTCCTGAAGGCAGTGTTTCACCTCCTTGAAGTAAACGGGAATACAATCCAAGTAAGCGCCAAGCAAAATAACCTGTTGGGACACTAAAACTGTAACTTCATGTGCTGAATATTTTGTTGCCTCTCTAATGCCATGCTTTACTTAGAAAAACAGGGACAAAACAATAATAATAATAATAATTATTATTATTATAATAACAATTGTAGCTGCAGGTCATGTTGGCAGGCAACATCCTGTACATGAACATGTGAAGTTTACAGCAAATAATTAGGACATATTTTGTCTCACTTTGATTGAAAAAAGCTGCACATGCGACTTGATATACGCTGTTTTAGAGGATTCCTTGTGGAATCTTAACAAGAAAGGGTTTAAACCGGGATTGAGTCAGTGTTGGCATGTTGGTTGGAAATAACTGAAACTACCCTTGAATCAATATGGTTGTCAAAAGAATAGTGCAAAAGACAATACAGGCATGCTGCAATGTAACATGCAGAAAAAGAGGCTCTGTTGAATGTACAGCGTGATCCGTGAAGCTGGAAAGGTCTGTGTTAATTCTGATGGCCTGTTAATATAACTAGAGTTATAAAAGGCTGTGGCAAGACAACAGATGTATTCAAATAAGAATATACTGTGGCTGCATCCAAGGTAAAGGGGGCGGGTGGGGGGTTGGGGTATGAGAATGGAATAAACAGTTCTTATAAAATAATGAATCCAGATAAAGGACAGTAACACTCACTGTTTTCCTTTGCTCTCTAAAAGAAAATAAAACGATTGTGTCTCTGCAGGGTTCTCCCACTCAGCGTTCACCTTCGGTATTGAGAGCCACATCAGCCAGTCCAACATCAACGGTGCTCTGGTGCCCCCTGCTGCCCTCATCAGCATCATCCAGAAGGGTCTGCAGTATGTGGAGGCAGAAGTCAGCATCAACGAGGTGGGGCACAAACAAGACCATGAACAGTTGTGGCAGGTTCTGATGGGTACGGGGCAGCCCCCCTTCATGGGTCACGGCGGTTTCCTGATAAAGTCCCAACAATGGTTTTCTTCTTGTAGCTTATTTTAGCAACGTTAGGTAGGCAAAATGTATGTGATCTTGGTCCCTGCTTCTTCCTTAATCCCTTATCCTTCCATAATTGATTAGATAAGTTATTAAAATACTGATGTAGAATAAGGACGTTTGATGAAGACAGCCCGCTCTCATCAGTCTGTCCTGTTTCCCTGCAGGATGGCACGTTATTCGATGGGCGGCCCATCGAGTCCCTGTCCCTGATTGATGCAGTGATGCCGGATGTGGTTCAGACGAGGCAGCAGGCTTACCGGGACAAAATGGCCCAGCAGCAGGCCGCAGCTTCAGCGCCTGCATCAGCGGCAGGAGGCAGCATCGCTGGGAATGCCAAGAATGGAGAGAATACTGCCAACGGGGAGGAGAACGGAGCCCACGCCTTAGCTAGTGAGTAACATCTAACAGAAAAATCTTGGTCAGTCACCTGCTGACACGGCAGCTTTTCATCTGGCCTCCCCGCTCCTACAGGCATCTTCAGCTGAGATTTAAGGCCTTGTGTCATTTTCATTCTATGAATTAAGTCATTTAAATGCTTTCATTTACAAAATTTTAGAGTCCTGTTCTTAATATAATGTACAAGAACACTAAAGGCATGATTGTTCAATCTCAACCGTGTCCTCAGACAACCACTCAGACCTGATGGAAGTGGACGGAGATGTGGAGATCCCTCAGAACAAGGCCATGGTCCTGAGGGGTCATGAATCCGAGGTCTTTATCTGTGCCTGGAACCCAGTGAGCGATCTTTTGGCATCGGGGTGAGTCCACCTTCAGACACAGATCTGCCACTAAAAACCCTCCAGCAGTCCTCCCGTCGTACCTGCATGCAGTCGTATCTCTGTGGTCCTGATTGAGAGTAACGATACGTACTGTTGCAGTGGAAGTTTACCTTTTGGTGTCAGTTACCACAGATGGCACTAAGAAATATCTATATGTTGTATGTGAAGCTTTTACAAAATCAGGAACAAAACAGTTCTGGTATGTGTCATCATAACACCAGACATCAGGGTTTGAAGGGCTTTGTCATTAATTATACACAAATAAAGAAGGAAAAGCTTGCTGCTTGATCTATAGCATCTCCCTCTGGTGCTGGAGATGCCTTGATGATGCGCCCGCGATCCATCTTTGATCTTTTCACGCATGACAGTTGAGTGACAACTAGTAAGCACCAGCTACTTGCCATTTTGCCTCCCATCAGACAGTGAGCTCGCCGACATGCAAAGTGGGCCAAGAATTGAGTTCAGATCAGTTTCCAGTGCTCTGCATGTCTCAGATTTCCCCGAAGCAGAACATCTGGCTCAAATCAACGAGTCACTAACAGGCTCGATGACAAGCTGATGAAGTGATCGGTTGAACTGCTCCAGGTGTGTTGAAGCAGGGAAACGTCTGAAACATGCAGTGGTACCCGGGGGCCGGGACTCAAACGTGTGTGGGGTGAAAGTGTCGTTGGAAAGCAGCTGTTCCAGTGGCTCATGTATCCATGAGGAATCAAGACGACTCCGTCTGGCTGCCACACGCCCCTGGTTTACAGGAAACTTCCAGTTTATGCTTCAGTTCAATAATATTTTATTAATACGGAAGGGAAAGGCATACAGATATAAGTAAGTTTGCACACCCACGTTTTTAAAAGAATCAAATAACAGCTGACATGCTTAAAATATGTGCACCTCACTGATTTATTGGTTATTTCAGGTTAGAAACTAATTTCTACAGCAGTCCGACTCATTAAAGCCAAAGTTTCCGTTCATACTCAGTGAAATTCCAAACTCTGGTGTGTGTGTGTGTGTGTGTGTGTGTGTGTGTGTGTGTGCGTGTGTGTGTGTGTGCGTGTGTGTGTGTGTGTGCGTGTGCGTGTGTGTGTGCGTGTGTGTGCGTGTGTGTGTGCGTGTGTGTGTGCGTGTGTGTGCGCGTGCGTTTGTGTGTGCGTGCGTGCGTGTGTGTGTGTGTGTGCGTGTATGTGTGTGTGCGTGCGCGTGCGTGCGGCAGGTCTGGCGATTCGACGGCTCGTATCTGGAACCTGAGTGAGAACAGTACGAGCAGCTCCACACAGCTGGTGTTGAGGCACTGCATACGAGAGGGAGGACAGGACGTCCCCAGCAACAAAGACGTAACCTCACTGGACTGGAATGTGAGCCGGCACACTCACACGCCCTGTGAATCCATAACAGTGTTTCAGTACATGTTGGGAAGTCAGACTGCTGTTTCAAGGTTGATGGGTTCTTCTTTCTCTCGCTCTCTCTTGTCTTCTTGTGTCATGTTCATTTAAGGCTCTCACGTGCACTTGTGTTTGATAATTTCGCAGCGATGCGAGGTGTGTGCGTCAGTCATTATGTAATCAGATGATTGCAGTTATCTGACCTGACAACTTTGACATTTAGCATAATCCTTCATCCCTCTCTTAAAAAAAAAGAAAAACAGCTGGACAAAATGTTTACATGATAGCAGTTTACATGATAGCAGCTGTTGACTGACCATCATCAGTTGGGGCCCAAACACGTGCAGCAACATGAAGACCAGACAGCTGTGGCTAGAAAATCAAAAGGCAGGTGATTTGTCAGACAAATAAAGAGCCTGACAGTTCCTCCCAGGACGTGATGCTGTTCCTCTGCTGCCCTTTCCACACCATATCGGTGCAGAGGAAGACATTTCATTAGGAAGTGACCTCTGAGACGGCTCATCGCTGCGTTCTTGCACTCCGCAGCTCCCACTGACCACACACACCAGCCAGTTTGGCTCCCTGACCTGTCTGCTGCCGGCTCAGTTGCAGAAGCTGAACTAAAAACGCCTCCACCTGCGTGAATGAAAATGCTACAGGGGACTTTTCCCCACAAAATACAAAGAAATGGAGACAGATGGCATCAGTGTTGCTGAAGTGATGGGAAGCCTCAAGTCTGGAGAATAACAGCAACATCATCTGTGGTCCAAGTACTTTGAGCTCGCTCGTTAAATGTGCAGGTTGAGTCGTGGTCTGCATGTGCATGGATGCTTCTGGAACTCATCTCTCTCTGCAACAACACGCGGATCTCCATCACTGTCTGTCCTAGCAGCATTTCACCTCCTCAAAGAGTTCCTGAAACAAACGTTGAAAAGATAAAACGCCTGTGTTTTTACGCATACCCATCGCCCATTACCATTACAGTTACCCCCCGCACAAAACCAGATTTAAAAAAAGAAATGTTGGAATGGAAACGGCACTAATGTGAAAAAACTGGAATAAACCTTTTTACTCTTTCCACGTATTCACAAAAGCGTCATGGAAACGCGACTAGTGAATGTAAACCTAAAAACCAACTCCTCAGTGACGGTCTTAGGCCTCAGTCGTTCACCAGGCTCACATCAGTTTGAAGACCTGATCCGATCTGCATCCCATAAATGCTCGACCTCTGACCTTTGGCCGTCAGTAGCTAAATTAAGTGCTGATCTCCGGAGACATAAAGTATGTGTGACAGCAGCATTCTGTTGGGGGTTAAAAATGATGAATGAGACGCCGAAGTGAGGTTCAATCATGGTCCAGTTAAAATATGATCTGTGATGCATGTCTCTGAGTATCAGGTCCCCAGCTGGGCTGAGGGGTGTCGTGGAGGCCCACGCTCACAAACACTCTTTTTTTCTCCGGCAGAGTGAAGGCACGCTCCTAGCGACCGGCTCATACGATGGCTTTGCCAGAATATGGACAAAAGACGGTGAGATTGCCTTTGCTCATTTGTTTGGGGCATGCAAAATTCATTATTTGGGTGTAAATAAGTCAGAGTGTCCGTTAAAGTGGAGCTGTAATGATGAAAGTGCTGCTCACTGACAGTTGATTCCCTGCAGTAAACCTCATCAGGCCGGCGCCACTCAGCCGCGCTCACCCTGTCAAATACTGCCGTCTAGTGGCGCAGATGCTTCAGTTTTCTCTCTTGAAACTCTTTCCTTTTGTTTTGCTCTTCAGGTAATCTGGCCAGCACTCTCGGTCAACACAAGGGGCCCATTTTTGCCCTGAAATGGAATAAAAAAGGCAACTTTATCCTAAGTGCAGGGGTAGACAAGGTGAAGCACAACGTCTTCTTGAAATGGGCCCCAGTTAAATAACTTATCACCCCTTCAGGTGTTTGCACTGTGTGGTAACTCTTAGCTTTGACTGTGTTCCTATTCTGTCAGACAACAATCATCTGGGATGCCCACACAGGAGAAGCCAAGCAGCAGTTTCCTTTCCACTCAGGTACACGGTCATCTGCTCTTCTGAGTACTGATGTTGCTGCTGTTCTGGCAGCTGGGTGTGTGTGCTGACATCCCTCTGACTGTCTCCTGCAGCTCCAGCGTTAGATGTGGACTGGCAGAGCAACAACACGTTTGCTTCCTGTAGTACAGACATGTGCATCCACGTCTGCAAACTGGGGCAGGACAGACCCATTAAGACATTCCAGGGACACACAGTAAGTGTGTGTGTGTGTGTGTGTGTGTGTGTGTGTGTGTGCGTGTGCGTGTGCGTGTGTGTGTGTGTGTGAATGGATGTGGAGGTGTCTGCAGAGCATGATCCTGATCTTTCATCGTTCCTGTTCTGCTGTCTGTCTCTAGAATGAAGTTAATGCAATCAAGTGGGACCCCACCGGGAACCTATTAGCTTCCTGTTCAGACGACATGACGCTGAAGGTGAGCGCTGACGATGTGTGATTTCAGATAAGCTCCCTTTTCTTTTTTTCTGCCCAGAGACCACACAAATTCCCAAAAGACACCGTGTAAAATGTAAATGAAAATGCGAGTCTGGTGAGCCTCTATTTTAGTGACAGTAGAACATTCAACCCCCCCGCCGAGACGCTGGCCCTTCACTCCGTCTGTCAGGTGGTCAGTGATCAGCTGAATCAGCTGAATCACTGCAGACACGTGCAGAAATGAAAGCGCACGCCCGCCAGAGGGCCTCCTGCTCTGTCCAGAGGAGTGGACGTGTTGGAGCAGCTAGACGGCGCCACCTTTAGTTCCAGGCTCGTGACGAGCTGAACGCTGCTTGCGTGTGAGAGCCAGTAACGGTCTCCCAGGACTTTCTCATGCAGAACGTTTTGAACGTTTTAGCGTTTGTGTAACTTTATAAAAGGTACATGCTAATCAGAGCTGCTGACTTTTTTCTTTTTTGTGTCTTTAGATCTGGAGTATGAAGCAGGACTCTTGTGTCCACGATTTGCAGGCCCACAGCAAAGAAATCTACACCATCAAATGGAGTCCTACTGGTCCGGGAACCAACAATCCCAGCGCCAATCTCATGCTTGCCAGGTCTGGTACAATCACGTGACTGCGGCAGTGAGCATCATGAACGCGTTTTGTTGTGCGACTGCGGTCCGGTTCTGAACACTCGGACGTGTCTCGCTGCAGCCGCAGCCATGTAGAAGCGCCTCTAAACCTTTGAGCCACACAAATGCAGTGATCCTGCAGCCTGTCAGGATTCTGACCCGAACACACTCGAGCAGAGCCCCTCCCCCCAGTGGGAGGAAACCTTAGCACAAGCACAGCAAGGGCTTGATTTGCATCAAAAGGTGCTTATCACAAAAGCCATTTTTAAGTGTGTTTTGACTCAACATGACCAGCATCGATTCAGTGATCAGCACAGACGCCGCCGTCGATCAGTAGAAGTTAAACACTGTTGTTCCTATTAATAAATAATGAGCAGATTGAATTTTACAAAAGGAAGTTAGTCCAGATTACCTACATGCTCTTCTGGTTTTAAAGGGGATTTTATCCAAAGAAATCCACGCAGTCATCTTTGATTCAAATACAAGGAAACGCAGCTAAAAAAGGACGGCAACCAAGTCTCTAAAGAACTTCAAAGAGAGTGAAGAAAGCCTCAGGGTGTCCAAGAATGTCAAATACCTGCCAGGACCGGATCAGCATCAGAGCTCTGTGAGGGCTCAGCCAAGGACCGTGTCACTACCAGAGCAGTCAGCTCCCCAGACCACTCTGGACAACAGCAAGGAAGTCCGTTTTCACAGACATGCAACAGACCTGCAACAACTGGACAATGTCCTCCAAGCAGCCTCTGTCTTCAGCTCATGACATGATTAACATGATTAAGGCAGAAGTGATAACAAGGTGGCTCAGGCATTTTGGATCTGTGGCTCGTACGTTTACCAAGAACCTGGTCTCAACTCACAAAAAACAAGTGCAAAAGCAAAAACTAAAAACGTGTCATCAACTCAGGGTTCTAGGACATCAAGAGCAGGTCTCCATCAGTTGGGTTTAGGGTCAGAAAAAGAAGCCGTTCACGCCTGACTACCCACTAAAGGTTTGAGAAAGACTGGTTGGCAACATAAATACCAACTCTCTGATGCAATAAAAATAGTTGCCTTTGAAACTCGTGCTTATAACCGTAAAGAAACAGCCATTAACTAAGAATACCGAAGCATCAGCGTTTGCAGGAACCAAAGTCTCATGCTTGTACATGTGTGCATGATAGGCAGACGTGGCAGCGCGCTGATGGAACCCTGTCTGCTTCCTCTGCAGTGCGTCATTTGACTCCACAGTTCGTCTCTGGGATGTCGATCGAGGCATCTGTATCCACACGCTGACCAAACACCAGGAGCCTGTCTACAGCGTGGCCTTCAGCCCCGATGGGCGCCATCTCGCCAGCGGCTCCTTCGACAAATGTGTGCACATCTGGAACACACAGGTAGGAAGATGTCCGCCTCTCCACAGGCGTGTGGCCTCGTCATCCGACTAATGCGTGTATGTGATGTGTGCAGACGGGAGCTTTAGTCCACAGTTACAGAGGGACGGGGGGCATCTTTGAGGTTTGCTGGAACGCAGCAGGAGACAAAGTGGGAGCCAGCGCGTCAGATGGATCTGTAAGTGTCTCCAGACCCGTTTTAATGCATGTATGTCACGTAGCAGCCCTACACATCCATCCGTCCTCTCTTCCAGGTGTGCGTATTAGACCTTCGGAAATAGTGCTGCAGCTTGTTGGAAGCCATGGACCGACCATGAATGTGTACATAGCCAAATGACTGTCCATGCCTGCCCTGCGTACTGCTCACGCTTATGACTACGGCCCCGCCCACCTACAGAGAGGAAGCAGGAAGCAGGAACAGGAAGCAAGTACCCGACACGGCAGGTCCAGACGCAGGGAAGAACAGATGGACGGACAGGCGGTCGATTGGATGAACTACGGATGGATGCGCCCCTCTGTCTGTGCAGACTCTCAGAGAGACGCAGAAGGGACGCAGCAAAAAGACAAGAAAAGAAAAAAGTTACAGATCCGTATGTGTACCAAAATCTGGAAGCTGTTTTGCTTTTTGTTCTCTAAACCATTCTCATCTTCATCAACATGTAAAACGATGAAACAGTGTTGTTACTAGTCGGATCTCATTGTGCGGACATATCAACTTCTCCACCGTGAAGTAGGCACTTAGGTTTTTTTTGTTTGTTTTTTTCAGTTTCAGCGAGTTTTCTTTGTTATCTTTTGGGCCAGGGCAGGTGCAGAAGTGCACACACATCACACAGCCGTGAGGAAGGGGTCCTCGTGGTGGTTTCAGCCGTTTGTTCCCCCACATGCATGTCAGGAGAGTCTGCAGCTCCGACGCGTCGGCGTGCATCTGCGGAGGCGTCCTCTGGATCCACACCCGCCGCTGACACTCGAGATGCACATGTAGATGCTTTTAAACAAAACCTTTGTACACTATTGATCAGGATTTTCTTACAGTTCTGCTACCTGGACTCTTTAGATTATCACCCAATTGATTTAAAAAAAAAAACAAAAAAGAAAAAAAAATTGGAAAGAGACTGACTGCTCCTCCACTTGACTTTGTTCTGTCTTCAGCCAGTACGACCTGCAGTGCACTGCAAGCATTTCTTAGTGTTTCAGCCTCAGATGTATCAAATGAGCAAACACGCAGTGACCCGGGGAGGCGGAAATGATGATCAATACACCAGAAGTGGAGCCAAAGAAAGTCACTTGGCTCCATAATCTCTGTAATGCAGCATTCATGCACTCCTGCAGCCTGAATGAGCTCCAGCTGTAGTTCATTGAACTAATGAAGCCAAATAAGTGGAGTCCCAGCAGGTTATTAATGTGTGGCTGACACCAGGGGGCGCTGTGCAGGCAGCCGGTTTCTGCTCCACTCACACACAAGCGTATTTGTGCTCTTAGTTAATCGCAGTTATGTGAAGGTCTCAAACATTTATTCTCCTTGTGGAAGGGATTGTGAAAGAAAAAAAAACCCAGCTGCTTTTAAAGGGGACATATTACATTTTGGTCCAAATCCCACAGAGCTACAGTACAACAGCTCCCTTTTCAACCACGCTTTTACAGCTTTGTCGTTGGCGGCTGGTTCTGGGGCGGAGCCAGACACCCCTGTCCACCCCTGTCACCTGTGGGCTGTACGTCGTCTGAAATTGGTGTTATTGTTTTGTGCTTCGTACTTCTGAGGAACAAAAGAATGCAGCGTCATGTTACAGTAGGTGGAGGAAGCGACGTGGAGGCTGAGTAACTCAACTTAACTTAATTTTTCCATCGTATGTCCCCTTTAATAAAAAATGTAGGCTTTTTGTTTTATTCATTTGACTCTGAAAACAGGGATTCGTTGGCTTTGCCCTCTTGGATTTGTAATCCGAGCAGTCATTTCATATATGTGTGTCCCATGAAATATTTTTCTACGAGAATCCCTAGATTTTTAAAAGTGTTTTTACTGAGACAGTCCTGCAGCTTTGTGTGGCAGAGAGGGCGGAGGCTTCGGTGCAGTTCAGGGCTGCAGCCCGTCATGTGAAGCCTCACAGACTGACACATGACGCACTTTGTGTTTTACCACGTTCATGCAGACATATACTGGAGACGTTTTAGGAGCCTCTGGAGATGCTGATGGCCATAAAACATCCAGACATACAACTGTTGCAGTGGATGAGAGTGTAATGTTGACTTTTCCCCAACAAAGTTACGGTTTTAGTGACCTGAATCGGTGCGACATGAAGCTGCATCTTCATTGTGGGTTAACTCCTCACCTCTTTTTGTGTTCACCATCATCTTTTATTCCAACGGGACATTTTATACTCTTTTAGAGACAAATTTAAATTACATTTTTGTAACTTCTTTGTAGATCTGAAAAAGTGAACTGATGGTTTGGTGGCACTGCTCATTTCCATGCGATTAAAATGTCAAATTTATTTACTTCCACGCAGATGGCAAACGTTGGCCTGGTAATCACAAGTTCTGTGGATGGAGGGGATGCAAGAGGGCGGTTCTGCCGACAAAACCACTGCTAAATTCTCAAACCCCGCTTTTTTAATATTAAATGCCTTTGGGAAGCGTTTTCCCACAGCAGGAAGTCACTTTCTCTGAAACTGCTCAGAAAGGAAAATGAAAATGAAAATGATTGTAAATTATCAAGTGAGCAAAGGAAAGGAAATCTTTAATTTTGTTCTGTATTTTTTCTCTCTGATTCGGGGATTCCTGCAGATGTTTTTTGGTGGGAGCTGCTTCTGAGGCAGATCCGATCTCACACGCTCAGTCTGGAATCATATCTGTGAACCGAAAGTAAAATGCGTGCTTGTTTTAATTAGTTTTATTTCTAAACAAAGCCCATGAAATGGAGCGAGTGCCTGCAGCGTGTCTGCACACTTCCCCAGCCGGCCACCGGGAGTCGGTACAAACTCTGTGAGCTGGTCCACATCTGACAAACGTGTTTCTCCGTGATTAACAACATCCAGCGTCACAGCTGATGCCACTGTAATTCCACACTAGAGTTGATCCTCAGTGACTGGAACCAAAGACCTGCCTCAAATTTGAAAGCTTTATCTGGCTTCACTCGGAGGTTTAATTGGATCCTGCCTCTGAGAGCAGCTCTCCTTCTGACAAACATTTGTTCAACTGCTAATTAACTTATTTCTGCCTGTGTGCCCTGTAATGACCTGGACACTCGTACTGCTGGCTTTCAGAGGTTTCCTGTGTTCCTGTTTGGAGTCCTGCGTGCTGTTTGTTTTTCTTGACTGTATTTAAGGTTATGAGATCTAAAACTTCATACTGTCGTCTCCCACAGGGGAAGTCCTCTGATGTTGCTGTGGTTGGATTTTTGGTAAAGTTGGTGGTTTGAGTGGGCCTCATCTGGACGCCGCACCGGCCCAGTGCTGTCACTAATCTTGTTTTCTCTGCAGCTTGCATCAGTTCCGTCATCATTTAAGTCAGATCAGTGGAACCTCAGTCAAGAATAAAATATATTTTGATAAGAAGGTTGAGTTTTTATTTGTGTGTGTGTCAACAGTGCTGCTGAGCAAACAAAGCAGACATTCACGACAATCGAGCGTTCGTTTCACAAATGTGATTAGGTGAGAGCTGACTGCTCTTGAAATGAGTTTTTTGAAGCTGGAATATGGAAATCGCTTCTTTCCTTGTGTGCTTGAAAGAACTGAAATCCAGCAAACATTTTAATTGGTCTTTGTTTTAGAGGAGCGGCTGATCACGTTATGGTGTCAAGCCTGGGCTTTAATGAAAAGGCAGCCAAGCAACAAATACTACAACTGTAATAAAATGTAAATTATATTTCTCCTAAGCTGTGGCAAAGCGTGGCATTGAAGAGCAACGGAATAATAAAAAACGGGAATCGTCAACGTTTAGTTTGACTTAACAACGTGGGTCACGACAGGCAGATCTCCAATCGCACAAAGGTCTGAACACCCACACATCAGTCTATAAAAACTTTGTTTTGGAGCGTTCAGGTCAGTGTAAACCCAATGCCATGAGGGGAAGACATAAAACATGCTCTTAAGGTAGCAGTTGCTGCTGCACGTCAGTCTGCAGTGTTAATGCTCTGCAGCAGGAAAGATTCACAAATGTACGCCCAGGTCAGACCTGGGAACTCTGAGAAATACAAAATAAACCAAGAGTTGCATCTCAGACGCAACAGACCTCAGCGAGTTTGTTAAATGTTCAAGCAACACTAAACGTCACCTAAAAGACAGTTTAAATTCCCGCTGATGTCTCAGAGGAGCCACCTGCTGCTCAAACACGCTCAGATGACGGCTCAGTGATGGACTTGAGCAGACTCGATGACAGGTTGATGGTGGTCCAGTTATTAAATCAGGTGTGTTGGAGCAGCGATACAGACATAGACCCGAACTGGAGTTCTCCACAATGCTGCCTTGGTCCTTATAAGCACAGCTAGACTGTTTGAAGGAAGTGCCCGGAGAAAGCCCTCTGTTTAAAAGGAACATCAAAGCACCGCTGAGGCTCACAGAACTACGTTTAAACACAGAACGTCTGGAACTGTTGAGCATAGTGGTGGAGGACTGATGACTTGGGTCCAGCATGTGCTCCTCTGCATATCTGGTTTCTAGAGGCAAATGTGAGGCCACGTGCCCAACAGCTGAAGCTTGGCCGAACCTGGCTCATTCAACGGGGCGGAGATCTGAAGCAACACCAGCACATCTGCTCCAGGAGGGCAAAAAAACTTGAAATAATTAAACACAAAAGAATATGAATGTGACTGAACTGCTGTGGAGCAGCAAACGTCTGCAACGCTCAGCAAACTGAAGCGATCCTGTAACGAACGACCGAAATCGCTCCACAACCACGTGTTGGACGGGAACGCCCATGCACGACCCGACGAAGGGGAGCTCACTACCTGCTCGGGGGTCGTGTTCTGGGTCTCTGGAAGCACCAAGAGACAACCTGTACTGTAATAGATGCTTTTTCAAATAAAACAATTAAAATGAACGTTTTTAAAGTTTCTAACGGAAGATGCACAAGAATCAAGAACCTACGGAGTATTTCCAACATGTTTATGTATTTATTGATTTTGTTTCTTTAAATAAATAATGTCTGTATAAACTACGCTGCTTGTTGTCTGAGTATCTGTCTGATGCGTGTGCAGAATGCAGCTACACTCGACATGTCACTTTAGATGTTTCCCTGCTCCAACACACCTGATTCAGGAGCTGCACTTGGACCTCGAGGACCAGAACTGCAGACCCCACCCGCAGAGTGAAACCCACTGACCCCATTCACTTTGGACGCCTCATGAGCCTCCCGACGTGCTGCGAGTGAAAATGATCCCGACGTTGTGCTTCAGCAGCAGCAGTGTTGGAGCAGCAGGTCAAGGCCCGGCTGCTGGTCACAGGGCATCGTTTGTTTGCTGTTTTCGTGACTTCATTAGATCACACAGGAGTTTGGACGCCAGACTGAACTCAAACACAGGGCAGGTGCCACTTCCACTTTCACAAACCTGTCAAGTTATTCAGACGTCTGCTAACTGGTGCCTGACAACTGCGCTGAGAAGTGAGCTTGTGCTTCCGAATGCCACCACTTTGTGGCTTTCTTCTTATGGCTGCCTCTTACTGCCTAGATGTCCCAGCTGACTGGTCTAAACAAAGATGATGGCTGTTGTTGTTTAGCTATAAAGAAGTTGACCCTGAGGTCCAGCTGGTCTCAGCCCAAATGAGTAACATGGGTTCCTGTGGGCTCACCAGCTGCAGGAGGGGGTTCATGGGTACTGGGCAGCTGCTGAAAGTAGCTCACAGGACATGGAAGGTCACCACTTTGGAGGAGAAGGAGCCTGAGCTTGTGCATGAGGTTGAGAGGTACCAGCCTGAACGCAGCATGAGCCTCTGGAGAGAGGCTGGACCTGATGTTGCCCTGGGTGACACGGGTGACCTTCAGCTCTCACTGGAGCGCCTCGCTGACAAAAGCAGTGGGGGTGAGAATCAACCCCTCCAAATCTGAGGGGTGGTTCTCTGCTGGAGAAGGGTGAAATGCTGAGTGAGGGAAGACTTTACCGGGAGATGGACAGGCTTATTGGTGCTGCTGCAGTGATGCTCTCGTCACAGGTCTGCCGGCAGCGAAAAAGATTGGTTGAGCCAAAATGCAAGGGTCCGATGTCTGTTCAGACCCTCACCTACGTCACCAGCTGTGCATAGTGACCAAAAGAATGAGATTGTGCATACGAGTGGCAGAAATGAGCTTCCCCCTCAGGATGGCAGGACAGTTACAGACAGTTCAGTCCCTGGAAGAGAGCAGTTCATGCTCCTCCACATCGACAGGATCCAACTGAGATAAGCCTCCCCGGAGCCTCCCTGGGGAGATGTTTTGGGCATGTCCAACTGGGAGAAGGCCCTGAGGCAGACATGCTGGAGATTTAATAACAGGAGGAGGTGGCTCAGGGTGAACTCTCTGAGCCTGTGCGACCCAAATGTGGAAAAGTGGGAGTGAATGGATGGACGAAGCAGACCATGCACCCACCTGTTCTCTGTACCTGCTGGGAGGTGTGGCACAAGCAGCACTGGTGCGCCTCAGGGCTAACGTGGAGATGGACAAACGCGTGCACATCAAGCCAACAGCCACGTCTTTGGACTGCTGCAGGAGGAGACGCATCCGCGTGGTTTCCTCCCAGGAGGTGGCAGAAATAAACGGGAGTGTTTTGAATCAACTTTCAGCTGATGTCAGTGCATTTGAACTTCAGAGGTCATGTGACTTTCTTATGTCACACAGGTAGAGATTGAGCTGAAACATCCGCTGATGTTGGACTTGTAATGTCCAAGAAACCGTCAGGATCTGTAAATCTGCTACTGGCGTCAACACAGTAAAGACTCGGATTAACGTACTGGCTGAGTTATGACTTATTTTATTCACATTAAGTCAGACATACACTTACTACTGTTCACACTGTATCAGTGGTTGCTACAACGTTTGTATGTGCTGAATACTGCACAAAATAATACGTAAAAATCCAGAGTCCTGACTGAGTCCAGCTCCAGGTACCCTGGAGTACACAGTCCCAGGAGGGTGCAGCTCCTGGGACTGTGTACTCCAGGGTACCTGGAGTCCTGAAGTCTGACCTCTGAGGTTAGGAGAGTGCACAGTCAGAGCCAGGAGCCGTCATTTTGGGAGGAGACATCGCCGTGTCCCGAGGTCCTGCAGGGAGCTCTAACTCCACTGCTCCACCAGGGCTGCCTGCAGACCCTCCAACCAGCCCCGATGCAGAGTCTGGCTGAGGCCTCATGTCCTTTTACACAGCTGAATTAATTATATCACAGCTTTAAAGTCCAGGATACTTAAAAACATGTTCTAATAATCACACCTGAAACATCAGTCAGATAACTGCAGCTCATCCAGAACTCTGCTGCTCCAGTCCTCACTAGGACCAGAAATCAGTCCAGCTCTGAGGTCTTTACACTGACTGTCTGTCCGTCAGAGGACAGACTTTAAAGTTCGGATGCTGGTCTATAAAGATCTAAACGGTCCAGGACCAAAATACAACAGTGACCTCCTGACCCAGTAGGAACCTTCCAGACCCCTCAGATCATCTGGATCTGGTATTTATCAGTTCCCAGAGTCAGAACCAGACATGGAGAAGCTTCCTTCAGCTTATCTGCTCCACATGTCTGGAACAAACTCCCAGAAATCCTCAGATCAGCTGAAACACTCAGTTTATTTGAATCCAGGTTGAAGACTCACCTGTTCTCAGCTGCAGGTGAAGAAAGACACAAAACTGCACTGTTTTACTTTCAAGCTTGAGTTTCAAAGCTTGATCATATTTAAACTACTGTTTTTCTTTCTTTTTGTTTAAACTTTAAATTGTGCTTTTTATTTCCTATTATATGATGTTTTAATGTCTCAGTAAAGCACTTTGAATCACCTTGATGACTTGTACTAAACAAATAAACTTGCCTAATATGAGCAGATGAACTTGCTGCTACATGTTGCTGTCTGTCTGTCTGCTTGTCTGTCTGTCTGCTTGTCTGTCTGTCTGTCTGCTTGTCTGTCTGTCTGCTTGTCTGCCTGTCTGTCTGCTTGTCTGTCTGTCTGTCTGCTTGTCTGTCTGCTTGTCTGCCTGTCTGTCTGCTTGTCTGCCTGTCTGTCTGCTTGTCTGTCTGCTTGTCTGTCTGTCTGCTTGTCTGTCTGTCTGTCTGTCTGCTTGTCTGTCTGTCTGTTTGTCTGTCTGTCTGCTTGTCTGTCTGTCTGTCTGTTTGCTTGTCTGTCTGCTTGTCTGCCTGTCTGTCTGCTTGTCTGTCTGCTTGTCTGCCTGTCTGTCTGCTTGTCTGTCTGTCTGTCTGCTTGTCTGTCTGCTTGTCTGTCTGTCTGTCTGCTTGTCTGTCTGCCTGTCTGTCTGCTTGTCTGTCTGTCTGTCTGCTTGTCTGTGTGCCTGTCTGCTTGTCTGTCTGTCTGCTTGTCTGTCTCCCTCCACTCTTCAGTTTAGTTTTGAATTTGCTGCAAATTTAATCCCAGTTGATTTGTTCATTGAAACTGCAAATAAAAGCTGCTCTTTGTCTGCCAGTATTTGTTTCTATACGAGCATTTCACTCATTTAAATCAAAACTATTTAGTGCTCATGAAACAAGAGAACCTTGTAGGTCTCACTACACAATCATCGAGACCTCTATTTCTTGGTGGGAATTGAGAAGTTACTTTACGACGCTGTAAGGACGGTTTTCTGTCAGGATGCAGCGTCCCAGACTGGCTGGTTGCAGTTCACGTCATAAACAGCCTAACAGCCATAAAAAAGCCTTGTTAACATATAAGTCAAAATGCAGACAAAATACAAGACATACAGGATTATTTACAAATATGGTTGTAACGCACTAAACCATGCATATTCTATGTTGATGTGTCTGCAACCTACATTTCTTACAATCTCAGTGCCAGACTGTCCTACGTGAATGACTGTTATGTCTAAAATCCTCATGTTTTCTTGTTTTTGATAAGTTTGCCTGAGATGGCGCGGCAGGGTTGTTGCCAGGCGGGCAGTCATCGAACACGTATTAGTAGCCTCGGGGTTATTATAAACCGCGCTGCAGCTACAGTGATGATCTGCTGGTTGTCCTTTGGAGTGACTGTGGAAACTTCACAGCTCGTCAGTCCCGACACATCTGAACATCCTCATCAACAAAATACAGAAGAACAGCAGGATTCTCCAGAAAACTATGTGCAACCACAGTTTTACAGAAGTCGGTATTAGTGTGTCATTTAAGTTATGATTAGGACAGGATGCACTAATTTCAAATCTCATGAAATCATATTTTGTTCTCAACAGAACACAGAAAACCAAATCACTGACACTTGACAATTTCATCAAAAGTAAAGTGTGGTTTTACTTCTGAGACAGTCTCTCAGAAGAAAAGACGGCAGAGGCTCAACAATCTGTGAAAAACAAAAAACTGCATCTAATATTCATGAGAACCTTGTGAACTGACTGTGACGTTCCGAGCTTCCATCAGCCGAAAACCAGTGAAAGGAAGATCCAGAACAAATGACGCCTACAGCAGACAGGAGTATGAGCTGAAACATAAAAGTAAAAGCTTTTTACAGATGTGCTGCTGCTATCAAAGTGACCTTTTGTTTTTCTCAAGCTGGTACGTTCCCTCAGTTTTTCTGTTCTACTGAGAATAAACGATGGTTCATGAGATCTGCGGAACATTGCATTCTGCTTTTATTTACATTTAAACATTGTCCCAGGATTGTATGTGGGAAACATCTTCATACAGCAGGAGAGTCCTCTGTTGGTGTTTGTAGGTCAGCCGACACGAGCTGCGGCGCCTGCAGCGATCGATCAACCCAGCGCCACTGACGCCGCGGCGCCACTGTTGGATTCACCAACAGTCTCAGGGCAGCGCTGCAAAACCCGCAAACAACAACAGAAAGCTTTTCACTTGGCCTGATGATGGCAGCCGAGCGCCTGCTGCTCCGTGCGGCTGTTTGGAGATCAGAGCCGGGAGGAGACGTTGGCTGCTGGGAAGCTCCCGCTCAGGTTGTGCACGTGTGGCTCCTGATCGTGGCTGTAGAAAGGCAGGAAATGAGCCACATCAGCCAGGGTCTGCAGGATGTCGTACGTTACTGCAAACAGGAAGTAGGTGAGCAGAAGCCAGGTGAGGCTGAAGACGCAGTCTCCCACCGGCAACGGGACAGCGAGGTGTCTGGAAGAGAGAGAGCAGGGTTTTCCTCAGATCCCAGAGCGGGAAACTCCGCGGCTACTTTCTCAGACTGGCCTCTCAGTGACCTCACGATTAAAATATCTCTGTTTGGTAAAAGCAGCGCGTTCCTGGGAGGAGACCTCCTACTTCCTTCACAAGCACTCTCGTTGCTGCTCACTCTGCTTTTACTTTACCCCATTTTTTTCAGGTTCAGCAACAAGCAACAACATCCTTTAGTGAGAGGCCAACGGGAACATGCGGTAAAACCAGGAGTGTGCCTGTAGACGCAGAGCCAGCAGGGGTCCCCCCCGGTCCAGGTTTAAACCTCTGTTACGTCTGCTGTCCACATTACCTGGAAAACAGAACACCTTTGGTGCTGCCTCAGTTTGGGAATGCTCTTGACTGCTCACTAATCTAGGTGGTTGCTATGGTAACCTACATGCATAAAATGGATGCAGACTAAAATGGAGAGTGGTGAGCTGGTGATGAGATGGTGGTGAGATGGTGGTGAGATGGTGGTGAGCTGGTGATGAGATGGTGGTGAGATGGTGGTGAGATGGTGATGAGATGGTGGTGAGATGGTGGTGAGATGGTGGTGAGATGGTGGTGAGCTGGTGATGAGCAGGTGATGAGCTGGTGGTGAGATGGTGATAAGATGGTGGTGAGATGGTGGTGAGATGGTGATGAGCTGGTGGTGAGCTGGTGGTGAGATGGTGGTGAGATGGTGATGAGATGGTGGTGAGATGGTGATGAGATGGTGGTGAGATGGTGGTGAGATGGTGATGAGATGGTGATGAGATGGTGGTGAGATGGTGATGAGATGGTGGTGAGATGGTGATGAGATGGTGGTGAGATGGTGGTGAGATGGTGGTGAGATGGTGATGAGATGGTGGTGAGATGGTGGTGAGATGGTGATGAGATGGTGGTGAGATGGTGGTGAGATGGTGGTGAGATGGTGATGAGATGGTGGTGAGATGGTGGTGAGATGGTGATGAGATGGTGATGAGATGGTGATGAGATGGTGGTGAGATGGTGATGAGATGGTGGTGAGATGGTGATGAGATGGTGGTGAGATGGTGGTGAGATGGTGGTGAGATGGTGGTGAGATGGTGATGAGATGGTGGTGAGATGGTGATGAGATGGTGATGAGATGGTGGTGAGATGGTGGTGAGATGGTGATGAGATGGTGGTGAGATGGTGATGAGATGGTGGTGAGATGGTGATGAGATGGTGGTGAGATGGTGATGAGATGGTGATGAGATGGTGATGAGATGGTGGTGAGATGGTGGTGAGATGGTGGTGAGACGGTGGTGAGACGGGTGATGAGAAGGTGATGAGATGGTGGTGAGATGGTGATGAGATGGTGATGAGATGGTGGTGAGACGGTGGTGAGATGGTGGTGAGATGGTGGTGAGATGGTGATGAGATGGTGATGAGATGGTGGTGAGATGGTGATGAGATGGTGGTGAGATGGTGATGAGATGGTGGTGAGATGGTGGTGAGATGGTGGTGAGATGGTGATGAGATGGTGGTGAGATGGTGGTGAGATGGTGGTGAGATGGTGGTGAGATGGTGATGAGATGGTGGTGAGATGGTGGTGAGATGGTGATGAGATGGTGATGAGATGGTGGTGAGATGGTGGTGAGATGGTGGTGAGATGGTGGTGAGATGGTGGTGAGATGGTGATGAGATGGTGGTGAGATGGTGATGAGATGGTGGTGAGATGGTGATGAGATGGTGATGAGATGGTGGTGAGATGGTGATGAGATGGTGATGAGATGGTGGTGAGATGGTGATGAGATGGTGATGAGATGGTGGTGAGATGGTGGTGAGATGGTGATGAGATGGTGATGAGATGGTGGTGAGATGGTGATGAGATGGTGGTGAGATGGTGATGAGATGGTGATGAGATGGTGGTGAGATGGTGATGAGATGGTGGTGAGATGGTGATGAGATGGTGATGAGATGGTGATGAGATGGTGGTGAGATGGTGGTGAGACGGTGATGAGAAGGTGATGAGATGGTGGTGAGATGGTGGTGAGATGGTGATAAGATGGTGGTGAGATGGTGGTGAGATGGTGCTGAGATGGTGCTGAGATGGTGGTGAGATGGTGGTGAGATGGTGGTGACCTCGCCTCGTTAATGCTGCAAAAGTTGTGCAGCGCTGCAGCGAAGGTTTTCTGCAAGTCACAGGAAGCTCCAGAGACGGTGGCACACCTCTGTGTGCTACTTTGTTTTGGGCAGCCAGGACATCTCCCCCTGGAGATGCTGTGGAAAACCTCCAAACAGCTGTTCACACCAGACCAGCCGAAGCAGATCACTGGGAACGATCTGAAGTTCCTCCGGAATGTTGTGCGGGTCTCATCCAGAGCAAAGGTGAGGCCCTCACTTTCCTTGCCAGTGTTTATGACGTGACCACGAACAAAAGACGACGTCCAGATGTGCCCCAACAGCAGTACGGACAGCAACCACATGCAGGAAAAAAGCCATTATAGGAGCAAGCTGCAGTGGCGGTTGTTTCCAAGGGAGCGCTCAGCCATGAATTTTGGATGAGAGCAGGAAAAACCAACGCTTGGTGGGAACGCTTCGCCTGGTGGGAAGCATTCCTCAATGAAGCTGCTGTTCCTGATGGAATGGCAACAGAAAATGTAGGATGTCCAGACTGGAGCCGATGCCCCACAGGGAGCAGCTGCACAAGTTTGTGACAGGAACAGCTACAAAACGCCTGGTTTCTGATTTCTGTACACGTGCACTGTTAAAACAACCTCTGCGTGTCCGTAGGGACGGTTCCTACGGACGCCGAAGGTCTGCTTAGGTGGATGTTTGAGAGTCTTGTCAGGGACTTTATTTTGTCGCAGGTCCATGACCCCGAGTGTTTATGCTGCAGTTTCACTACAAATGTTTAGTCCACTGAGACTCAAACACACACACGCACGCACGCACGCACGCACGCACGCACGCACGCACGCACGCACGCACGCATGCACGCACGCACGCACTTATGGGTCTTTTGTGTTTTTTTTTTTTAATATTTTGCTATTTTCTTAAATAGAAGCGTATTTTGACTGGGTTCAATATTCCTCCGGGAACGCTACCTATGAATTTCAAATGAGAACTCAGTTAGACTGAATTAGAATACAATTGTACTAAAGTTGACTTCCTGTGTAAAGTGTCTCAGGGGGACCCGGACGGCTACTTACTGGAATCTGTCCTCTCTGGACTCTCTCAGCATGATGAACACAAACAGTCCCACCTCGGTGTTGAGAGAAAAAGACACGACTTTGTCCAGGATGATGACGAACCCCTGGAGGAGATCAAACACACCGGTGACTGGCAGAGATCCAGACAACAGTCGTAGTGTGTCTGTTAGTGTGTGTGTGTTATTTACCCGGGGATCGCACACTGACACGATAAAGATTACACCAAATCCAAGCAGTGACATGAAGCCTTTGGCCATGCTGGAAGAAAAAGCAGACGCTTGAAAGGATCTGCGTCAGTGATGCGCAGGAACCAAGACACTGAAAGGTTTGAAATTATTTATTGTATTTATTTATTTATGTCTTTGATGGAGTGCAGCTTGTAGGTTTGCTTTAAAATAAACTTATAAAGATACTCTGAGATTTCCCAGATAACCTGGCCTGCTGCATGACATCCATGCTGGTGAAGAAGGGCTTTGAAAGATGAATAAAAGACTGGCAGAGCCACAGACGAGCAGCTCCCCTCTCTGCTCACCCGCTGTACCTGTTCTGTGTTTTAGACCTGTCTTCAGTGACTCTGAATTTCTGCAGAGGACCAAATTGCAGCAATGATTACATCACAGTATTTATCTTGTTTCTCCTCAAAACCGATGTCTTCATATGGCCAGTCTGCGTTTCTAAAGGTTGCGATAAACAACAGCTGTTCGGGATGATTCTGCTGCCGACTGGCCTCTTCAAAATCCTCAGCAGTTTTTATGAATGCTGCAACGAAGAAAAGAAAGAGAGGCACGAGCCGGTGGACACGAGCCTGTGGACACGAGCCTGTGGACACGAGCCTGTGGACACGAGCCTGTGGACACGAGCCTGTGGACACCAGCATGCGGACACCAGCATGTGGACACCAGCATGTATCCAACTGCTGGACACGAGCCTGTGGACACGAGCATGTGGACACCAGCATGTAGACTCATGCATGTGGACATGAGCTTGTGGACACCAGCATGAGGACACCAGCATGTGGACACGAGTATGTGGACACGAGCATGTGGACACCAGCATGTGGACACCAGCATGTGGACACCAGCATGTATCCAACTGCTGGACACGAGCCTGTAGACTCATGCATGTGGACATGAGCTTGTGGACACGAGTATGTGGACACGAGCATGTGGGCTCATGCATGTGGACACGAGCATGTAGACATGAGCATGTGGACACAAGCATGTGGACACGAGTATGTGGACACCAGCATGTGGACACGTGCATGTGGACACGAGCATGTAGACATGAGCATGTGGACACAAGCATGTGGACACGAGTATGTGGACACGAGCATGTGGGCTCATGCATGTGGACACGAGCATGTAGACATGAGCATGTGGACACGAGTATGTGGACACCAGCATGTGGACACGAGCATGTGGGCTCATGCATGTGGACACGAGCATGTAGACATGAGCATGTGGACACGAGCATGTGGACACGAGCATGTGGACACGAGCATGCGGACACCAGCATGCGGACACCAGCATGCGGACACCAGCATGCGGACACCAGCATGTGGACACCAGCATGCGGACACCAGCATGTATCCAACTGCTGGACACGAGCCTGTAGACTCATGCATGTGGACATGAGCTTGTGGACACCAGCATGTGGACATGAGCTTGAGGACACCAGCATGAGGACACAAGCATGTGGACACGAGCATGTGGACACGAGCATGTAGACATGAGCATGTGGACACGAGCATGTAGACATGAGCATGTGGACACGAGCATGTGGACACGAGCATGTGGACACGAGCATGTGGGTTCATGCATGTGGATACGAGCATGTAGACATGAGCATGTGGACACGAGCATGTGGACACGAGCATGTAGACATGAGCATGTGGACACGAGCATGTGGACACGAGCATGTAGACATGAGCATGTGGACACGAGCATGTAGACATGAGCATGTGGACACGAGCATGTAGACATGAGCATGTGGACACGAGCATGTGGACACGAGCATGTGGACACGAGCATGTAGACATGAGCATGTGGACACGAGCATGTGGACACGAGCATGCGGACACGAGCATGTGGACACCAGCATGTGGACACCAGCATGTGGACACCAGCATGTGGACACCAGCATGTGGACACCAGCATGCGGACACCAGCATGTATCCAACTGCTGGACACGAGCCTGTAGACTCATGCATGTGGACATGAGCTTGTGGACACCAGCATGAGGACACGAGCATGTGGACACGAGCATGTAGACATGAGCATGTAGACATGAGCATGTGGGCACATGCATGTGGACTCGAACATTTGGACACAAGCATGAGGACACGAGCATGTAGGTTCATGCATGTGTCCAAATGCATGTGTCCACATGCATTTGGACACATGCATGTGGACACGCTACGTTCCGGTGAAGATCACATGATATCAGTTGGGTGAAGTAGGGAAGGACACGTTATAGCTGAGAAGAGCACATCATGAAGCGAATCTGCCTGACTGCCACATTAAGCAGTTCTCAAAGAGAATATGACATTAAGACCTCTGATGATCCCCTCTTTATTCTGCTCCAGTCTCCTGCTCACTTCCCACTAATCCCATGAAGAAGGAATGTTGCCTCACCAGTGTGCGCTCTAATAAACCCTTCTGGCATTCTGTTTTCTGGTGACAGTCCCCGCACACCTCAGAGCAGGATAAATGCTAACAGATTAAAGTTCCGACCTGGTCGTTCCAGTGGGACACGCACAGTAGCTGTTACACAGCTGCCGCTGGTATTTGTGGTGTTTATTATACTGCAGGGAGGTGCAGGTCGCTGAGCGCCCCAACGTCAAGCGAGACAAGCTTTGAAATACATGGAAGGTCCAGCATGCTCTGTCACTTGACACCATGCTGGTCACAAATTTGTTAGAACTTTTTGCTTTTTTAAATAAAATTGTGTCAGTAAACATTTTTAGAAACTCTCTCTCCCATTCAGTTGTCTGCGTTCATGTCATATGAAGAAGTAAAACTGTAAAGGAGCTGATTCCTTCACAGTCTCACGATGACAAGTTGATGTTAAAGACTGACTAATGTGCTTCAATCTCCCAGCGACTGGTTGGGGCAGAAAAAACATTTATAGTAATTGTAACTGAAATTTTTCAGCTTCAGACGATTTTAAAAGGTTTATCAGAGAACTCTCTCCTGTATGTGTGTGTCATCATCATGGAAATTAACTTTGTTCTCTTTAGTGTCTCATTGGCAGATATCCCTGGACTCTCATCCTGTCACCTCTGACCAGGTCCAGGCAGATCGCTGCCCTCCCTCAGTCTGGTTCTGCTGGAGCTTGTGTAACCCTGGTAACCAGGATTCTTTGCCTCGTGCCATGTCGGGATGGGGGGCATTGCACTGACGGGAAGATTCAAGGCCAGGGGTCTCGGACCCCAGGCCTTGAGGGCCGCTGTCCTGGATGTTCTAGATGTTTTCCTGCACCAACACAACTGATTCTAATTAATGGTCCTAATTAGCTGGTCATCAAGGTCTGGACAGCTCTGTTGATGACACAGTCACTTGTATCACGGTGTGCTGAAGCAGGGAAACATCTAAAACCTGCAGGGCAGCGGCCCTGGAGGACCGGAGTCTGAGAGCCCACCCTCGATCGGGTGGTCCTTAATGAACCGGCGTGACATGAACTTTGAATCTGGACTGTTGGTTGAATCATATACGTGAATTACAGTGAACTGGACCGAACTGGAATTAGACTGCTTTGACTCAGCTTTTGCTGGGAGTTCCAGCAGCACTATACAAATACATGTGAATGAAAGTGAACGGAAATTTTGGCTCCCAAAACATATCATATTCAATATCCAATGATTTAAATGCTCTTGATGATGTTGTCTTTGCTTTCAGTGCTGTCGTGAGGAACCTTTGAGTCAAATCTGACCACGATGTACTGGTTCCGTCACACGTCAAACAGGTTTCCGGAGTGGCTTTCGTTCATTCACACCTGACATGGAAAACTGTCCATGGATCTGTTACATCGGGGCTGGACTACTACAGTGTGTTGAACGTTTCAGTTGAAGCAAAATGCTTCCGTCAGAGTTTTGACGGACTCTGCCTGAGCAGATCCTATCGCTCCACTCTGCACTGGTTATCTGTTCAATTTTTGAATAAATAACTAAATTCTCCTTTTAACATTTAAATCCCAAAACTGCTTAGCTCCATGTTTTCTTAAAGATTGCATTGTTCCACATCAAGCTAAAAGAACATTTTGGCCCTGTTGCGCTCCCCAGAGCGTCCAGGTCCAGAGTGACAGGAAGAGCTTTCAGCTTTCAAGCTGCCTTCCTGTCAAACAGCTGCCAGTCTGTGTCATCTGCTCAGGGCACAATTTATGTCATTTATGTCAGTGTAAAATACTTTGTGGCAGGCATTATGAACATAAAATGCATCAGCCAACACTGAGAACTATTGTGGAGGATTGTAAATTAATGCAATAAAGTCATACGTGACAAAACAGTTGACGTTAATGGCTTCTGACAAATGAAACTTTACCGTGAGCTCTTTCAAAGGCCCTGCGCCCGCTCAGCTTCAACAACGCATCAGAACACATTTATCATTTTTCTGAGTCCTCCCCCCAGGAAAACACTTTGCTTTGACTCCCCGCTGTCACCTTCTTGCTGAGCAGAAGTGGTGTCTGTTTGGCAAGCCTCGCTCCCAGGCTTTCGTCATCCACTCCAGTCTGCCGCTCCACAGAGAGCTCACCAGACCGTCAGCTGAAAGAAACACGCAACACTTGTGCTCAGAACCACTTAAATATTGACTCACATCTGATTCAAAGGACAAGCAACATTTAGCATCAGTCCTGTTTCCGTCTATAGTGCTTCAAGAGCCGGACCTGTCAGAGGGATGCCAAAATCCAGGAATTTTAAAAGTTGTAAACTTCCCATGGGGGTCGAGGACAAACAATAGTCAGTTTCCCTGACACCAGAAGGTCCCGGGGAGCCCAGCCTCCTGGTGCACTACGGTGCCCCAGAGTAAGACGCTGAACGCCACGCCAGTCACAGGCCATTTACCTTAAAAAACGGTTTTAAATGTAGTTTGGGGACAAAAAATGATTAGTATAAAGTTTGTTAAAACAACCTAATCATATCCTAAAAATGACTATTTTTGAGACTCTGGTGGCGCTAGTTCACGTCATACGAGCGGTCTGCGGCAGTCACGGTGGTCACAGTGATCAGCGGCGGTCAGCGGTGGTCACGGCGGTCAGCGGTGGTCACGGCGGTCAGCGGTGCTCACGGCGGTCAACGGTGGTCACGGTGGTCACAGTGATCAGCGGTGGTCAACGGTGGTCAACGGTGGTCAACGGCGGTCACGGTGGTCACAGTGATCAGCGGTGGTCACGGTGGTCACAGTGGTCAACGGCGGTCAGCGGTGGTCAGCGGTGGTCAGCGGCGGTCACGGCGGTCAGCGGTGCTCACGGCGGTCAGCGGCTCCAGCTTCATGCAGAACGTGTTCAGATTTACTGGAAATCTTCCACACATTTCCAATTCCGGTCAGGTTAAACATTCAGGAATAAGGAAAGTCAAACTCACTGGTGTGCTTCATGGCTGATCCCATCACCAGGAAGGACACGGTGACGCTGATGGCGATAAACACCTGGATCAGCTCCGCCACCCAGGAGAAGGACCGGTAACGCTCATTTATGATCTGCGGGGAAAGTTGTGGTGGAGGTGACATGTAAAAACACATGTTTGCACCTCAGAACATCCAGATACACTAGAATAAGTTGTAAACTAAGACACAGACTCACGTTGAACGAACAATGAATAAAGACAACGAAGCTCTGAAGCCTTGAACTTACAAACTTGTTCAGTTTGTCATCTGCACGTGATTATCGCAGAGATGTGTTTTACTAAACTGTTAACCATGACAACCCCAAATCCTCATCCAGCCAGATGGAGGAGCAGCATCAGAACCAGACTGAACAACCTGATGAAGAAGTTCTGGTTCTGTTCTGGGGCTGATCGTGTGAAGAAGGAGCATGCTGGACAACACGAGGACAACTGGTCAACTGTCTTCAGTCTGGTCCGCTGCAGCTTTCAGGCAGGAATAGTGTCCCTGAACTGGACTCAACAGATTCATTGTGTTGCTGCTTCATCGTCTCCAGCTAGGCTGCATCCAGGTCTGAATAAACCTGTACGGTTTCCCAGAATGCATTCTGCGTCATCGCGTGGTGGTAACGGCTGAGCAGAACCATCACAGATGTAAATTGCCACGTTAAAACACGACTGCTGCTCCGTAGCAGAATGTAGTTTTAATTTCGTTTAACTATCTTCAGTACTTTTTAGACGTGTGGGCCCACTAGCTGAGCTGGGATTTTTACAAGTCCAAATTCAGCCCCCTTGTTATTGAGAAGCATCCATCCAGTGTGCATGTCTTGGCAAATAATTAACCATTTAAAGGTTTTATCTTCAGTAAAATGTGGCCATGTTTGCTGTCAGATTGACAATTAATTTATCAGCAGCCCCAGCATGTTGCCACACATATTTATTAGCTCCCGAGGAGGCAGTGTGCTGGGGAGCGGCATTGTTTCCTGTGTAATTGAATCCAAACACAGGCAGATCACATCTTTCACGCTTGATTTCGCCACAAACTGTTATGTGGCCCTGCGTGTGGTGCTGGGAGCTCGTACCGACCCCACAAAAGCTCCACGGCTCTTCATCAGCCTCTCACTCTGTTTGTCAGGCAAAAGTACAGAGACAAACTCGTCTTACAGTACGTGATCAAAATAATCAGTTCAAAGAATCACAAAGAGAGAAATCACAGCATGTGAGTCCACACGACTGCCAGTCGTACTCTGATTATCTCATTTGCTCCGTGGTTGCATGTTTTTAAAGGCACAACAGTCATTATTAGTATAAGTAAATATCAGTGACGGCAGCGTAAATCGGTATAATGCAGTTTAGGTTAAAAGTCTTAGAACAGGCTCAATTAAAGGTTTGCAGGTACATGTATCCACGCGGGTACACTGACATCTGTAATCAAGAGCAGTTGAGTGGGAGACTTTGAGCTGGCTTCTTCATGCTCAGATGTCGTACTGCACTCCCCAAAACTGCCTTCACACATAAAAAGTCACGGCTAGTAAATTTCACATCGACGTTTCTGCTCTCAGATTCACTGCTGCATGAACAAAAAGAGTCTGAGCCCTTCTTCTTGAACTCTGGGCGTTTCTGTGCACTTCTGTTGGGTTTTGGATATCATGAAACAGAATATCCCAGACACCACAGTGTCAGACCAGGGCAGAATACAAAATAAACATAGAAAATATGCCTTTATGTGGTGATGGACGTATGCAGCAGCTGGACCACAGCGCGTGTTCTATTTTGTTGGTGCACTTTAAATACATGGAAGTAATAATGTGCTACAGTATCTGCATAGCCACAAGAAACAGCACATCTGTCAGTGTGACGTTACCAGAGTTACGCTTCAGTTCACGGCCGCCGTTAACAGGAGCACAACAAACAGCTCCACTGGGTGTCAGCGCAAGTTGAGTCATGCCGAATTACAGGCAGCCTGCCAAATATGCAGCTGTAATCGGACCTGCTGCGGAGCTCCAGCAGCAGTGAAAAGTCATTTGGATGCTGCACAGGAGCTCAATCCGGTGAACTCGTCGAAACAGTTGCATCAGTATAAACGGGCAGCTCGCTGTTAGCACTCTTGGCTAATGTCATGGAAACAGATGCAGTAAACACTGCACGTGACGTATACCTGAGTCCGGTTGTGTAAGACCGAGCGTGTGCAGGGGGACAGTTGCTGGGACTGCACAGCTTCTGTGGTCCGAGCCTGAAGGGGCTACAGGTACCTGCTGCTGTAGTTTAGTTTCTTGTGCTCAGAAGAGACTGCAATCATCTTCAATCAAGGCAACCTGTCCTGGGCAGGTGCAACATTTTACAAAAAGACAGCTCTGCAGCTGTCCCCATCATCCTGACAGGAAAAAGCTGGCATAAATGACAGCTGGACAGATGGATGGACGGACAAGTGGATGGACAGACGGATGGATGTTTTCCATTCCCAGCCCATCCACCCCTGCTCCAAACATACATATACGTACTGAAACTGGTATTGGGACCAGGTCCAGATATATTCCCTGAAGTCCAGCAGGATGTGCTTTGACTTTTTATGCTTTTCTACACATTTTATCTAAAAAAAAAAGACTCAAGAATCACTCCAGCTGATAAACTCTGAGCACAGATGCAGCAGCCTGTCCAGCCCGACTTGTCCATCATCGCTCTGTTCACAAAGAGGCGCTGCAGTGCTGCGATGACAGTGAGCGGTCTCACCGCGCTGACTCCTGTCACACATGCAGCTCACAAACATCCCCTCATGGGATCTTCAGGAGGAAAAAAAGCCATCTTTCGTAGATCTCAGATCCCCCTACCTCTGCTGGCTCTCTGCAGCGTGCTGGAGTGGACAGCCCCTGGAGGACTGGCTCTGAGTCAATGAGCCCCAGAGCAGTTTAGAAAGTGTCCTCGTCCTGGTGCTAGTGTATCGGTCAATTTAAAACGAATTACAGTGCAATGGTGCAGGGGGTTTTGTTAGTGTTTCACTCTGCCAACAACTCACATTAAACACCTGTGGCTCATGCAGCTACTCATCAAGTTTCAGTTCATTCACAACAAAAGCCAGAATACGTGTTAAATCCAATTCAAATGTAATCTTCTGTTATCTATTTGCACTTGATTCCTCTTCAGGGTCCTGGGTTGGGTTGTGTTTTCCAGGGTCATGCTGAAACCTGGAGAAGATGAGGGCAGATTGCCAGAGATGCACAGACACTTCCAAGGGCAGTTTACAGCAAGCAAACAGACTGATTCAGATGCTTTGGAATTGTGGGAGGAAGCCAAAGTACTCGGAAAAATGTTACACAGCACAGGGAGCACATGCAACGGCCTAGGCTGGGATTAGAACCGGGACCGTCACAGCTGTGAAAGCTGGCTATCCCTGAAATGAACCCTGAAGAAATATGGACTATTCTGTGAGAAGTACTTCAACACTTTGGAGGACACCTTCACGTTCCTCAGGGAAGACCTTCCAGGCTCAGGAGCTCCACATCGTTAGAGGCAGATGTAGTCTAAATGCAAAGAAAGTTGACTGCGGTTCAGAAAAAGGCTGTCGGTTTAAATCTGAAATCCTTTGATCCAGAAGGCACAGCGATCAGAAAATGTAAAACATTGAACTGACAGATGTCCTCAGGTCAGGTATGGGATGGAAATTCACTCTATATGAAACATGCTGCAACACTTTCATCTGAGTCTCCGCAGACATGTGAGTGACGATGGACACTAATTCAAAGAGTCTTCCGACAGCATTTTTGACGTGTTTGACTTCATTGTTCCTCTAACAACGTAGTCACTGGTAATTGTTGCATGGCTCACTTACTTTTGTTGGATAATTAAACAGCCACTGAACTAAGTGAACCTCAATGGCAGCGCGCACATGCACTGCAGTCACTATGAAACTATTACATTTACATTACATTTACAATACATTTATTGACTTTATTCAATTCAATTCAGTTTTATTTATACAGCATCTATAAAAATATAAGTTGTCTCTAGGTGCTTTCCAGTGACACAGAACATGACCCCCGATCAGTTATTGGCAGGTAAAAACTCCCCTTTAAGAGGGAAGAAACCTGGATCAGGACCTGGATCATGAGGGGGGACCCTCCTGCTGAAGACCAGCTGGGTAGATCAGGAAGTAAAGAGAGATTAGAAAGAGAGGATGAAGAACAGAGAGGAGAGACACAGACACACTGTCAAAGGTACAAAAGACTAGATACTGTGTGTATATATATATATATATATATGTATACGTACACACTTGCACTATTGGGAAAAAACTCCAAAAGTGTATGAAGTTGAAGACACGGATTGTGCATTGTTGTTTTTATTTTTCCCCCTGAGCTTCATGGGGTTCTGTAGGGCTCAATATGTAACTTATACAGGAATTATTTATCCATTATGGATACACATCACTTTAGTAGTGAGTACATCACGTCTTAAGTTTTCAGTGTAAGTGCTGTTAGGAAGAAAAAAACTCAAATCTTGATGAGCTGAAGGCATAGAGGATGTAGAGCAGGAGTAAAACAGCGAGGAAGGAGGACGTTCGAACCGTTTCTTCCCTCAACTAATGGGGAAACACAAGATCACTGGCAAATGAAACCGGAGAGCTCGGAGCACTGATGACTAAAAACACCAAGACAAAGTAAACCACGTCACAACGGGAGTCATAAGAACTGGGTGAATAACAAGTTGGTTTTCCCAGAGCCGTCATCAACCAGTGATTGGCAGCGGCTCCTGGCTCCTTCAGCCGATCCACACCAGAGGAGCAGTGGAGCTTCCAGAGAATATTTGCAATGACAGATGTCATTTAAATGTTGTTACGGTGTCACAATCAGGAATAACTGCTCCATTTAGCTCTTTATCTCTATGTAAAGCACTTCTGCAGTCAGCCACACAACAGCATGTGTAATTACATATCCAATTTACACAACAACACACAAACAGTACAGAAATGATAAACGGAGCCAGAAACATTTGCTATCATCTACCGCTGATGTACAGACCCAAAGAGACTCCAGACTGTACCGTCCATCCATCCATCCGTCCGTCCGTCCGTCCATCCATACATATCTGAATTCCTGGGGGCAGAAGCTTAAGCAGAGAGAGCCAGACCACCCAGACCTCTTTGCCACCTCCTACAGGTCCTTCAGGAGAATAAAGGCGTTCCCAGGCCAGCTGAAGGTGTAATCACCCCAGCATGACCGGAGTTTCCCTCCTCCTAGGCTTCCTCCTGGTTAGCTCTAAACACATCCGGGAGGCATCCTCACCAGAGGCCCAAACTTGCTCCTCTCAATGCGAAGAAGTGGCGACTCCAATCTGAGTCCCTCCTGGATCACTGATCTGTTCACTCTTACCTACAAGCCCAGCCACGCTGCCAAGGAAACTCATTTCAGCTGCTTGTATCCACAATCTGACTCTTTCAGCCCCATCTCAGGACCATAGGTGAGGGTAGGAACGTAGATACACCAGTAAACAGAGAGCCTTGCCTTCTGACTCTCTCCTCATCACAACAGACCAGCGCAAGTTCTGCATTTCTGCAGACGCAACACTGATCCACGTGTCAATCTCCTATTCTCTTCCTCCTGCAGTCATGAGTGGAGGAGGAATAGACCTCAAGATACTTAAAGTCCTCCACCTGAAGCAGAACCTCACTCCCAACCCAGAGAGGGCATTCCACCCTTTTCTGAGAAGAAAGATGGAGATGTTGACTCACTCACTCACTCACTCACTCACTCACTCACTCACTCACTCACTCACTCACTCACTCACTCACTCACTCACTCACTCACTCACTCACTCACTCACTCACTCACTCACTCACTCACTCACTCACTCACTCACTCACTCAGCTGTGAACTGCTTGGAAGGATGCTGGAGATCATGGTTTGATGAAGCCAACAGGAGAACATCATCTGCAGAAAGCAGATATGGAGTCGATTGGCCACCAGCCTGGACCCCTTCCACCACCTGGTTGCACCTAGAAAGTTCTGAACAGAATTGGTGACAAAGAGCAGTCCTGACAGAGTACAACTCCTACCTGGAATGGTTCTGACTTAATACCAGCAATGCAGACCAAACTACGTTTGTACAGGGCTTGAAGAGGCCACACCAAGGACCCAGAACCTCATACTCTCTGAACACCCCCAGCTGAATGCCTTCTCCAAGTCCACCAAACACATGTGAACTGGTTGGGCAGACACCCATGCCCTCTCCAGGATCCTCGCCTGGACTAAAAGCTGCTCCAGTGTTCCACAGCCAAGATGGAGCACACATTATACTTCCTGAATCCAAAGATCGAGTGGACTTTCTTCTCCAGCACTTCTGTAAGTGCAAATATAAATGAATGTGAAGATGTTACAGTGAGGGCTGTGAGGGTCTGTCCATGTGGTCCACCAACAACATTCACCAGTCAATGACGGGACATCATCAACCCCGAGCCCTACAGCTGCATGTGAGGACATCAGACCGCTCTCTGAAACACTTCAAATTCAACAGTGGTTTGTCAACAAACAAGTTTTGTCATTCTGAATTTATTGATTTAGCTTTTTTAAAGTTATATTGCACTATTATAATTTTTAGTTTGGGAATTTATTATGGGCCCTGGATAGACTGGCGACCTGTCCAGGGTGGACCCCTGCCTTTCGCCTGATATGCGTCGGGATAGGCTCCGACAGACCCCCGTGACCCGGAAACGGATAAAGCGGGTATAGATGATGGATGGATGGATGGATGGAATTTATTATGATGAACTTAACTTAACTGAACTGACTGAAATCAACATATCAAAGGAATGAAATTAAATGACTTGCACACTTGTGCTCAGCAGAATCATCTGTGATGGTGCACATCGTCCATACTTGAAAACCCAAACAATAAGAGACAATAAGAGACGAAGGAGTAACTCGACACAGTCATGTGTTGCACTTTAAACGAAAGTGACTGCAGTGGTGTCCTGCAGGATCAAAGTGGGTTTGAGGTCAGCCTCCAGAACATCGGCCATCATCAAGTCCTTCACTCCTGTAAACTCCCAAGTTCAGTGCGGAGGAGTTCCTGCCTCTGTTTAACACCTCTAACATAAATGCACTTTAATCATAAATCAGCGGAGTTTTATAGAGTTTTGTCAGAGGCTCTGTTTTACAAGCCTCTAAACTAAAACGTGGAGACGTTTGAGGCTCCACCACTAACCAAATAGCTTTTCCCCACACGGAACACTGTGGAGCTGAGGAGTGCTGCCTGTGGCAGGTTCAGGTGGTCCATGAGGTGGCTCTCCACGATCACACTGCATTGATACTGTTGTTAAATGTTTTCAAAGCATGGCGTCAAAGTGATGTGACGTGTGCGGTGAGCTGGTATTCATAAGATCTCAAGGTTTCGATCTACTCCAAGCACACGAAGGAGAGTCTTACCTTCGTCAGGGGAATGGTTGCAATCTCGCCTGCTTTCTCGGAGCTGAGGGGAGAACACACCAACAGGAACATTTAGTTCATCGGAGGAGATTCCCTGCTGTTGCTGTGGTGCCACTGAACAGTGGAAATCCCTCATTTTCAGCACCACATGTTGCAGGTAGAGTATAATACACGTTCATTCTGTTTCTGATGGTTGGCAGCACTTCCAGAAAAACATACGCTGAGCTGTACACTTCCCAATAAAAACTTTAATCAGGTCTCCAACATCGAAACACTGGTTGACTCTATTTCTGTTGATACACTTCATTTATCTTGATGAAAAGAGAAATTGGATCGCTGAGAGAGACTTAACAGAATCTGGAGGACTTTTGTTCATGTTACTGCAGATGTCTGTATTAGATGTTCCCCTGAAGCCGCTGAACATTTCAGTTTTTTATCTAACAAAAAAAAGGCAGAAAGAAACACTATTGAAATAAGAGATGAGAAAAATAAAACAACAAGAAGTGAAAAGTCCCTCTGTGAGTTTGAGCAAACCAAAACACGTTAAATCTCACCAGGAATGCCGAGGAGTTAGACAGCTCCAGTGTGTTCTATTATTCATGTAAGAAGGCCTCAGCTCCATCTGAAGTTAGTAAAATCTGACACATTTACAATTCATCAGCCAACTATTAACTCAGGGGCAAAACTGGGTAACTTCTTGCTGTGCAACTTTCACAGAATTATGGCCAATAAAAGACAGCATAACATTATAAACAGGATTACCCGCAGTTATCTGCATGACAATAACTGTAGCACTTTAGGATTAAAGTGCAACGACTGCTCCGGTTCAGTCAGTTGAGGATGTGTAACAGCTGACTGATAGCAGAGGGAGACCGCGGTTCTTGTTCTACCCAGCTCGCTGTTAGTGAACATAAAACCTACACAGAAGCAGAACAGTGAACACGTAAGTCAACCATGTGTACATACACATGTACACATGCAGGTCAGTGTAGCTGAGCGCTTCTGGAGCCCCTAGTGGTCATACAGTGGTTCTACCTTTTGGTAGAACATCTTCAATAATGTTGACTAGAAATGATCGTTGTCAAGATTACAACTATCAAATAAGAAATATCTCATTTAAAATAGCGTATAATTCATATCCACTTCACACATTTTTAAAGAGGAACTATAAACGGGATTCAGATTCTTACATTTTGTAAAAGCCCCAAAGACATTTAAATAGAGCTCCTCTGGGACGTTCTCAAGAACCCTTATGGATTAATATGAAGAACCTTTGTCAGAGAACATGTAGCAATATCTCCTTAAGAGACAAATATGTATTTTATAGTTAGAAGAAAACTTATTCCGACCAACAATCCTGATTGTTTTCTTCTTGGATGCAGAGAATCAGTCTGGGTCCTCAGGACTGGACTTGAATGCAGGAAATGACAACTTTTTATTCCGTTGGTTATAGATACAATCAGAGAAACGAAGAATATGACCCCGGCGGCGCGACGACCATATATGCAGTTCAGTAGGAACCTTGTAAAGGACTGTTGGCGTTTTTGTGGTAAAACACGGCTGATCAGCACTTCTTGGTTGTTTTGAATAGTGTATAAACCCCGCCTCGACCCCAATGCAGCTGGTTCGGTACATTCTGGACGCGTGGAACTGGCTGCAAACACGAGGGGTACCAGACCCGTTCCTGGATCTGGACTGGGTTTAGCTTGGTACAACAAGCACCTGCTTTTTACGTCACAGGAAGACTTCTGAAGACAAACTGATCAAGATCTGTTACCTGTAAAATGCTGGAAAGGAGCACGAAGTACTGTCAAGGTGCAGACAACTACAGTCCACGTTTGAAGTGGATTAAACCATTTAATTTCATCAAAGTTGACGTAAAGACAAGACCAGACATTGTTCACAACTGTGTTTTTGATGCTCCTCATATGTGGACTACTATATCAACCTCGTATATCTTACGTATAGCCCGACGCAGACTCCTCACCGGGGTTAAGTAGAACCAGGTAACAGCTGAAGACATCAGAACCGTTCACGGGTCTACCTGAAGGAAATCACTGCACAGCCAGGGATCAAGCACCGTGGAAATCCACAGTGCTCCTGGGAAAATGTATGTTTAGAGATGAAACGAAGCTTGGGAGGAATACTTGGCATTTCGTATGGAGAAAAAGGGGCGTGGCTTATCAACATTCAGACCAGCTGCTCTCCCGCCGTCACCTCCAGTGCCTAACAGAGCCAACTGGGTCCGCCAGGGTCCGTCTGAGTCCCTGGTTTGTGGTCTCGCTTGCCTCTGCCGCCGGGCAGAGCTGACTGGGGCCGGAGTGTTTCACGGTTCAGCATCTCTACTCTTTACTGGATGGCTCTTCTTCTCAACTGTGTTTGTGACATAGCTGCGTCGGCTTTGCTTACAGCCGTTCAGCACATTCAGTTATTGTTTCACATCAGTATGTTTTTGCATCGTCCCTCAACGTTCTCTCACCTGCTGCCATCATGCCGTTTGTGCCCAGTAGTGGGTAAAGTAGTTATTTTCAGCTCCCTGAATCCCTAGACTGAGATAACCAAATAAATAAATAAATCGTTTAGTCCTCGATCGGCGCGCCGTCATGTCAGACTCTGAGCCGAAGCACGCCTGAACGGTTCGTGATTTGGTTCATGTTTCTCAGCCTCCACCAGCGCTGTTACTGTGACAAACAAACCTCACTCCTCTTAAAAATATAGACAGTTCACTGTACATGCCTTCCTGTTCACACCACCGCTTCATCAACATAGTTTAGTTGTCATTTTTGACTTTTTAATGAATAACTGTTTCAGGAAGGTGAAGCGGTGATTGATGCTTTTATAACTTCAGCTCTTTTATCTCAAGCTCATTAATTCTTGATCTTGTTACCTTAGAAAAATAAATTCACTTTGAGGGTAATGTTTTAATGGATTGTTATTGTAAAAAACAATCTTGAGGAAAACAGGCAGTGGACGGTTGGCTGGGTCCATCCAGCCAGAGCTAATGCACTTTAATGCACTCTAACCTTCATGCAGGATTTAACTGTTTACGTCGCTGTTCCGAACACTTTTGTGATTCCTTGGGCAATGCAGACTAATTGCTCAGGATTCAGGAGGAAGTGATGTGGGAGTTCAGGGAGAGCGCGGTGGACGGGCCCTGGCTTCTCTACGAAGCTACTTGGTCAGGGAGCTGCTAATCGAGCCTTTTCAATTAACTCTTGAAGTTGTTTACTGTGGTGGTGATGGAGCTGTCGCTCTGCGGACGAGTCACTGGCTGAAAAGACGGCTGCTTATGCCAACTCTTTCTCACGTTTGGTCTTTTTCACTGAAAAGTTACTTTTCCAGTCAATCAGATCATTCCACAAACACAATTGTACTTTTACTGCAAACGTTTTATCTGTGGAAAACATCTCTGTGACAACTGTCTTGGCTTAAAGCCTGGCACTTCTCCTGCCGTGATTAGTCAGAAACGCTGTCCCACCTGACCCTAAAACGCCGTTTTAAGGTCAGGTGAAAGTTGTCATGCCAGCTTAGAGGCACACTACTCTCACAACAGTTACAGCAACGGGCAACAAGCCCACAGGCAATGTAACTGTAACCCAGTTCAATTATAAATAAACCAGCGTTCATCTTAATAGTCAGTGAGGAAAGCTGAACCCTCACCGGCCGCTTTATTAGGTACGCCATGTGCACCTAGTAAGGTGGTGAGTAAATCATTTCAGATAAGGATAAACTACCGGATACAAGTGACAGGAGGCCCAGAATCATAAGGTTGGACAGTGTGTCTTTTTGTGCTTGTTTAATATTTAACTATGATTATTATTTAATTTCATGCAGCACAATGTGACGGTTTGCTTCAGGGGCTATTAGACGGGACCTTATGCAGCATCCTCTCAGCATCACGCCATACGTCTGCATGGCTGTCTGGCTGCCTTCTCTTCGACTGTCTCCGGCCCCCGCTGCTGGCTGCAGCCGCTGCTTAACCAGTCTTTAAACTCCGGGTCGTGGCACACTGAGTCCCAGCGGGGTGGATCAGGGAGGCAAGACTAATTAAAAGGACAAGCAATAGAAAAGACGCCACACTGTTTGCATCATTTACGCCACCTCAGATCATGAAAGTTAACGAGCCCCCGAGATGAAAAAAAGAGCTGTTTCAGTGCTGCGAAAGGAAACTGCATCCAGTCGCTTACAGTCAGGTACACTGTCTGTGGCGGACGGTTTCAGTGCCTCTGTGAGGTCATTATGAGTCTGTGTTAGGGTTTCGCCGTCTCCCACAGCGGCGCCGACGTCGTTTGACAGCTGCAGGTTATTTGGTCTGACGAGCACCGAGCTCGGTTCTGTAAACTGACTCTCTGTGTCACTCCTGCATTGAAACTTCAGATGTACGTTTTCACCCTTTTGCATGCAAAAGATAAATTAACAATTCACTAATTCCAGCCATATTGTTAAATCTTTATTTTAGAGTGCTATCTGTTTATTTCAGTCTTATCCAGCTATTGCAGTCACCGTGAGAGGTAAATGTGTTAGACACTTTGGTCCACAACAGTCTCCACGCTCAGATACAAAAGGAGCAGAGCTGGATTTCAGATCCGCGTGTTTAACCAGTGATTCTGGCTGATCCACCACTTCAGGGGGGTAACACTCTGCTTCAATTCCTGCTTATATGTGATCAAATGGACAGTGGACTGGTGGAAACCTCCGAGATGAATATGTAACCTTTTCCAAGTGTTTCCAGCTCCTCTCCAGATGTCTTCCAGGTTCGTGCCCAGGCTCACTACAAACATGTGCTGTGAAGTGTGACGTGACCTACATCTGTTTTCTTTCTTTTCAGATGTGAGTCTTTGTCATGTTTTTCAGCGCCGTGTGGACACGGCAGAGAAATCAAATCATCAGATGCAGCTGTCAGATCGTAAGAGAGCCACTTCAGCGTGCAATCATAACACAATAAAGTCTGAGGTGCCTCCGGTCTGGATGTTTTATCAGGTTTTCATTGCCATCCTTATTTATTTTTCAGAAACAACAGAAAATACAGTGACAATGCATTTCACAAAAATTAAAAAAAAAGCAATAAGCCTGAGGGAGTCTGACACTACAGTGTATCTGACAGCTGCCATGTAAAACGAGGGACGATAGTCGTCTTACAGTTCATCCATGACACCAGGAGCACCACTAAAATCCGTCTGCTCCTGCTTCATCTTTCACATACACCTGAGCAAGTCTTTGATGTCTTCTGGAGTTAAATGGTACCAGGATCACTTCTGCTCAGACTGGTCTGAATCCTGCTTCAATCACATCTGCTGCTTCACGCTGGTCTCACAAATATGAGTCACATTCGTATCAACAAACCTGCCGTCGATACAAATGACACTTGCTGAACGGTATCTGGTGCTCACGAGTGCCATTTACTTTCACTCGCATGGCGGTCCGATGCAAGATGTTCGCTGTTTTGAATGTGTATCATATAAGCTGGAGCCCGTTTCACAAACGAGGCCCAACAAACCTGGAGGCAAAAAATCCAACTCGGACTCAACAAAGTCTGAGTTCAGAACCTCTGAGTTTTGGGTTTCAGGAAGGTCGTTCAGAGTTGTTTCACTCAACTCTCAGTATGTTGACGGTGAGTTACCGCGACAATAAAAAGTCATCATTAGTGATCCTGTGAGTCACCATGACAACGCAGAGCAGACGGAAGTGATCTTCCTGTTTTAGTTTGCTTGAACTGAACATATTAGTGCAATCATCTGATAAATATAAGCAAGGGAGATTTCCCTACTCACACAAGTCTGAGCAGGACGCTAAGTATTTTAAACAATCATTACTGTTACTTTTAGCTGATGACTTTGTGGCTACTGGAAAAAGAAAAAAAAGTCACAATTAAGTGATTTGAAAGGAAAAAGGGGGGGTGGTCTGTTTCTGAGGCGGTCACTTCTCTCCCAGTTCTAGTACTATTTAACAAAACGTAAAACCTGAAGGTATTTTGTGTGAAATATGAAGATACACAGAAGGATGACATCACTGAGGCTGACAAAAACCAAAAAACCAAAAAAACCACAGCACTCTTTTTAAAATCAGGGTGTCCGGAGTACAAGTCATGGCTGCATTAAACCGCTTTAAACGAACCGCTTTCCAGACACCAATGCGACATGTCCTCGTTCAGAATAAAGTGCTCGTTTTAGATCGATTGTTTGACGAAAATGAACCGGTTTCAGCTTCATGGAGGCGAGGAAATGTAGTTTACGTTACAGGGTCAGTTTCCAAGTAAGAGTCTGAGCACGGGTTATCTCGGTTCTCAAAAGCGAATCAACTGCACCCTTTTGATCGGGGTTAAGCAACCTCGCTTTGTGAAAACGGGATACTCCGAGTTTCCCTGAGTTCAGGTTCAACATACTCAGAGTTTCAACATAGCCCGCTTTATGAAACAGACCCGTGACGTGTTTCAGAACTGGACAACGGTGCGCTAGAGGGAAAGTAGCTGAAATAAAACCGGACACTGAGGCGCAACCGAGTCATCACACTGACTGACAACTTCAAATGACCAACATGCAAAAGGTCCATGTTGTTTTGTGGTTTTGGGATAATGTTTTGTAATAATAATGAAAATGAACAAGCTTGGTTTACTGGATTATCTTCGTCTACTTCCAGCACTTGTAAGAAATATTCAAATCTCCTCCATGCAGAGGTCTGGAGCCACCAGCGTCAGTCTCAAACACGACCGCTGCCCTCCGTGATAAACGTCAGGGGAGATGACATTGCTACGACAGGAAAGGGCAGCTACCGGCAGACTATGAATTTCCTTTTCAGTTGGGTTATGTAGTGACAAAGCAGTTTGTCATCATTTTTGCTGCCGGTTTTCCCATCAAAGGCTCCTGGTACAAATTATGGTATAAATGACTGAAACAGTGGAGTCTTCACCGAACACAGAGGATGCCCTTCATCTCAACATGGATTCCTCTGCCAGAAATGCCTCGGCCGTAAGAGAGAAGCGTCAGCTCGTTACAGTAACTACTCCGAGATTTCATGTAGGACCTTTATGTCCATGTCTGGATGGTGGCAGCACCATGAGCAACATTCCAGGATGGAATGGTCCTCCTCACTTCCTCCTCACTGAGTATGTTTATCTTGTTAATGCCAAAAGTGTAGAAGATTTTTCTATTTACAAGTACTGCTATAATAATGGCTCTAATTATATAAAAGTGTCTTGTATTACAGTGTTGAAGGAAAAGGAACATATGGAAATTACATTGGGACTCATCGGGGCAAAACTCTTATTCCTGTTACACTGATGCATCAAGAATTAGAGTTTCAGTGTGGCTCTCCACAGTTGCATTACATCAGCTCATTCTAGGAAAAAAAGAAAGAGACTGTGCAGCAATACAACTGCAGAGTGGTAATTGATTCTAAGTGCATCTGTATTAAACACAGTGTATAGGGTTGGCTCTTTGTACCAAATATAACACAGTAGAAAAAGTACACCAAGAGCATTAAAAAGACTGATTCATTCCAGTGACAAAGTTATACTTCCACATGCTTCTGATTCAAAACCTCCCAGACTTCCTTCTCACTGTCAATCTCCCCCTTATTGAAGCGAAGGAGTTAAAGTGACCCAGTGCTCCCAGAAGCCTTGTTGTCAGGGGATGTTAACCCTTGGAAGGGTCTCACAAGGCACATTCATCCTGGGTGAGATGCCACCAAAGGTGCACTTCCAAGACCCTTAAGACAGCGCCAACAAGAATCGTGAATACCTCACTCCTATGGGGGCTATCTGGGCTTTATCCTGGAACCAAGCTTACAGAAGCAGTTTGCAGGCGAGCATTTGGTGGTCTGCCTTTTGCCAATGAGGTCTGACTGGGTACATGGGGCTTTTGCTCCCTGTACAACAGACACGAGGATTTGGTTCACATTGCCAGGAGTAAGTCAAACCTATTCCCAGTATGTAGGAATAGGTCTGAGTTAAGTGATTATATCCTGGCTGTTGTGGAAATGCTTGTTGGTCCCCTGGTAGTGCTAGAGGAGTTGGCAAATGAGAGGGAGGTCTGGGGATCCCTGCTCAAACTGTTGATGAGGTAGAAAAGAGATGCATGGTAAAAACTGATTTTCTTTGGAGGAAAAGTTAAACAATTCTCCTGTGGATGGATGGATGGATGGATGGATGGATGGACGGATGGATGGATGAGTGCTACTGGAAACTGGTGAGATCAGCAGTAGCAGTGAGCGTGGTCATCGGTAATTATCAGTGAGGTACTTTATCATAAATGTGAAAAATATAATACCAAATATTTTGGTCAAGATCAGAAACATAAAACCAACTTGAGAGCTCCTGGGACTGAATCCTGAGGAACATCTGTAGTTATGCTTAGACATCTAGAAAGGATATCTGCATGCATGGTCTTTCTTCCGGCTCTCGGTGAAGGCGGATGCTTTTCCTCTCCCGGTCCCTCCCTTATCTGCCCTGCTGCTGCTCTCCATCTCTTTGTCCGTCTATTCTGGAGCCTCTCTCTGCAAATCCTCTGAACCTTTTAAACCATGGATCTCGTCAGCTGGTCTCTCAACGCAATTGACCAAATTTTCTCGACGAGAAGACTGGACAAAGGAGAGCCGGCGTCCCCCGACGGGACGTTTGCTGCCGGATACATGATGGGCTCCAGGCAGGAGTGGAGGGTTGTGTGTCTGTCCACACTGTCGGTCGAGGACGTTCTACATAAGTGGATTCTTGATATCAGGATTACTTACTTACTTACTTACTTACTTACTTACTTACTTGTGCACGCACATACACACACGCTATCGAGTTTTATTGGTATGATGTTGTCCGGGGTATGTTGCTTTTTGTAATCTCACACTGGGTCCTCTGACAGGACAAAGAGTGGAAGATGCTTTTTCCCCTCCTCTCTCCGTTTGTCACCCTTTTTTTACCTAATGAAAAGGTTGCCCCGACCTCCTGGCTGCGGCCTCAGGCACCCGTCTACCCATGTCTTATGTTGGTTGCTATGTTTTTTTTTTGTTCTCTTGGATGGGTTGTACTGGAAAATCAATTTCCTTCATGGGATTAATAAAGTATATTGAATTAAATTGAATGAATATTTGTCAGAAAAAGCTATGTATTCATTTATTTCTAAATCTGATAAATCTTTATTACATTAGACTTTAAAGGTAGGGTAAGCGAATCCAAGTTGTCTCTAATTTAGACCATTTTGCAAAAAATGGTCTGAGTTAGCAATCACATGGAATTATAGCATTGCGAAAAAGGAAACAATCAGAATGGGGACACCTGGGTCGAGACAACCAAAGTGGGGACAACCAGAGGTGGGAAAACCGTAGTGGGGACAACCAAAGTGGGGACAACCGGAGTGGGGACAACCGTAGTGGGGACAACCGTAGTGGGGACAACCGTAGTGGGGAAAACCGTATCAGAGACAACCGTAGTGGGGACAACCAAAGTGGGGAAAACCGTATCGGAGACAACCAGAGTGAAAACAACCTGAGTGAAAACAACCAAAGTGGGGACAACCGGAGTGGAAACGACCAGAGTGGGGACAACCGGAGTGGGGACAACTGGAGTGGGGACAACCGGAGTGGGGAAAACCGGGTCGAGACAAGCAAAGTGGGGACAACCGGGTTGAGACAACCAAAGTGGGGAAAACCGTATCGGAGACAACCAGAGTGGGGACAACCGGAGTGGAGACAACCAAAGTGGGGACAACCGGAGTGGAGACAACCAGAGTGGGGACAACCGGAGTAGAGACAACCAGAGTGGGGACAACCGGAGTGGGGACAACCAGAGTGGGGACAACCGAGTCGAGACAACCAAAGTGGGGACAACTGGAGTGGAGACAACCAGAGTGGGGACAACCGGAGTGGGGACAACCGGAGTAGAGACAACCGGAGTGGAGACAACCGGAGTGGGGACAACCGGAGTGGGGACAACCAGAGGGGGAAAAACCGGAGTGGGGACAACCAAAGTGGGGACAACCAGAGTGGAGACAACCGGAGTGGGGACAACCGGAGTGGGGACAACCAGAGTGGGGACAACCGAGTCGAGACAACCAGAGTGGAGACAACCGGAGTGGGGACAACCGGAGTGGAGACAACCGGAGTGGGGACAACCGGAGTGGGGACAACCAGAGTGGGGACAACCGAGTCGAGACAACCAGAGTGGAGACAACCAGAGTGGGGACAACCGAGTCGAGACAACCAAAGTGGGGAAAACCGTATTGGGGACAACCAGAGTGCCAGTTCAGCCAGTTTAGGCCAAGGTTGAAAAAGTGCTGTGCAATCTCATACAGCTGGTCTGCACAGGTCTTCAGGACTCCGGACCTGCAGCCTTGCTGCGGTCCAGCTGTCTTCTCATCTGACTGCTAGACACAGACAGTCAGGAGGGGGAGGGGCCACCAGCTGCTCCTGATGTGGTCGGAGGCAACGAGGAAAGAGCACCATGGTCCATGAGCATTCAGTTTATCATCTTTCTTCATCATACATTAGCTAATTCTTTATGCATGTAATGTCGGTGTAAAATGGAAAACTGACAAGCAAAGGCAAAAGAAAAGAGGAAAATAAAATAAAAACACATCACTTCCTGGGTACATATTCAGTTATGTAACACTAGTCCTTTAGCTGACCTTTTTGCCTCGTTCCTCCTGCTCTCCCACTTACCAAAAATCTGGTGACGTTCCGAAGAGCCTTTCTTTCGCACCACTAATAATTACAAATAGACCTCCTGCAGGAGATAACACACTACATGATCTATTTTCATTTGATCATGACCAGCGTCATTTTTCGCTACTAACCATCTGTGATGTCAAAATCACTTTAAATCAAATTTGCCCTTCTAAGTGTTTGGACCGTCTGCAGTAAACATTTATTTGGATCAATTGTATTTTGTCCCAGAATCTATATAAATATATATTTTCCCCCACAGTCCAAAGACAAGTAGGTCATGTAAATGTGTGATTGCCGGGCCACCTGTCCGGGGTGGACCATGACCTTTTGCCTGACTAGAACTGGGATAGGCTCTGGGAGACCAGGAATAAGCAGCATAGATAAGGGACAGGAGACATGTAATTTCAGGCTCAGCTGCTTGCAGGAGGGAGTGGTGGTGGTCTATCTGTGGTCTTCAGAAATTCGAATGCCCTGTTGTCAGCAGAGCTACTTGCTGTGACTGCTGCATCAGCCGCACTACTCAGGTTGTCCCCACTGTCATGTACCACCTTAAATCTAACTGTCACTTCTTATCTGGGCTGTCAGAGTTTATACAAACTGTGGTTTCAAAGTAGGAGAACTAACGATGCTTGGTGATTTGAACCTCCGTGTAGATGATCCTCTGGCAGCTCGGCACAGTTACTTGACTGAACTTTTTAAATTTCGCTCTGTGCATTACGGCCCCACCCCCAACGGTTTGTGCATTTTCGATGCGCTAGAGTGTCTGGGGTGAGGGAGGTCTGGGCATCCCGGCTTAGACCCGGCCCTGGATAAGCGGATGAAGATGGATGGACGGTGTGTCCTGAAAAACTAGTTTACCTTTTAAAGATGTGCAGTGTTTGTGTCGGTTCTTTTGCATATTTTGACCCTACTACCTTTAAATCCGGCCTGACCCTGATAATCACACGCTAATTTATAAATAAGTAGTCAAAACTATAAAGCACAAAAATTCTGAGCCAAAACCAAGTGAGAAAGTGCCCGTGTGTAAGGTTTGTCTCGCCTCCGGTGTTTCATCAGAGGACCTTGGTCTAATCCAAAGTCCGATACCGGCTCTTTAACGTCGGTGTGCATTCATAATGAATTGGTGCATTTCAGCTCCATTAATTTTTAACTATTTTAATTAGCAAGGATTTTAATCTGTTGTGTAATGCTGAAATGTTTAACAATTTAAAGCACATTAGAGACCAAGCTTTATCCTTTAATTACTTTGAAGTGTGAGTTTATTTGCATTTAAGGGAGAGATATAGCCCCCTTTTCTCACACGTTAAAACACAACAATGCACAGACTCCGAAGTACAACAGACCAGCTGGTGGTAGGTAGGTGAGCCGATATCCACGTACTGGCTCGTCTACCAACTACAACTTTTGAACGATACAGATGTTTGTGATGGATAAAGGACTGACCTCACTCAATAAAACAGCTCCCTACAGACTACGGGAGCGCTGTATGAATGTGTGTGTGTGGTGAAGGCAGCGTGTAGTTGGAGGTCTCTCAGAGCTCTTCAAACTACAAAAGTGCCATTTCAATACAGTCCATTTACTTCAGATGCCCAGAGCTTCTGCTGTGGGGAAATAAAAGAGCACCCTTCAAGAACAGTTATGAAGGTTCAAAGTAACGTCCAAATGTGCTGATTGGATGCATGTGTGAGCGTCCGTCAAACACATGCATGCTGGGAGGACTGATGCTGCTGAACCACACTGAGCCAGTGTTACCATCAGCCCAAAACAGCTCAGGTGTTCCTCCCAAGTGCAAATAAAACTGCAGCATAACTAAAAGCAAAGTGCTGTTTCTGATGTCAGGTACGAGGCCAGTGATGACACTGCAGAATCTCTTGTCTTTTTATTACCCCTCTCTCATCTAAAATGGCTTTAAAAGCACATAGCTGCTCTAACTCAGCAGGTGAGGAGAACAACAACCTTGTACTATGACCACATACGTTTTATTCACCAATCAATAAAGATCCACTAGGGGGCAATGTTGTTGCAGGGAAACCGGCAGGAAGCGGCGTGTACCTGTGACTGAAGTTGTTCTCGCCATATGGGCCGCAGAAGCTGTTTTTTTTTTTTTTATAAAAGATCAACAATGAACAGTGATCGGTATAGAGGGAAGAATAACAGTGAAATAAAAAATCATGCGATGAGAATGAGAAATGGTTCTTCACTGTCATAAAACAGGATTGAAAGACAAGAGAAAGGCTGAGGCAGGTAAAAAAATCACAGCTCCAAGATGCTTTGAAATGATTACATATTCAGTACAAGCTTTTAATTACACACATTCACACAATTCTCTGCTGATGTATCATCTCTGTCAGCTTCAGGCGACAATGAAAAAGCACACTGGTCATTACTGAGTTCAGAAGAAGACAGAAAGAAAAAACCGGGTTTGTATCAGAAATGGAAATCTGGTGCTGTTTTATGATCTCGAAATGGCTTTGGAGAATTCAGTGGCAAAGAAAGAGCCCCATTCTGATATCAGGTTTATTTGAAAATTCCTCCTTGTATAAGAGCGAGAGATTAATTTGAACAGTTGCTTTGATAGGTTCTGCCTCTGCACCATCATGGCACCCTGTCTCTCAATCCCTCGTAACAATTCTCAGCTTAAGATGAAAAGAGTGAGTGGACCCCGTGGTCCAGAATTAACTGTCAACCTCGATTTGCATGCCTGTGTGATGTGAAATCCTACATGAAGAGCTACAGCAGACAACGACCCCGACGGAGACCCAGTTCAGTCACCACGCGTTGGCCACTTTTCCTTTGTACTTCCATGTGAATTACAGGCTTTTTTAAACATTTCTGCACATACCTTACTGCATACTCTGGTTGTCATTGTAGCTCACTTGCTTTGTCAGAACTGGTCTGGCTCTTTTACTCACAGCATGAACGTCTGCCTGAAACTGAAAGGAGCCTGCAGAAACTACTGGAAACCAGAAAGATTGAAAACCGACAGCACGATGACAGGAAGTAACCCCGAACACGGCATGAAAACTGCCCTAGTTACCCTCCTTTGGGATTATCCTCTAACTGCTGTTTCTCACCAATTAATCTAAGAGCCTAACTTCAAAGCAGCTGACAGTTTACACAGTAGTGACCTTTGCTAATGTCAGACACTAAGCACATACTCTTATTTTGGATCTTTCATTAGGAAATAGCCTTTTCCAAGCACCTCTAATATTCTTTGCCTTTTGTTACCATACAAGCATGTCCAAGACAAAAAACAAATATTCACACCCATATATCAAACCCAATACAGTAACATATAAACTATTAATAAACCCGAAGAGGGCAAACTCTGAACTGAAGATTACAAGTTTTTTTTTGGTTATTTAATCATCCAGTTTGTTTAAGCAGATATCAGACATGTCTGCCACACATAGATGTAGATAAATGAACCTAAAGCTGCAACCTGAGGGGACGACGCGCTTCCAGGACTCGAGAAAGCTACTCGAAAAAGTAATGTACTTCATTACAACAGCTGCAAAGGTGTCAAAGTAACAAATCCTACAAGACAAAGAGAAACCGAAGGTGTGCGGCTCCAAATTATATAAAGAAAACCCCCAAAAAACATCTTAATGAAGGTTTTTATTGATGACAGTAGTCAGTGACCTCAAAAGCAGCTGTTAGAGACCAGATGAGGCAGGTTTCAGAAGTACTGCTGAACCCGGATAACTGTACTCTGATTTGGATCTGTGATGTCACCGAACCCAGGAAACGGCTCCATGAATGAAATGTTTCAGAGCCAGAAGCTCAAACAAAGTCGCACGGTTTTATGACGTCAAACTTTATGTGGCAGTGACGTCAACGATCGTAAGTGTTTCCTCTCAAGTGCATTTTTATATATATGTTCCCTTTAAAATATCCACCGTTAAAGAAGGAGAAACACATTTATAGACTGATACAAAAATAAATACATTTAAAAGTGAAAATGTCCCTTCCAGACAGAAGGTGAAGCTTTTACGACTCACTCAAATCATATTGACTTGAAATGATGCATTATTTAAAAAGGAGCTGCTCTGAGTGACAGCAGAGAAACCTCTCAGATGTGCAAAATGTTTGCTCGCAGACCCACCGCCTGCAACCCGAACCCAGCATGGCGGTGGTGAAACTGGTTGAAGCGCCGGCTTCAAAGCTGCAGACCACAAACCAGCGGCGCAATCGCTGTAACTACGCCTGTTTTCCAACTGCAAACCTGATGAGTCATTTCTTTTTCTGCTCCCTCTAAGCCTGCAACAGACTCTTCAAAATGCTTTTTAGTGATCATAAAGAACTGGAGGAAAAAAACAATGATGTTATTTCAAACAGCTGACGGTTCCAGGTGACTCAGGATGACTGTGGACCAGCTGACAGGACGGGTCTGTGAGAAGAGGAGGGGCCAGAGGATATCCACCGTGTTCAAGAGCTCTGGTCCTCAAAAAGAGACAGGAAGGGATTCGACGATTTTTCCTTCCACAGCGCGTACATTAATGAAATCATTCAAGGAAAATAAGGAAGGCAAGACGGGCCGCTGTGGTCTCCCCTCAGACAACACTACCAGAACCAACAGCTCTCTGGAGCTGTTTAACTAAATGAGCAAACAATTTCTGATTTATGATACAACTAAAACCAAGAAAGGCACGTGCTGAGAGTAAAAACCTACTTCTCCAGTGAGATGTTGAAGTACGGCTGGGGGGCGGCTGAGGGAGGACGACCCGTGCTGCCGGAGGCGGGACGGGTTGATGTGTCAGCTGTCGTCGTCTCTGGGATCGAAGTCTGGGGGACGATCTCGAGCACAGCCCAGCACCTGACAGGAAACACACACAGAAGGCTGCTTCACCATATCACCTCCCGGAGCACATGTATTAATTATACAGTTGTAAATGTGTCTTATTTTACAGTTTTCAACCTAAAAAGATGAGTAGTTGAAGTCGGGGTCATTGTGCTTAGGTCCTCTAAAATTCACCTTCAGTTGACCTAAATACATTTGAGCCCAAACTCTTTTTTCCTCCTTGTAGGCAGGAAAAAAATAGAAATTTTCTGATCGCCGACTCAGGCTGACTGAGTTTAACGCCGGGCTGTTGATCAGCCCAGCAACCATCCGCAGCTTCACTGATCTGCACTACGACTCTCCCACAAATATTAACGCATCTTTGTTAATGTTCTCTCTCAGCGACACACACGGATGCAGAGAAGAGACTGAAATCCAGTTTTTCATACGACAAGGTACTACATCAGAGCAGTACTACGTTTAGTCATGAAAAGCCCCAGCCTTCACTCTGAGGTTTACTTAGGAAGCTAGTTCACACCTTCAGGGCTCGCATTAACCTTTCTTTGTTTCCCTCTCTCCCAAACAGCAGGAGGAGGCAAACAGGCGGTTTTCAGCAAACACACTCTCACTTCCAGTCATAGTCCTGCCCAATACCAAACAGCAAACAGCAAACAAATTTAAAAAGAAATTCTTTCCCTGAAGTAATTGATTTTCTGTGATAGGAGCTTCCTTTGATAGCAGCAGAACTGAAAGTGCACGAGGCTGCAGCATGAAGCAGGAACAGCAGCAGATTCATCATTAATGCTGCAGCAGGGCGAGCGCTCTGCGTCTGACACGGACCACGAGGCTGGATCACCTCAGCAGCATGACGGTCCTTTTCCACCTCTTCCAGTGGTGGGAGTGAAACTGCCCCGAAGCCTGACATTCAAACGGAGTCGCGCCACTGTCGCGATTCAGGACGACATCGTCAATGAATCAAACAGCAACACAGAAATGAGGCACAATTTGAAATGGTGGTGCAGTGACTTCAGATGTCAGTTCAGCTTCCAGCATCCGTCAGCGCCGTCTGTCTGCTGGGTTTCACACCGATTACCTTCAAATTCAGATTCATCAGCATATCAAAACTAAACCGATTAAAAAACTAATCTGTCCGACTGAGTAGTGGTTTGCTTTGTTTAGCTTTATAATTTTATCCTCCAGTGCTGGTTGTTTTAAATGTTCATATTATGAGATCATAGATCATAGAGAGAGTGTGTGAACTCCTTGAAATTAACTGGTTTCAAACATTAATTTGCCATAAAATGTGACTTCATCTTCATCTGAGTCACAACAAACATAAAATGTCTTTAAGCACAGAAACTATTTTAACTACTTTTTTATCTCTTTACTGAGCACATCTCTAAAATATTCACTGTGCTGGAGGAAAAAAGTAAGTGAACCTACAGATGAAACAGCAGTTTGTAACCTGGAGTCCAATGAAGAGCAGGAGGCTGGACGTGTTTATGCGTCCATGTTTCTGCTGGTAGACAAGCCGGCTACTGAAACAGATGCTGCAGTGCTGCGGCCGCTTCGTGGACAAGGGCCCCCCGTCAAGGTGACGCCAAAGAGCCCTCAACGAGGTAAAGAAGAAGACTAGATTAACAGCTACACGCTCCATCGCTGGAGCTGGAAACATCTCAGTTCATGAGGCTACCGTCTGTAGGTCACGTAGGTCCCTCACACCCTGACCCCACCACAAACGTCCGTTTTAAACGTCTGGTAGGAACTGCAGAGCACCGTGCACCAAAACCAACGTCACAGAGAGGGTTTCTTTCCTAGTTTTGTTTCTAAATGTATTCTCATTTTATTTTAACTCTGAGAGAAGAAGCCTGCCAAATCAATTCGCCGTTTGTTTGTTCAAAAAAAAAGCTTGGTTGTGATTGTTTGAGCCTCAGCTTGGTAGAAGCTGGGTGATGCAACAATGACCCCACAAACGGAGGTCAAACAGCCACAAAACGACTTCAGGAAAAGAAAAGGGCATGTTTTGGAGCGGTGGTCCTCGTCCAGACCTTACCCAGACCCACAGAGGTGCTGATGCGGTTACCCAGGACCCACAGGAGCCACTTAGACCTACATCACCTACAATGTGTCTGCAGTTTGGTAAAGCAGAGAACAAAACACACATAAAAACTCCTTAACATTGATCCGGAGAGAGTGAAAGCACTTTCCTGAATCCCTGCTGCTTAAAGAGGTTTGACCAGCTATCGAGTCCAGAGGTTTACGTACGTCTTCCTCCAAGAATGTGAATGTTTAATAAGAGTTCAACGCAGATGTGAGAAATGAGAAAATGTCCATTAATGGGATGAAGATCAGACTATGGAAAATTCAGGGTTCACACACCTTTTCTTGGCCTTCTAAATGTGCTTTTTTTATTTTTTGAGCTGCCTGGTGTCATTTAAATGTGATTTAACTGAGGTAAACACAGTGGTAAGCTATATAAAACAGCCCTCTAGTGTGGCACTGATGTGGATTTATGGTTGCGTCTCCTGCTGCCTTCAGATGGCTGCAGACATCTAATGAAGTGAAGGAAACGCTTTTCATGCAGCATGAAGCAGTTGTGAGCAGCAGGAAGAGTGACTCACAGTCGTGCAGAAATGTTTTCTCTGCCTTAAAACACCAGGTTTTTTTAGACATGAATTCACTTCTTTGAACATTTTATTAAACTGGGAATGACAAATCATGACAACAGTGTGCAAATTTCATACCTCCAAGTCAGAAAAACTTTATACTGACTGTATTTTATTTGCAGACATTATAAACAGGATAAACAGGAGTTTGTTCTCATGAACTCTGTTTCAGTGTTTGCATTTAAGCTTTACAACATATTACACAAATGGTATGAGGACAATTAGGTGCAAGTAAGGGGATGAGGAACAAACATGACGTTACAGACAGTTCAAGTCAACAGGTGGTTGCAACGATACTTTAGTGCAAAAATCTTAAAGAATCAAAGGACACTTTTTAAAATCCTTTTTGTCAACAACTGAGAAAAATCTGTGAAATATTTAAAAGACAGAAGATGCTACAAAGATTTGAAAGGAGTTGCAGAATATCAATAAGTCAAGTAAGAAAATTCAGTGCATAAAGAGAAAAAGTGCAAGTCTAAGCTGATCACGTTTGATGTCCCATAAGACACTGAATGAAGAGCAGCAGACTGATGAAGAGCTGATTTATCATCTGCTCATCAACAGCTGATATTATCACATGGATAAGGTCACTTTGGGGAACCTTTGTCTTGTACTACAATACACAGCTATCTTCACAAATGCCATTCAATATATTCCTTTAAAAAAAAAAAAAAAAAAAACCCACAAAAACAGGCCATTTGGTTCTCTAGACCAAAGATGAAAAGAAGGATTCAGACTTGTGTCAGAACCGTGTCCAAGGCCAGACTGCGATGGAGCGGGTTTTATCAGCGCCCTTTACACTTCTGTGATGCATCAAAGCAGGAAAGTACGCTGGGATTTTATGTCAACACAGGCTTCCTCCAACACCACATCCTTTCCAGGGACGTCAGTGACTATTTTCAACAAGACTGGGAAGCTATGGCAACATTAAAAATGGGAAAAGTTTAACATCAAAATGCAAACATGGATGCATATTATCATCAAAAGTGAAAAAAAGTGATAAGAAAAAAACCAACCATGAAATATCTTCAGTTCACAGAAAGAGTCCAGTGTCATTCATGGTCAAACTGGATATCTAAATGATCCTCCAGCTACTGACATTGATGTCTTGAGATGATGCATCACCTTGTAGCCATTAAACGTGGAGACAAACAGAAACACGTCCGTGAGCTGCTGTCTTTGTCCTGAGCCTCTACAGTGGACCAGCCCAACACAGGCTCTGATGGAGATTCTTCTTGGATTGGGAAGGTTTTCACATTTGGTGAGAATCAGTCTGATAATCCTTCAGGATACAGTTGGTCTCTGAAAGCTTTTTAAAAAGCAAATACAGCCAACCATGAGACAAAGGATGTATCACAAGTTCCTTGCTTAAAACCAGGCCATAAAGTCGGGCTGCAGACAGAAGAAAGCAAGTCACGGACAAGCGAGTTTTCTCCTCTCTGCAGCACTGGCTGTTGGTTTGAATCGGCAGTGCAGCTCTGAAAGATTTATCCATTCATTTGTTGTGGCTTCGCCCGAATGCACCCAACAACACACCATTTCTATTTTATTCTACTCGTCTTTCACTCTGCAGGGTGGCTCAACAGAATTATGTCCCCAGCGATAATTATCAATCAAAATTATGTTCTGAAAAATGGAGGCACAGGAAATTGCTTACCAGGACTTCAAGACGGAACAGTAGTGTGAAAAGAGAGATGTGGGCGATGGGAAGAGGGGAGAGGGGATCTGCATGTGCATGCTCTAAAGTACGATCACTCCAGTCAATCTTTGGTGAGCCAGACTTCAGTTTTGTCTGAAATAAATGTTGTCCCTTCAAATGCATCACAAACTTTTAAGTTCAGCTCACAACAAGTTTTTTGATATTCTGAAATGTTTGCTGCTTCAGGCAATCCTGAGATAAATATGTGACATGAAGGACGTGCATAGTCTCTGAGGGCTTCTGGTGAATATGTTTTATATATGTTTTATATTGTGCACCTATAGGTTTGCTGGTATTTAAAGCAAGTAAAACATGAAACCTACAGGTGAGAGGCAGGGGTCCACCCTGGACAGGCCATCAGTCTATCACAGGGCCCTTTGTTAACAGGTTTGAACCATTTCGTGGAACTTGCACTGCTCTCATTCTGGCAACACAAAAGAACATTACTGATTATTCTAAAACACCAATCAGAAACAGCTTAAACAGCCTGGTGTCTCAGAGAGGGTGACCTGTGTTAATCATTCAAAATGGTGATGATAACGCAGCTCCACGACCCCTGGTGAAGGGTTGGATTCATTGGTAAATGACCATTTCTTGATGGCTCCATGAAGTGGGAGTGCCGCCCCGAATGTTGATTTTGTGAAGTGATAAAAGCTGTCAGCTGTGTGCCCAGCTCCAAGGCTGCAAAAAGGGTCAAACTCTAAGCGCCTATAACTATGAGCCTCATAAAAGCAGCTGTGCACAAAATACTGCATCCTCGGCAGCGCGGTGGCTGCTGCAGTGCCAGGGAAACTGAATTTCTCATTTCTCTCACATTACGGTCTAAATTCTCCTTTTAGGACTTTGCACTTCTGAAGCTCCAATCTACATGCAACCATGAATCATGGTTTTTCCTTTATTTTTCTGTAGTTCCATTTTATTTTCTTTCCTAGCTGCATTGACTGAGCTCATGATCTCATTTGTATCCTAATGTGAAGTCATCTGCTCAACAACTACAGCTTTGTCAAAATTGAGACTGAAGCAGAAATGCAAAGCTAAATCAGAAGGGCTGAAAAATAAAATAAACAAGGTTTGTGGATGACCAGGTCCAGACATCAACCCAACTAAAACGCTGTGGCGGGACCTGACGAGATCTGAATGGCCAAAAACCAGAATGAACTGAAGCAGTAAAAATGAACAAACACGGCACATAACCCATCCTGACAGCTCACACCGGCACACGTCAGGCTGTCAAAACCCTAAATGACCTTCATCTGCTGTCCAACCCCAGACACCTGGTATCGACCCTTTTTGAGTCTCTTTTATTACTCTGTCATATGTAGGCTCCCCATATGGCAGGCCACACGGTTATGCTATGAAATTTATGTTTTTACGAGCCAAGAAAAGAATTAGGTTGATAGCTGAACTTCAGGTTGAGGAGGAACAATCCCAGATCTGTCCTGGCCATGGGAATGCCGCAGCAACAATTTACCCTCACCAGAGCTTTGTGATCTCGGAGAAGAAATGTGTAATGTTTCATGGGGTATTTAAAGAAGGGTGGTCCAGAGGTATGGTGCACTAGCCCCACTGCTACGGGACGTTCAGTTCCTAATTAAATAGATACGTCTGCATTGTCAGGAGTAAGTCTGATTTGGGTTGTCCTGTTGTCCCTGATTCTGTTAATAACTTATGGGGTTCGATTTGTAGCTTCCCTCTCTAGTTTTTGCAGATGACATAGTGCTGTACAGCTGTCATCAGAGCATTTACTATCTGGGAGTGAAGCCCCAGGGATGTGAATCAGTATCTCGAATCTGGGCTCACTGGTCTCAGTCAGAAAACCGTGGATTGCACTCCCCATGTTGGAGAAGGTGGAAGAGTTAAAGTATCTCAGGGCTCTGAAGAATATTGTGGTGGGAGATCAGCAGCAGATGGATGCACCAAGTCTAGTAACACAGACTCTGCTGTAGTTTGTTTCTGGCAAAGAGAGAGTTAAACCAAACGGCAAGACTCTGTTTACAGGTCAATCCTGTGTTCCCCTATGGCCAAAAAATGGAAAAGACTGGATATGAAAGGAGTTCTTTTGAAGGGGGAAAGGGCCATCTTAGAAAGGTGGTAAGAAGTTCATCCCATCTCTGAGGGATAGGAGGAGAGTTGCTGCTCGGCTGCTCGGATCTGGCCGAGGGGATTCGAGCACCTGGTTTGTAAGCCTCATGGCACCTTCCTGGACAGGTTTTTCAGGCATTTCCAGTGAGAAGAAGGAGGTCCTGATGCAGACCCAAGACATGCTGGGGAAATGATGTATCTTTTCAAGATATCCGCGACTGAATATGACAAACCAAAGTTAAACTGTTACAAAAGCACAGACGAAATTTGCTTATCTTCAGTGAGAAAGGTGCTTTGACCGTACAAGATTAACTTCTGCAGCATGTCTACGATGATTCAATCACACTTGAGCTCAAAATAAAGCCTGCCGTCGGATCAGCAGCTGTTCCCCATTCGATTTGCAAGATCACAGTCACAAGAGCATCTATCTCGCCAGGTTCGATCCTTTTAGGAGACACCGTTAAAGGTGTTATCTTTGACTATGGCAGATTTATACGAACATATTTATATCAGTAACAGCAGCTCCTACTAACTGGCTCTGTGTGGTTCTGATTGGTTAAACCGATCAGTTGAAGCTTGCTTATGACTTTTATAGACAGATGCTTTAATCAGTTATCTGCTCTTTGTTTAAACCGCCTGTCTTTCTCCAGTTTCCATGAAGGGGGTTCTGATGGTGCTGTGAAATCCAATTTAGTGACCAGTAGGATAAAATGACTTGTCTATGTGACAATGTGATCTGTTCTCTGTAGTAACACAAGTAAGGTGTTGGTTAAACAAAATCCAAAACATAAATTACAGTCCTGAGAGTAAATGTCTCATTTACTGAATGTGGTCTGAGAGAGCAAACAGGCTTGAAATGACTCGAATGTTGTGATGGATGAACGAATGGACACAGTGACGCAACTGCAGCGCATTTCTTTGCCACACAACACTTCTTTCAGGATATGCTGTGTGCAAGTTGAACACAAAACAAAAGGGAAAAAATGCAGCAAGAAGCTAATAAATCTCAGAGAAATATCCCAGAGGACAGACTTACTGTGTGGAGCTGCTGTTCTCTGTTTTGCCAGAAGCTGATCAGCAAAGTATACCAAAGGTCAGATACAACCAGCTGTGGGGTGCAGCTCAGTGAAATCAGTCATGGATGTGCAGATACTCCCATGCAGCAGCACAAGAAAGCGTTTTCTGGGTCTACAACATGCTGGATTCCTATGTATTATCTTGGATCCACGTTTCTGGTGTACAATAATTCATTGGAAGTGCACGGCATGAACTTGGAATATGGAACATTTTGGGTATATTACTTATATTACTAACCCTAACCCTAACCCAATGTTACAGAGCAGAAAGAGGGTGGCAGAATAACAGCCCAACTACCAACTACCACTGACACACGTCTTCAGTTTGGAAAGTGAATGAGAGAACTACTGCTGAACATTGTAGAGCTGCAAATTACAACCACACCTACAAGCTCCTTTTTACACAAAATATATATGAACCTATTACTGATTATCTGATGGACCAATTTAACAGCAAGTTCCCCGAGAGCAAAACCAGAGGCATCGAGAACTTAAGGACCTGCGTAAAGCTCGATGTGCTGGACCTGAAACAATAAGCCAGAAAATGTCACTGCTCCTGCTGAATCCTCTGATGGCATCAGAAACAAATCAGTGCAGTGACTGAAAAAAAAACACTACTGGCTCAAGCCTGTTGTCATATATCAATGAAAAAAACAAGAATTTGTTTGGCCCTGTAGGCATGTTTCTGCACCACGATTCACTAGGATACATATGTCAAATGCACACAAAATATGTTTTTTACTGTTGGTCTTTAACTTAGATGCAGCCGTTGCACGAGTCTAAATGAAGGCAAATGTGATCAAAATGGGTGTGAAGAGTGAGATACATGTGTTGCTTAGTTAAAGAAAAGACTTAGACTGAATTTATGTCTGGTATGATGGTTGGAGCCAAATATTTGAAGTCAAAATGATAGAAAACCTATAAGGAATGGATTTCCAAAAACCCCTACTGAAATCTGTGTAGCGATGACTGTTTAGGGACGTTACTCATAGTCACCAGAGTGGGTTTAAATACCGCTACACGAGTGCAGTATGATTGCATTCACTAGATCCTTGCTTCTGTGTCGAGGGCAGGAACTGGCAGGGAAAACGTTCTCCTTAAGTGCACCTGACACTCAGCTGCAAAGTGGGGTTTATTTGGCTGCAGATGGTCTGTGCTCTCTGGAGCATTTAAAAACCTTTGTGAACCGTTGTTACGCCAGATGGCCTCCTTTTACACTTGACCACTGTCCTTGCTGCAGTTAGGAAATTTTGCTCTCTTAAAACACCTCTTGAAGGTCTCAGAGGACCTGGCTCCTTCAGCCAGTGGTCATGGTCTCAGTGTCCTCCACGAGCCAGCGGAGGAGTCAGTGTAATCCCTGGATCATAATATCAGTGCTATAAGTGTTATAAATAAACTCAAACTTTACACACCTGTCACTCTGAATCCTTCTCAGAGCTCCACACCAACACTTATATAGTGTTATATTATGATATACAACCATAACTATGACATTAGGTTACTGTGAAAAACATAAATAAAACTGAATGCAATAATACTAAATATTATGCATGTAGACTGTATTCACAAAAGAAAGCTGTAATGAGCTGAAAGCAAAGAAAGCAGGAACATCAGAGCTGAAAGGAGTATGTTAAAACATTCTCCTTTCAGCTCTGATGTTTTCTTTCCAGATGTGTAAGCTTCCCAATCCATAAGTACTAATGCAATCTCCATATCATCAGAGACGCAGGCTTTTGAACTGAGCGGCGATAAACCAGATGGTCCAGCTCTTCTTTAATCTGGCGGTAATGGTGTCCATGGTTCCTCAAGAGGACAGCTTCCCACCTTCCTTCTGTTTATTTGGAATAAAATTGTGTCCAGAAAAGACATCAGCATTTCTCAGTAGTGTTTACTTATGGCTTCTTTTTTATCCCCATGATAGAGTTTAAACCATTGTCATATTTTAACAAAAATATATACATCCTTCAGAAACATTCAGACTCCAGCATGTCGGTCTTGTATTTTCATATTAAAATAGGTCAAAGTTAAATTTCTACAGTCCACTCTCTGACGTTTTTGATTTTCTTACTTATTACTTTAAAACAATCAGTGGTCTCGTGGTAGCATCCAGCCTGTAACTGATGGACGGCTTTTGACATATTTTACAACTCATGCATGAACCAGATGGATTTGTTCACCCACTGAGGATCTGTGTTTTTAGAATATCTGAAAATGTGAATGAAAGTGAAAATAATGTAGCCTAAACTTTGGTTTTAATGCGCTAATATCTCAAAACCAGCGATTCTCCACTGGTGAAAAGTGGTTTGTGGACCCGTTTTCCTCTGGGAATCGTAAAACTCAGATAAAGCTACATATTTTGGAGTCTGTTCGGAACTACTTCCCAGTTGGTGCACTTTCATGTATTTTGCAGACAGCACCAGCTGAGTCTGTTACAATGGCTGTTAATTGAATGTTTTGATTGTTGTCAGCTTTATGCCTGAAGCTTGATTGAATAGTTGTACTAGTGCAGTGCTTTTTTAAGTTAATTCGTGGGTACTCAAAGCTATATACACTATACTGCCAAAAGTAATACAATAAATAAAATAAAATAAAATATTCCACAATTCCACAGTCAACTGTCAGCTGTATTATATGAACATGGAAGTGTTTGGGAACGACAGCAACTCAGCCACAAGTGGTCGGCCACGTAAACTGACGGAGCGGGTCAGAGGATGCTAAGGAGCATAGTGGAAAGAGGTCACCGACTTTCTGCAGAGTCGATCTTACAGACAAACATCATGTGGCCTTCAGATTATCTCCAGAACAGTGCACAGAGAGCTTCATGAATGGGTTTCCATGGCCGAGCAGCTGCATCCAAGACATCCATCGCCAAGTACAATGCAAAGCATCAGATGCAGTGATGTAAAACACGCCGCCACTGGACTCTAGAGCAGTAGAGACGTGATCTCTGGAGTGACGAATCACATTCTCCATCTGGTAAGTGAGTCTGAGCCAAGTGTAAAGTTTGGTGGAGGGGGGATTATGGTGTGGGGTTGTTTTTTTAGGAGCTGGGTTTGGCCTCTTAGTTCCAGTGAAAGGAGCTTTGAATGCTCCAGCATCCCAAGACATTTTGGACAATTCCAGCTCCCAACTTTACAGGAACAGTTTGGAGCTGGTCCCTTCCTCTTCCAACATGACTGTGCACCAGTGCACAAAGCAGGTCCATGAAGACCTGGATGACAGAGTCTGGTGTGGATGAACTTGACTGGCCTGCACAGAGTCCTGATCTCAACCTGACAGAACACCTTTGGGATGAATTAGAGTGGAGATTGAGATCCAGACCTTCTGGTCCAACATCAGTGTGACCTCAAAAATGGACTTCTGGAAGAATGGTCAAAAATTCCCATAAACGCACTCCTAAACCTTGTGGACAGACTTCCCAGATAGTTGAAGCTGTCATAGCTGCACAGGGTGGACCGACCTGTGGATCAGGAATGGGATGTCACTTAAGTTCATGTAGAGTCTAGTGAAAATTTTGGCCACATAGTGTCTTTGTGTCTTTTTGGAACTACTTGGTTGTTGAAGTCCTTTATTTCACATTTTTGCTTGAAAGCATGGTTATTTCTATAAAATTCTGTAAATGAGGGTTGATGCTGGGTCCAGAAGTGGAACCAGAGAAGACCACTGCCTTGGACTACTGTCACCACTACTCTTCTCTCTGACTTGTGCTTTGAGTGTGAGATGATTCAACATTCTCCAGTATGAGATTAAATATGTCTGTTTGTGACATCAGGGAAATGAGAAGAAGCCGTGTGGGTGTGTAAACTGGATAAGGACATATTTATCTGTTTTATCCGTCAGGGCACCTTCAGACACGTTCATCTGGTAGGTGTATTTATAGGGTGAAATCATCGTCTTCAGGTGGCTTTGCCTGCTGCAGCCTGGAGTGTCGTGCCTGTTGCAGTGGCAGAGAGCCACATTGCAGTTTCCAACATCAAATTCAGCAGGTTCACACTTGTTCCAGACATTTGGAATATTTCTTCATGGTATACTTAACTTTCTTTTCATTCTTTTCTCAGGATCAAAAGCATCAAAGGCCAGAATTTTCAATATTTGCTTGCAGGTACAAAACTTAATCCAACTGTCAAGTTTGTTTACAGTTAGAGCACTGAACAAGAAAGTAAATATGAAAATGGACCTCATCCCCGACTGATTCACAGCGATTACATTCTAAACCTCCTACGTGCACCTCCACACCATCTGCTTCTTTCTGTTCATGGATTTACTGAGACCTCCGTCACACATGAGACAGACGAACGTGGAGGCAGGGAGCCTCAATTTTAAACTTTACAAAATTATAGTCAAAGTAAATGAAAGATTTGAGGGTTGTGTCTTCTATTAACTATGTTTAAAATCTGTGTCAACTACAACATACTTAGGTCATGACAACAACTGATCCATTTCCTATCTACAATCATAGCAAAAATCTTCTTTTTTCTTTCAGCTTTCAGCACAACTAGACATCCATCTCCATCTAACCCCATCCTCTCCGTCCAACCTCATGTCCTCCTGCACTACATCCATACATCTCCTCTTTGGTCTTCCTCCTGCCTCCTGGCTTGCGGTTCCCACTTTACCATCCTTTTCCCGATAAACTTACTATCCCTGTAAATGTCCAAACCATCTCAATCTGGTGTCTCTGACTTTATCTCCAAAACATCTAACACGTGCCTCTGATGTTCTCATTCCTGATCCTATCACTCCCACAGAGAACCTCAACATTTTCATTTCTGCCATCTGTAACTCCGCCTCCCGTCTTTTCCTCGGTGCCAGTCTCCAAACAGCCCAACGCCTCTGGTCTCAACGCTGTTTTTTTACCGTTCCTTTCATTCTGGCTGGAACTCTTTTGTCACACATCACTGTGACACTTTTCTCCACCCGTTCCAACCTGCTTGCACATGTTTCTTCACCTCTTTTCGACTTCTTCAAATGTAAGGACATTGTGAATACTTTATGACCATCAGTTTTACATGCTACCAAATATTTCTGGAATGGCTGAAAAGAATGAGCAGACCAGTGATCTACAGTGTACACTTCTCATGCGCATACATCCCTTGTAATGTATATAGTTTTATTTACAGTTAAATGATGTCAGTCGTGTCGACAGTCATGGGCAAAGGTTTTGAGAGTGATACACAAATATATTGGAACTTCAAAGAGAGAGATCCAACTACACTTAAGAAAGTCCCAGCATGTCCAAGGGTGTCCACAACGTCACAGGACCAAATCCTTGCAAGTATTCAGCTAAAAAGTTGTGTCAGCAGAGCAGAGCTCATCAATAATGACAACTGGTGGGATATAAATAAATCTGCATGCACAAAAAAGAGGGAACAACAAAAAATGAACAGAAAGGTGCAAAGTCGTAAGCCCTCCTCCTGCTGCAAATTTAGAGTCGGGCACAAAATACAATACAGTGAAATAAATAAAAGTAATGTGATAATAAAAAGTAGGTTGACACAAGGAGCTGAAGTAGAGTGATATTGGCACTTAAAGCAACACACGTCAAATAAAGTGACAAAATGGCACAAGTTAGTGATGTTCACAGCATCTACAGTCCACCACGCTGTCCAAAGCACCACCCGCGGTGCTGTGGTAACTCCTCCACCCCTCCTCAGTGTGTGAACAGTCTAATGGTCTTGGGTAGGAGGGATTTTCTGAGTAGAGCAGCTGATGGACAGCAGCGTGCTGCTCTGTCATGTGATGGTGGCGTGCAGAGGCTGATTTGGAGAGTCCTGGCAGCCACAGACCAGTGAAATATCTGCAGCAGTTTTGTTGTCACATAACACACAAAGTCCTCTTCCTCCTAGCCCACTTGTATTCCTGCTACCCCACTTGTATTCCTGCTACCCCACTTGTATTCCTGCTACCCCACTTGTATTCCTCCTACCCCACTTATATTCCTCCTAGCCAACTTGTATCCCTCCTAGCCCACTTGTATTCCTCCTAGCCCACTTGTATTCCTCCTAGCCCACTTGTATTCCTCCTACCCCACTTGTATCCCTGCTACCCCACTTGTATCCCTCCTACCCCACTTGTATCCCTGCTACCCCACTTGTATTCCTCCTACCCCACTTGTATTCCTGCTAGCCCACTTGTATTCCTCCTACCCCACTTGTATTCCTGCTACCCCACTTGTATTCCTCCTACCCCACTTGTATTCCTGCTAGCCCACTTGTATTCCTCCTACCCCACTTGTATTCCTGCTACCCCCACTTGTATTCCTCCTACCCCACTTGTATCCCTCCTAGCCCACTTGTATTCCTCCTACCCCACTTGTATTCCTGCTAGCCCACTTGTATTCCTGCTAGCCCACTTGTATTCCTCCTACCCCACTTGTATCCCTGCTACCCCACTTGTATCCCTCCTACCCCACTTGTATCCCTGCTACCCCACTTGTATTCCTCCTACCCCACTTGTATTCCTGCTAGCCCACTTGTATTCCTCCTACCCCACTTGTATCCCTGCTACCCCACTTGTATCCCTCCTACCCCACTTGTATCCCTCCTAGCCCACTTGTATTCCTCCTAGCCCACTTGTATTCCTGCTACCCCACTTGTATTCCTCCTACCCCACTTGTATTCCTGCTAGCCCACTTGTATTCCTCCTAGCCCACTTGTATCCCTCCTACCCCACTTGTATTCCTCCTAGCCCACTTGTATTCCTCCTAGCCCACTTGTATTATTCCTAGCCCACTTGTATTCCTCCTAGCTTACTTGTATCCCTCCTAGCCCACTTGTATCCCTCCTAGCCCACTTGTATTCCTGCTACCCCACTTGTATCCCTCCTACCCCACTTGTTTTCCTCCTACCCCACTTGTATTCCTCCTACCCCACTTGTATTCCTCCTACCCCACTTGTATTCCTCCTAGCCCACTTGTATTCCTCCTAGCTTACTTGTATCCCTCCTAGCCCACTTGTATCCCTCCTAGCCCACTTGTATTCCTGCTACCCCACTTGTATCCCTCCTAGCCCACTTGTATTCCTCCTACCCCACTTGTATTCCTGCTAGCCCACTTGTATTCCTGCTAGCCCACTTGTATTCCTGCTAGCCCACTTGTATTCCTCCTAGCCCACTTGTATTCCTCCTAGCCCACTTGTATTCCTCCTAGCCCACTTGTATCCCTCCTACCCCACTTGTATTCCTCCTAGCCCACTTGTATTCCTCCTAGCCCACTTGTATTATTCCTAGCCCACTTGTATTCCTCCTAGCTTACTTGTATCCCTCCTAGCCCACTTGTATCCCTCCTAGCCCACTTGTATTCCTGCTACCCCACTTGTATCCCTCCTACCCCACTTGTATTCCTCCTACCCCACTTGTATTCCTCCTACCCCACTTGTATTCCTCCTACCCCACTTGTATTCCTCCTAGCCCACTTGTATTCCTCCTAGCTTACTTGTATCCCTCCTAGCCCACTTGTATCCCTCCTAGCCCACTTGTATTCCTGCTACCCCACTTGTATCCCTCCTACCCCACTTGTATTCCTCCTACCCCACTTGTATTCCTGCTAGCCCACTTGTATTCCTGCTAGCCCACTTGTATTCCTGCTAGCCCACTTGTATTCCTCCTAGCCCACTTGTATTCCTCCTAGCCCACTTGTATTCCTCCTAGCCCACTTGTATCCCTCCTAGCCCACTTGTATCCCTCCTAGCCAACTTGTATCCCTCCTAGCCCACTTGTATTCCTCCTAGCTTACTTGTATTCCTGCTAGCCCACTTGTATCCCTCCTACCCTACTTTATTCCTCCTATCCCACTTGTATTCCTCCTACCCCACTTGTATTCCTCCTACCCCACTTGTATCCCTCCTAGCCCACTTGTATTCCTGCTAGCCCACTTGTATCCCTCCTAGCCCACTTGTATCCCTCCTAGCCCACTTGTATCCCTCCTAGCCCACTTGTATCCCTCCTAGCCCACTTGTATTCCTCCTAGCCCACTTGTATTCCTCCTAGCCCACTTGTATTCCTCCTAGCCCACTTGTATTCCTCCTAGCCCACTTGTATTCTTCCTAGCCCACTTGTATTCCTCCTACCCCACTTGTATTCCTCCTAGCCCACTTGTATTCCTCCTAGCCCACTTGTATTCCTCCTAGCCCACTTGTATCCCTCCTAGCCCACTTGTATCCCTCCTAGCCCACTTGTATCCCTCCTAGCCCACTTGTATCCCTCCTAGCCCACTTGTATTCCTCCTACCCCACTTGTATCCCTCCTAGCCCACTTGTATTCCTCCTAGCCCACTTGTATTCCTCCTAGCCCACTTGTATTCCTCCTAGCCCACTTGTATTCCTGCTAGCCCACTTGTATTCCTGCTAGCCCACTTGTATCCCTCCTAGCCCACTTGTATTCCTCCTAGCCCACTTGTATTCCTCCTAGCCCACTTGTATTCTTCCTACCCCACTTGTATTCCTGCTAGCCCACTTGTATTCCTGCTAGCCCACTTGTATTCCTCCTAGCCCACTTGTATTCCTCCTAGCCCACTTGTATTCCTCCTAGCCCACTTGTGTCCCTCCTAGCCCACTTGTATTCCTCCTACCCCACTTGTATCCCTCCTAGCCCACTTGTATCCCTCCTACCCCACTTGTATCCCTCCTACCCCACTTGTATCCCTCCTACCCCACTTGTATTCCTCCTACCCCACTTGTATCCCTCCTACCCCACTTGTATTCCTCCTACCCCACTTGTATCCCTCCTAGCCCACTTGTATTCCTCCTACCCCACTTGTATCCCTCCTAGCCCACTTGTATCCCTCCTAGCCCACTTGTATTCCTCCTACCCCACTTGTATCCCTCCTAGCCCACTTGTATTCCTCCTACCCCACTTGTATTTCTCCTACCCCACTTGTATCCCTCCTAGCCCACTTGTATTCCTCCTAGCCCACTTGTATTCCTCCTACCCCACTTGTATTCCTGCTAGCCCACTTGTATTCCTGCTAGCCCACTTGTATCCCTCCTAGCCCACTTGTATTCCTCCTACCCCACTTGTATCCCTCCTAGCCCACTTGTATTCCTCCTAGCCCACTTGTATTCCTCCTAGCCCACTTGTATCCCTCCTAGCCCACTTGTATTCCTGCTAGCCCACTTGTATCCCTCCTACCCTACTTTTATTCCTCCTACCCCACTTGTATTCCTCCTACCCCACTTGTATTCCTCCTACCCCCACTTGTATCCCTCCTAGCCCACTTGTATTCCTCCTAGCCCACTTGTATCCCTCCTAGCCCACTTGTATCCCTCCTAGCCCACTTGTATCCCTCCTAGCCCACTTGTATCCCTCCTAGCCCACTTGTATCCCTCCTAGCCCACTTGTATTCCTCCTAGCCCACTTGTATTCCTCCTAGCCCACTTGTATTCCTCCTAGCCCACTTGTATTCTTCCTAGCCCACTTGTATTCCTCCTACCCCACTTGTATTCCTCCTAGCCCACTTGTATTCCTCCTAGCCCACTTGTATTCCTCCTAGCCCACTTGTATTCCTCCTAGCCCACTTGTATCCCTCCTAGCCCACTTGTATACCTCCTAGCCCACTTGTATCCCTCCTAGCCCACTTGTATTCCTCCTACCCCACTTGTATCCCTCCTAGCCCACTTGTATTCCTCCTAGCCCACTTGTATTCCTCCTACCCCACTTGTATTCCTCCTAGCCCACTTGTATTCCTCCTAGCCCACTTGTATTCCTCCTAGCCCACTTGTATTCCTCCTAGCCCACTTGTATTCCTCCTAGCCCACTTGTATTCCTCCTAGCCCACTTGTATTCCTCCTAGCCCACTTGTATCCCTCCTAGCCCACTTGTATCCCTCCTAGCCCACTTGTATCCCTCCTAGCCACTTGTATTCCTCCTACCCCACTTGTATCCCTCCTAGCCCACTTGTATTCCTCCTAGCCCACTTGTATTCCTCCTAGCCCACTTGTATTCCTCCTAGCCCACTTGTATTCCTGCTAGCCCACTTGTATTCCTGCTAGCCCACTTGTATCCCTCCTAGCCCACTTGTATTCCTCCTAGCCCACTTGTATTCCTCCTAGCCCACTTGTATTCTTCCTACCCCACTTGTATTCCTGCTAGCCCACTTGTATTCCTGCTAGCCCACTTGTATTCCTCCTAGCCCACTTGTATTCCTCCTAGCCCACTTGTATTCCTCCTAGCCCACTTGTGTCCCTCCTAGCCCACTTGTATTCCTCCTACCCCACTTGTATCCCTCCTAGCCCACTTGTATCCCTCTACCCCACTTGTATCCCTCCTAACCCCACTTGTATCCCTCCTACCCCACTTGTATTCCTCCTACCCCCACTTGTATCCCTCCTACCCCACTTGTATTCCTCCTACCCCACTTGTATCCCTCCTAGCCCACTTGTATTCCTCCTACCCCACTTGTATCCCTCCTAGCCCACTTGTATTCCTCCTACCCCACTTGTATCCCTCCTAGCCCACTTGTATTCCTCCTACCCCACTTGTATTTCTCCTACCCCACTTGTATCCCTCCTACCCCACTTGTATTCCTCCTAGCCCACTTGTATTCCTCCTACCCCACTTGTATTCCTGCTAGCCCACTTGTATTCCTGCTAGCCCACTTGTATTCCTCCTAGCCCACTTGTATTCCTCCTACCCCACTTGTATCCCTCCTAGCCCACTTGTATTCCTCCTAGCCCACTTGTATTCCTCCTAGCCCACTTGTGTCCCTCCTAGCCCACTTGTATCCCTCCTAGCCCACTTGTATCCCTCCTACCCCACTTTTATTCTTGCTACCCCACTTGTATCCCTCCTACCTCACTTGTATCCCTCCTACCCCACT